>CM055073.1:4705643-4833143 GCA_029204045.2 Tillandsia leiboldiana
AAATAATATTTTAATAAGTTAATAAATAAATTAATTAGAAATACTATATAAGATGATGAAGAATGTTGTTAATTAAGGAATAACTAAAAAAATAAGTCGATACGTTAATATTAATTAATTATTTAATCATTTATATTTTTAATTAATATAATAATTAGATCAATTAAATATTAAATATTTAAATAATGTAAATATTAGTTTATTATTGAATAAGCATATCAAATAGTTAATTATATATTTAATTAGGTAATTAATTATATATAATAATAAATTAATTATTATTTAAATATTTATTAATTTAATAAATCAAATGATTAGTTAGTTAATTATTAAAAAAATTAATTATATTAGTTAATTAAATTTTATAATTATTTATAACTCCATTAGTAAAGAAATTAAGATAGAAAATAACTTGTTCCACCCAATGAATGGAACTACTATTTTTCTCCCTTAACGAATTATTCTAAAATAATCGGTTAAAAAAATAATAATAATTCATAAATAATTGTTTTATATGTTTGGAAGAATAAGAAAAATAAATTTTTATTCTCCTTTTATTCCTTCAACCAAATAATTTAATATTTAGTACGGTACCTCGGAGTTTAGTATGTGTGGTTGGTGGAATAGTATAATCTTAGAGGCCAAATTGATATAAAAAATAGATCTACCGTAATGGTGAAATACTTACCATCACTACATGCGCACCATAATCACTCTCTCTCTCTCTCTCTCTCTCTCTCTCGCTCTTTATATATATATATATATATATATATAGTCCGATTTGTGTGTTTCTAGAAGCACGGAGACCTCCGCGCTATCATATTATTTTTGATGTTTAGAATTTCGAATCGACGATCGATTTTATTAAATTTGATCTAAAATATGTGAAGTATGCAGAAAATAAATTTCATATTTTTTAATTGAAAGGGTTCAAAATCAACCGCTAAAAATAAAAATCTTACAAAATATAATAATATGACACTAAAATTTTAGATCAAAAATATTGATCTTATTTTATATAGTATAAAAAATTTTCTATTAAAATTTTAGATGATTTGAATATTTCTATATCGTTAAACTTGTAAACGGTTTACCACGACTATTAAAAGTATTGATTTTGAGCTCATTCGATCACTAGGCAAATGATATCCAAAAATTATGAAATTTATTTTTTAAATCCTTTAAATACTCTATATTAAGTCTAATCAAATCGATCGTCCATTCGGAAGTTCCAACATTGAAAACGACTTGAATACACGAAGTTCTAGGGGACCACTATAATCCTAACTGCACATCCCTTTATCTAAGGGTCAAAAGGTCAATAGTATCAAGTACTTGATACTATTGATAGTATAGTACCCGACTATATATATATATGAATTGATTCCGTTACTACCGATTTATTTTTGATAATGAAACTTTTAAGTCGACGATCGGTACCGTTAAAATGATCTAAATCATTTAAACTATGTAGAAATCAAATTTTATATTTTTCTATATTATTTTCGTGTCCATCAAGCAGACGTAAAAATAAACGACTAAAAATAAATATCTTTTAAAATGTGATAATAGAAATTTTGTAATAAAGATCAAGAGTATAGATCATATTTTAAATAGTATAAAAAATTTGTGATCAAAATTTGATTGATTGAGAGAGAGAAAGAGAGAGAGAGAGAGAAAGAAGAGTTTATATAGTTTTTTAGAAAATAATGTTTTGTAAAATTGAAATGTACAGAAAGATACCTTTTCAACCATAAAATTAATTTGTATAACTTTTATTTTTAAAAGACCAAACACCCTCTTTAGTCAAAGGATGTAGAGGAGGTGGGGGACCAATCAAGTTCAAAGGGACAGCCCACGCCAGTGTGAGACCACCACCTCTAACTTGTTTGTATATATATAAAATTCATTGTCATCTTCTATATCTCTCTCTCTCCTCTTTATCTCTCTAGAGCGACACTGCCACACCCCCTCACCATCCCTCTTCCTCGCTCGGCCGTGCCGGGCCCCCCCCCCCCCCCCTTCCCCCGCGACACCCGGCACCGCCCCATGCCGTCCCGACCCAGTCCGGGCCGAACAACGTGCAGACACAGATACTACCGTTAAGTTTAATAGATGCCATCATCCAAATTTTATATATATAAACCGTAGCACGACATCTCAGCGGAAGAAATCGGCAAATAACTATTATATATATATATATATATATATATGGAGTAAAGTTTATATATTTTTAAAAATATAAATTTATTTATGTTTATAAATTTTTTATTATTAAATTTGTATTGTGATTTATATTTTTATAAAATCAATTAAAAGAGAGAAAGATAAAATAAAAAATATAAATTTCAATACAAATTTAATGATAAAAAATTTACAAAAATGAATGAATTTGTACTTTTAAAAATATATAAGTTCTACTCTTTATATATATATATATATATATATATATATATATATATATATATATATATATATATATATATATATATAAATATATCATGTACATGGAGCTAGTTCCTCTCTAGGGTGTACGTTGCATCAGTGATTCGCTTGGTTGGATTTTCTATCAATTCGCACTATTAAGCTAATTATTTTAAAATATAAAATTAGTTATGCATTGAGTTGGTACATGGACCAATCAATTTTCTTGGCTCGAATAAAGTAATAGTTAAAGGGCAATGCTACTTGTACATCCCATATGGGTGTACATCACACATTCCATTCTATTCAAGAGTGGGGATTAACCTACCGGTTACTTCGAAGTGATCGATAAAATTCACCCCATTCTTGAATGGGTGGAGTGTAAGATGTACACCTCACTTGGGGGTGTACAAAAAGTATTTCTCTTAAAAGTAATAGTTAAATGAGGTATCTATATTTAATATTTAATTCAACCTTTTCTTAAACTGTTCTGTAGAACATCTTGTACAGCTAATTATTAAATTTCAAATTTAATTATTAAATTTAAATTTAAAATTTTAAATTTAAAATTTAAGATTTAAAATTTAAATTTAAAATTTAAATTTTAAAATTTAAAATTTAAATTTTTAAATTTCAAATTTATATTTTAAATTAAAATATCAACCTTTAAATTATTTTTTAAATTTTAAATTTTAAAATTTAAATTTAAATTATTTTAAAATAAAATTTTTAAAAAAATATTATTTACAAATAAAAAAAATTTTGAGCCAAACAATTTTAAAAACTCACATCAGAAAAATTATTTTTCATCTAAGCTCAGCCAAACGCTCTACAGCTTTTGAACAGAATCAATTTTTCAAATCAAAATCAATTTTACAAAAATCACTTTTTTAGAATCTAGGCCAAACAAGCCTAAAGACTAGAAGTGCCGGAGGGAAAGAGCGGATAAATAAAATAAATAAATATTTACAGTAAAAAATAACTTAACTTTTCATCACTTTTTGTCGAAAGGAATAAGTAAATATATGCATAACTTATGTGGAGTAAAGACCATTTTGAATTAGTTATTCAATATTTTAAAATTTTAATTTTACTATCTAGCATTTTAATTTATTTGATTTGAATGAATCAACGGTAGTTTGACAATATTTAATTAAGTTAATTACTAATTTTAATAAATTTATAGTTGGGAGAATTGCGGAAAGTATATCAACTAATTAAACTATAAAGATTATAAACGACGAATTCAAAATTTAAAGTTAAAGCATTGTTGAGTAACTCAAATTAAATAAATTAAAAAATTTAATAGTAAAATTAAAATTTTTAAAAAATAGATTACTAGTTCAAAATAATTTATAGTTTATATATATGTTATGTACATTTTTACTAGAAAAGAAGCATAAAAAAGAGATAGAGAGACACATAGGCTGCGTTTGGTAAGGGGGATAAGGGGGGAATACCCCCCTTATCCCCCTTACCATACCCAAACGGGGATAGAATTTATGAGAATCCGGGTTCTAGGGGTAGCGGAATAGTAGGTATGGATCCTGGAATTTGAATTCCAGGAAATGGGTGGAATTAGGAGAACCCATCTTTTGGCGCGGGGTTCGAGGCTGCGTTCCTTGCTTGCTTTACTCTTCTCCCCAACCTTGCTTTACTCTTCTCCGATCTCCTTCTCCGATCTCCTTCTTCTCCGATCTCCTTCCCCGATCTCCTTCTTCTCCGATCTCCTTCTCCGATCTCCTTCTCCGCGCCACGCCCCTCTGCGCACCTCTCCACGCCCCTCTGCGGCCCCTCTGCGCCCCTCTCCGCGCCCCTCTGCGCCCCTCTCCGCGCCCCGCTGCGACCCCTCTGCGACCCCGCTGCGACCCCTCTGCGCCCCTCTCCGCGCCCCTCTGCGCCCCTCTGCGACCCCTCTCCGCGCCCCGCGGCGACCCCTCTGCGCCCCTCTGCGCCCCTCTGCGACCCCTCAGCGCCCCTCTCCGCGCCCCTCTACGCCCCTCTGCGCCCCTCTCCGCGCCCCTCTGCGACCCATCTGCGCCCCTCTGCGACACCTCAGCGCCCCTCTCCGCGCCCCTCTACGCCCCTCTGCGCCCCTCTCCGCGCCCCTCTGCGGCCCCTCTGCGGCCCCTATCCGCACCGCGACCCTCTGCGGCACCTCACCGCGCCGCGGCCCCTCTGCGACCCCTCTGCGCCCCTCTGCGACCCCTCAGCGCCCCTCTCCGCGCCCCTCTACGCCCCTCTGCGCCCCTCTCCGCGCCCCTCTGCGCCCCTCTCCGCGCCCCTCTACGCCCCTCTGCGCCCCTCTCTGCGCCCCTCTGCGCCCCTCTCCGCGCCCCTCTGCGACCCCTCTGCGCCCCTCTGCGACACCTCAGCGCCCCTCTCCGCGCCCCTCTACGCCCCTCTGCGCCCCTCTCCGCGCCCCTCTGCGGCCCCTCTACGCCCCTCTGCGCCCTTCTCCGCGCCCCTCTGCGGCCCCTCTGCGGCCCCTATCCGCACCGCGACCCTCTGCGGCACCTCACCGCGCCGCGGCCCCTCTGCGGCAACCTCTCCGCTGCGTCCCCTCTCCGCGTCGCCACCCCCTCTGCGGCCCCTCTTGCTTCTTAACAGGTTGTGATTCTTTTTCACAAAGGTATGTGTGATGATCCGGACTCCCGCAGGAACTGTGCAACATTAAACAGTGACTGTAGGGAGCTTATCCGGTGAAGCAGAGCTTGTAGAATCGAAATTGGATATTTAATATAGACTCTGCGCGAAAATCGGAGCAAATGGAATTTTTCGGGAGCTTTCGGCAAAATTTCGGATGGGAATTTGGCAAAATGGACATAGGATTTGGACTCAGCGCGCGAAAACGATCGAAATGGTATATTCGCTTTATTTTTTCGGCACTTGGTATTGTTCACCGGAACAGTAACCGCCGGCCGGAATTACTGTTCCGGCCGCCGGCGGCGAGCGGCGAGCGGCGGCGGGCAGCGGCGCACGGCGGCGGGCAGCGGCGCAGCGGCGGCACAGCGGCAGAGCGCGGAGGCGCGCGGCCCTGGTGCGCGGTCCATGGGCCTGGCGTGCACCGGGAGCACCGAATACCCCCTTTCCACGTGGCGCTTCCCCATTGGTTCGCCGGCTTCTAGAAGCGCGTGGGAGGGTGACACGTGGCACACCCGGATTGGCCGACATCTTCCGGAAGACCCGGCGCGGGGACCGGGCCCGTGCTCCACGTGGACACGTGGCGTCTTCTGAGTGGCCCTTGCACAGGCTGTTCCCTGTTTTGTGGACACGTGGCGCGTTTTGGTTGGCCCGTTTCGGTGTTTCCTGTTCGGATCCGATCCTGTGTGGAGCCTCAGCCCATTATAAATAGGGCCCCCCACCCCCTCTCTTTGCACCTCGGTTTTCGAGCCCTTAGAGAGAGAACCAGAGAAAGTGCCCTCTACGAAATTTCTTCCTCTCTCTCTCTTCTCCCTCTCCTCCAAATCTCAGAATTTTTGGATTTACAGTTAGTGAGTTATCTGCGACGCGGCGCACTGCGACGGTTTTCTTTTTCGGCCCATTTCCCGTCGCAGTTCCGTCGAAAATTCCCTGTGGGCTAACCAGGAGGAATTTTTGGACGATTTTTGCGACAGCGCGTTCCTAAGAGGTAAGGCTTCGATTTCCGTGTTGATCACTTTGCTCCATTTCGTACTTTTGGCACGTTTCCCGAGGTCTCTTTGACCTCCCTTTTTGCTGTGGAAATTTCTGGACAGTGTCAACTTCTCCGATTTTTATCTTGGCGTAGGAGCATCAGATCGAGGCGTTCAAAGAGTCGATTTTGATCTACTCTTCGCGAGGAATGCAACCGTAATTTTTATGGATTTTTCTGAGCACTATACAGAGGTGAAAAACTCCTCTCTTTTCGTGCTATTTGAAAAACAGCAAAAGCTGTATTTTTATGAATAATATAGTTACACCCTGTGCAATGTGTGTTGCTGTAGGGCACCGTTCTCGGCAGACAGCAGTTCTAGGGGACTGTGGACAGCCAGGAGACTATCTGGGTGTGATTTGAGCTGTTCGAGGTGGGCGGTTGTTGCTTACCTCATTTTTGACAAGCTCACTGGGATTACTGGAACTCCCCTAAAATTTAATTGATGAGAACAATTGGGACAAACTAATATGACAATTGATGAGAACAATTGGGACAAACTAATATGACAATTGATGAGAACAATTGGAACAAACTAATATGACAAATGATGAGAACCATTGGGACTACTAACAGGACTACTAACAGGACTACTAACAGAACAACTAACAGGACAATTGATGAGAACCGCTGGGACGAACTCTCCTAAAATTTAATATAACCCCACCAATTATATGATGACTTATATTGGGACACTGTGATTGGGACAAAGGCTATAATCTCGCATGCAATAACTTTCATAAATCTTTTTATAAATATTTGACACTTTTCTACAGCTTTTAAATAATGGCATGCTTTCTTGCTCATCTAGTTAGCCACTATTTATTGCTACACTATCATCTTGGGAATTGTACATGTTTCATTGTTGTCCTGTGCATCCAGAGGCTTGTTGCTCAAGTGTGAGCAGGGGTTTGGGATAGTGTAGTCGAGATTGCATTAGATTATGGATTTGTGGGGTATTGCGGTGACCGCGGACAGTAGGCGGTCGACCAGATATTTATCCTGGCATCAGATTAGGGATGAGTCTGGTCTATTTTGCATCAGCTGAGGATCGGGTTATCCTAGTGGGTGGTTTTCCCACTTGTTAAGTACTATGGCATCAGATCGGGGTTTTCTTTAGTGGATAGTTTTTCCCACTTGTTAAGTACTATGGCATCAGATCGGGGTTTTCTTTAGTGGATAGTTTTTCCCACTTGTTAAGTACTATGGCATCAGATCGGGGTTTTCTTTAGTGGATAGTTTTTCCCACTTGTTAAGTACTATGGCATCAGATCGGGGTTTTCTTTAGTGGATAGTTTTTCCCACTTGTTAAGTACTATGGCATCAGATCGGGGTTTTCTTTAGTGGATAGTTTTTCCCACTTTGATCATAGTCATGATCCAGTCCTGCTGTTTTATGGCACTTCTGATACTTATTACTGAGATATTTACTCGTGTGGGTCGCTCCCCTCGAGTGCCACTCCGGAGTGTGTTACAGACAGACTTTGAGTCCTTGAGACTCCTATCCCCTATCGGTGTTATGCGTTGACCAGCATACCCAATTTGGCAAACACTATTCCCTATCGGTGTCATGCGTTGGCCAGCATACCCGATTTGGCAAACACTATCCCCTATCGGTGTTATGCATTGGCCAGCATACCCGATTTGGCAAGGCACAGCAGGCAGTACCAGTGACACAAGACTGAGTTATTTCAGGCAGGCATGTTTGGTATTGTTGCCTACAGTCATTTCATGCTACATGACATTTAGAGGCATACTAGTGGTGGTTTCCCTTTATTCAGCAGTTCTATTTACAGCTTTACCACTTATTCCTTTCTGGCCTCTAGTAGTCCTAGTGGGTGCGTCAGAGTTGAGGTTTTGCCCACTAGGGGAGGCTACTGGTTTATCTGGTAGTTCTCACCCCCATTGTTCTTTTCTGTTTCTTTCTTCTCCTTTATTTTTGCAGAGTCGTCTGCGGGAGCTGCTAGGCCATCGGCAGCTGATCGAGGTAAGGGGATCGCTGAATAGATAGATCTCCTGGGAGACTGAGAGATGTTAGATAGATGCTGCACCCTTTACTCAAACTATGGTATTCTTCTTTTATTCTAGGTCTGGCTTCCGCCAGCTGGATGTACTATTTTGGTGAGCTGGGAGATTATTGTACTTATTACAGCTTTATTAGTAGTTCCAGTCTGAGATACTATGTGATTCTTCCACTTCAGCTCTGTATTATGCTCTTTTATTGTTTATATTATATCGGAGCAGGTTACCAGTGCTTCGTGTACTCGGGAAATCCCATGTGCACGGCGGATCTGTTGGCGAGCCCGGGTTCCGGGGCGTGACAGTATGCCCCCTATGAGTGCCTTATTCAGTGCTTCGATTCTTCATGTTTTAATGTTGATGGCATAATGTGTGCATGTCATTGCCATAATATGTGCTGGTTCTCATGTTATTGCCTATTTGGTAGATTTGCCTGTGAGGACTGTGTTCCAATGTTGTTGCATTTCATTGCCATAAAATATGGTTGGGCGTTGGTTGTCACCTTGTTGCGAGCATATGTGATGTTTGTGTGTATGATGCCTATTCCCTGTTGCCATTTTGTATGACAAGTGTGAGTATGCAGCCTATCCCCTGTAGCTTCAGATATGGACGATGATGATGATTGCCATAGGTATTTGATGGATTGGCATGTATTTACTGCACCCCCATACCAATTGGCAATCAATTGAGTCAAAAAATATTTTATATAAATTATTTAAAAACGGGTGATAGGCATTATACACACGAACAACACATAATTGCAACATGTTGACAACCAGCACACATTATGCCAACAACCTCGCAACAGGGTTTCCACCAGCACAAATCAAACTGGGCATACAAATATTAGCGAAAAATTGTCTGTGTTGGACAATTGCGAATATTAATAAGGACGATGATGACGATTGCCACAAGTATCAGATGGACGGCCACTGGCTTATAAAGCCAATGCTACCCCATACTATGTGGCAATCAAGTGAGTCCAATACTTAATTACAATTTCCCTCTATTTCTACTTTATTTATTACTATCAATGTGCCTTCAAATACATTATATAACTCTTATTCCAGATGCGTCCCTTCAAGAAACACGGTAAGCATCAAGCAAGAAAAAGTGTGGCTTTCGACCCACTTTCTAATTTTGTAGCATCTGAGGAGGGTCCTTGTGGGCAGCGTGCCCAACCTCAGACCCGAACACATAATGTGACACCCCCGGAATTTGGATTAGTCCTCTATATAAATAATATAATATGACTAAATCTCTAACCCGGCTATAGCATTTTGGATGGTAGCAAAATCCAAGAGGAACATGAGAGTTAAGCGTGCTAGAGCTAGAGTAGTTCTAGGATGGGTGACCCCCTGGGAAGTGGGGCGTTACAATTGGTATCAGAGCCATTCACCAGCCGGAAATGCTTCCACGGGGCGTACTCCTCAACCTCGGCAATCTGAAGGTGCACGCCAGACAGCCGGTGGTCGTGTTTATTCCTTGACCCAGCGTGAGGATACTCCTGTGGAGATTCTTGCAGGTACTACTACAATCCTTGGTATCTCAGCTAGAACTCTTTTTGATACTGGAGCTTCACATTCTTTTATGTCGACCTAGTTGCTGGTAAAATATGGTGATTTAAGATGCTTTAGATTAAAAGTTATGAATTTATTAGTGAAAAACCATTGATTTATTATGCAATTCTGAAAAGTTTAGGGGGCTTACTGCAATTGTAACGCCCCACTTCCCAGGGGGTCACCCATCCTAGAACTACTCTAGCTCTAGCACGCTTAACTCTCATGTTCCTCTTGGATTTTGCTACCATCCAAAATGCTATAGCCGGGTTAGAGATTTAGTCATATTATATTATTTATATAGAGGACTAATCCAAATTCCGGGGGTGTCACACATAATTGGAGTGATAATATGGACACAATATTCATGTCTTTGCTCATTGAAGAGCATACACTAGGGAATTATGTGAATGGGTCGTTCACTACAGTAGCGTGGGTTCGAATCAATGCGGCATTCAATGCTAGGACCAATTTACAACTCAAGAAGGACCAATTAAAAAATCGGCTAAAAGTTTTAAAACGGACATTCACTCTGTATAACTATTTAGCCAACAAGAGTGGATGGGGTTGGGATTGTATCCACAATATCCCGACACCTGGAGATCCAACCGACTGGGATGATGTGATAGCGGTATTGACCCTATCTTGTAAATCAAAAAATTTGTTCGACACAATTGTTTCGCGTAATATATGAATAATTGACATTATACATATCTTATTCCTATTCAACAGGGAAATCCATCATATGCAAGATGTCGAGATAGGCCATTTCCGCTATATAAGGATCTAGAATTCTTGACAGAAAAAACCACGGCCACTGGCCGATATGGATTTGCATCCAGTATGCCTGCAGCCCAAACTGTTGAGAGTTCATCCTCATCGTCCCCTGGTGAGGATGATACAAATCTTGGAATAAGAATGTCGGGTTTTAATATCTCACAAAATCCATTTGAAGCAGGTGCTTCTGCAGCCCCTCAATATGCAAATATAGGGGCGACACAAACCTCCGACTACCCATCTTCAACTCCTGACATCCCCAATGTCGGAGGTACTGCAAGCGGGAGCGGGCATAGCTCAGGAAGCAAACGACCACGCTCTCCACCACCTACAAACCCTCAACCCAAACCTACCGCGTCCTCTGGGGGACGCCGCCGCAAACCAGAAGCCAGTATTAGTGTATTATCTGAACTTGTTGATCTAGGCAAGCAAAAACTTGAACTGGCACGTGAAATGTATCAATATGAAAAGGACTGCAAAAGTAGTATTCCAACAATTTCCATTTGCATGAGCCGAGTCTATGCGATGCCAGGCATGACTACAGAAAAAGCACTGTATGTCGGGGATGCACTCAAAGATCTTAATAATCGTGAACTGTTTATGACAATGAACGACGAGATGGCAATAGCGTGGGTTGAGCGTCAAGTGTCAATGCAATCGTCTGTATATAGGCCATTTTTTTCTGGACATTAGTTTTTGTTTTTAATGTGTATGACTTTGTTTGAATGCTGTTAGATTTACTTTTGAATCATCATGTAATATGCTCATAAGACATTTCAATTATGTTTGAATGCTGTTAGATGTTCTCTTTAATCATCGACTATATTAACAAGCATGCTTGAATTATTGTTATATTACAACGTCATATGTTGCGCTTGTCAATGTTGAATATATATTGTACTTACAGCATTAATGGGTGATACGAATCATGGTCATGTGTTTTCCTCCAAAATCAATACCATAATAAGGGAGCTTTTAGATGATGATGACGACTATTGGGATGAGGTATTAGCGATGTTGGTGGAACAAGGTTACTTTACATCTACCCAAACTGTCGACAAGCAACCGTGTCGAACCCGCCCATTCACAGGGCACCAGGTGATATGTGATATATTGAATGGCCATCCTGACCGTGGGTACGACCAGTTTCGAATGCGAACAACGACTTTCATCGCACTTCGCGATGAGCTAGTCCAAAAGGGATTGTTACAAAACACACGCCATATGACAATTGAGGAACAGTTGGGAATTTTTATGTTTTGTGTTGGACATGGGGTGGCTAATAGGGTAATCGCTGAAACATTTCAACATTCGGGTGAAACTATAAGTCGACATTTCAACAATGTGCTTCGGGCGATTGTGACGTTGAAAGACGATTACATAACATTTCCGGCGAATAATGTGCCGGCGCATGCCCGGATTAGAGATAATGTCAATTTTCACCCATTCAAGGTATGTATGCTTTTATATTTTTTAGTTCACTTATTTATATGTCACCAGTGTTCATTATAATAATTGCCTGCATGTTGTTTCATGTTTATTGCCAGAATGCAATTGGTGCAATAGATGGGTCACATCTTCCGGTGGTTGTCAGCAAGAGCAAGCAACCGAGATTCCGGAATCGCAAAGGATTTACTTCGCAAAACATGATGGCTGCAGTATCCTTTGACCACGACTTTCTATTTGTCTGCACTGGTTGGGAGGGATCTGCAGCTGACATGAGAGTACTCCGATGGGCATGCGAAACTGGAGGATTCACTGTGCCTGAAGGTATATTGTACACATCAATTTTTATTTTGCAAATTTTTATTGATGGGGAATATAGATTTTAACATTGTAAATGTTGTGTAAAATTTATAGGCAAATATTATTTGGTAGATTCTGGCTATGCAAATACACACAGATTTCTTGCACCATATCGGGGGGAGCGTTACCATATTAGCCAATTTGAGGGAAACACACGAGGTCGCACTCATCGAAGTCCGCGCGACCTATATAACCATCGACATGCACAGTTGAGAAATGTGGTGGAGAAAACATTCGGTATTTTAAAAAAACGGTTCAAGATCTTGACTGTTGCAACACCCTTTCCATATAAAGTCCAATGCCAGATTGCGATGGCATGTTGTGTTTTACATAATTTTATTCGACGACACTCTGGTGCGGATGCCATATTTAACGATGTGATGGAGGAAGAACCAAATGTAGAATTAGATGTCGAGGAAACAGTTCATAGTGTTGGTACTACTGAGTCACAAAGAGGCGACGCGGTGCGCACAATTATAACAGACGAGTTATGGAATAATCGCAGTTAGTTATATATTTGATTGCAATGTAAGAAATGTGTAATATATTTGATTGTATGATTACAATGTGTTTGTAAATTTATGTATGAATTCGAGTATGTAAAGGACTTTTCTGATGTGTATTGAACTGAATTATGCGGCATTCAATGGGATTGTAAATGACTTATTATTTTCTGATCTTTATGACCATAATGGACTGAATTTTATGTGATTTAATCTGCTAAATATTATGTTTGTCCTATAATTGGGGGAATTTTTATTAGTGTAACGTCATTATTTCACACATTTGTTTGATTCGTTATTTACTTGATATCTGGTCATGACATTCTGTTTTACTGTTATTTAACATCCAGATAGTTATTATTACTGCTTGAATTTTTTACAATTTTTTTACTCACTATTTCACCATTTATGATTAATTTTAAAAAATAATAAAATATGCTATTAATCAACCTTATAATAAATTTAGATTAATATTAAATTATACTATAAATATATTTAAAAGGACAAAATTAAAAGAATCTTAGCTATTGTTTACTGGTTTTACAATCAAACATTTTAAATATTTTAATATGTAATTTTCTATAATTTTTTAGTATTTTTATTTATTTATTATATATTTTTAAATATTTTTTACAAATTTAAATAATATTTTAAATTTATTATTAGGTTGATTAATATAATAAATTATTTTATTTATATAATATATCATAAAGGGCAAAATAGTCAATACACAAATTTATCACTTATCAATTCTTCTTATTCCTCTATACTCAATCAAACACAATTTTTACCAATTCTTCTTATTCTCCTTATTCCTATATAATTTACCAAACACAATTTACTTTAATTCCGGTATTACTCATAAATCGAACCAAACGCAAATTTACACTAATTCCTGCTAATACCAGAATCTGTACCTATCCCTGGTATAACAAAATTTTTCTAATCCCCGAACCAAACGCTACCATAAAATACATAAAAAATAATAATTATTTTAATTGAGCGCCGCGTGTGTATATACACGATATCCGAATCCTACTACAATCGAAGATAATAAATGTTAATACATTTTTAAACCTAAACCAATTAGAACTAACCAAATAATTAGACTCAAAAAAAAAATATATATAATTTTTTTGAAAATAACGCTAAAAATACAAAAACATATGGCTAAATAATTAAATTTGGTCTTCAAACTTTGCCTGAATAGTTTTACGATTCGACGTGTAGATCTCAAAAAATATTTTCTGAATTAGAATTACATGTTGAAAACAGATACTCGAACGAAAAATTACAACTTTTTAAATATATTTCATGTAGTTTTTTTTTTTAGATCAAAATATATAGTATACTACCGTTTCATTCATTAGATGAATTAAACTACAGAGAGAGACAAAGAGACTTCGAAGAAAAAAAAAGAAGAAGAAGAAGAAGAAGAAGCCTACGAGTTAAAACGGTTACACAGTCCTTAAAGCTTCAAATCTCCGAAATCAGATCAGCCAAATTAGTTTTCAAATTATCAAAGATTCTCTTATTTTTCGTACAGTCTGATTGAACTACGCACGTGTTTTTAAAAATTCTGACGCTAATTAAATTGCCTCACGAGAAATTAATATTCTCAAGAAATAAGAAATAAGTAATTCTGAAGTGCTGGATCAAACACTGCATGGAACGTGAGAGGGCAGACGACACGAGAATTCATTTGCAGTATACTTTCCATGCACTGATGTGAATTCGTAAAATTAAGGAAGTCGTGTTTCCACGTTGCTCCCATGCATATTCATTCACTGATAGAGACCGCATGCATGTTATTTAAACATGTACACTACTTGAGAAGATTCCTTAATTTCCCTAATAAAAATTTTAATAACAATACCATTTCCATTTATATGTGTATGTATGTACGTACGTACTTCAGGTTCTATTTCCATTTATATGTAATTTTTTTTGCTACCATTTTCAATTTCACAAATTGGTACTATATATATAACAATATTTTGTTACCCCTCGCGCATTAAAGTAGAGCTTATATATTTTCAAAAGTATAATTTTAATTATATTTATAAATTTTTTATTATTAAATTTGTATTGAGATTTGTATTATTGTATTTTTTTTTTAGTTGACTTTATAATAATATAAATTTCAATATAAATTTAATAATAAAAAATTTATCAGTATAATTAAATTTATATTTTTTAAAATATATAAACACTAATATATATATATATATATATATATATATATATTAAGTAAAAACTAGCTAACTATTTCTTTGGTTGATCAAAATAGTTGTTACTTTGATAATTAAAAATAAGGAAAATGCTACCCGTACACCCCATTCGGGGTGTATATCACACACCCCACCCATTCAATGGGTGGGGTGTGATGATGGGTCAATCGATGTGACCCGTAAAAAATATCGCCATCATTAAAATGGTGGAGGTGTATGATATACACCCCTTCGGGGTGTACATGTAGCATTGCTCTAAAAATAAATATATAAAGCATAAAAATTTTATTTTTAAATATGCATTGCATTTTGATTGATGGGATAATTTAGTGATGACGCAATCATATTCTATGATATTTTACTAATTTATTCCTGTAGATGTCAAAACTAAGAATTTACTTAGATTTGTAATTAAATTTTAATAAGATTAATATTTAAATATTTTAAAAATAAATTAATTTAAATTTAAATATTAATTAGAGTATAATTTTAATTTAAGTAGGTTTGGGTATATGTTGGGTGGAGTTTTATATATATATGAGAGTTTATATATAAAAATATGTATGAGACTTTTGAGAATAGCCGTATTTTAAAATAAGCTATATAGATTGCATGCATCTTGTGCACGATTGCATATGATAGAGAAAAGAAATATGTATTCTAGGTTTATTGAAGACGAGAGAACGGTGAGAGAGGTTCAGAAAGATGGCTCGAATTGAAGTTATTTTATTATAGAAGAGGAATCAATATAATTTTTCTCTTGGTTAATGAATCTTATTTCATCCGCATATTTTTCTATTTTAATTTTTTTTTCTTTTTATGATTGTGTTGATTCCAGTTTCGTTGAGGAGACGAGTTTATGATAAAAATCTGATTTGACGTTTTTGTTGTAAAATTTTAATAGTAAGCGATACCAAAGTAAATTACGGTACCGAAACAGATTGCGAATTCAAAGAATCTGGTATCGAGGCGAGTACCAGATTTTCTAAGTGTTATTTACAAAAGTAACGACCCTAACATTCTTAATTATAAAAATAGTCTCGTAAAAAATTTATTTATAAAAATAGGCCTCTAAAAGTTAGAGAATCTAAATGCGGTGAACCATTTGCCGCTTTCTTGAAAAGCGGTAAATTGTTCACCGCATTCACAAAATTTATCGTAGTCCCGTAAAAACGGTGAACCATTCACCGCTTTTAAAAGCGGCAAATGATTCACCGCTTTTAAAAGCGGTGAATCATTTGCCGCTTTTAAAAGCGGCAAATGGTTCACCGCTTAAAAGCGGTAAAGATATAAATTAAGAGTCAAAATTTTAAAAAAAATAAAAGAATATATCACTAATAATAATTACGCAGTGAAATTAATTTTTTTTTTTTTTCTAACGGATAATTTTATCTTTTGTTTATTAAATATTAATATATTATTTCATAATATTTTTTATATTTTCAGATTATCTCAAATTGAATCGAAATAAATCAAAATTTAAAAATAAATTCATGTAATTAATAACTATTTAAATTAAGAATCAAATTTGAATTAATAATAAATTAAAACAAATTAAATTTAGAAAATAAATTAAACAATCAAATTTGAATTTAATTTTAAAATTTTTTTTTCTTTTAAATGAATATTTTCAGAATTTTATTTTATTTACCCAAAAAACAAATCAAATTTTAAAAATAAATTAATTTAAAAATAAAATCATACCACTAATAATTATTTAAATCAAAAATAAAATTTTTATTAAGAATAAATTAAATTTAAAAAATAAATAAATTTTTAAAAAAATCATGCTGCTAATGAATAGTTTAACCCTAACTACGCCTACTTTTATAATTTATTTATACAGTATTATTTTTAAAATTATAATATAAAATAAGATTATTTAAAAAAAAAAAAAAAAAAAAAAAAAAAAATTCTTCTGAAACTCTTAAACCCTAGGCAAATGCCCTTCCTAATTCTCTCTTATCCACGAACCAAACAAAGCCTAGGGTTTAAGAAGGGTTTCGGGAGAAATTTTTTTTTTTTTTTTTTAAATAATCTTATTTTATATTATAATTTAAAAAATAATACTATATAAGTAAAATTATAAAAGTAGGCGTAGTTAGGGTTAAACTATTCATTAGCAGCATGATTTTTTTAAAAAATTTATTTATTTTTAAAATTTAATTTATTTTTAATAAAATTTTTATTTTTGATTTAAATAATTATTAGTGGTATGATTTTATTTTTAAATTAATTTATTTTAAAATTTTGATTTGTTTTTCGGGTAAACAAAATAAAAATCTGAAAATATCCATTTAAAAGAAAAAAATATTTTAAAATTAAATTCAAATTTGATTGTTTAATTTATTTTCTAAATTTAATTTGTTTCAATTTATTATTAATTCAAATTTGATTCTTAATTTAAATAGTTATTAATTACATGAATTTATTTTAAATTTTGATTTATTTCGATTCAATTTGAGATAATCTGAAAATATAAAAAATATTATGAAATAATATATTAATATTTAATAAACAAAAGATAAAATTATCCGTTAGAAAAAAAAAAAAAATTTAATTAATTTCGCTGCGTAATTATTATTAGTGATATATTCTTTTATTTCTTTTAAAATTTCGACTCTTAATTTATATCTGATTTTAAAAGCGTTTAATCGTTTAAAAGCGCTGATTTTAAAAGCGGCAAATGATTTACCGCTTTTAAAAGCGGTGAACCAGTTACCGCTTTTATAGGACTTCAAATTTTTTAGAAGCTTATGAATGCGGTGAATGGTTTACCGCATTTAAAAGCGGTAAACCATTCGCCGCTTAAGACTATTTTTGTAAAAAAAAATTTCACGAGCCTATTTTTATAATTATTAAAAATTTTAAGATTATTTTTAAAAAAAAATCGATTTTCTAACTCCACCTTTTAGGGCCTGTTTGGATTGGGGATAAAGGGGGGATATCCCCCTTTATCCCCAAACAGATTTGTGATATCCCCGTTTGGGGATATCCCCCCAAACGGGGATATCCCCGGGTTTGGGAGAGGGATATCCCTCACCTCCCCCAAACCGCCGGGTTTAGCCTCTGTCCCTTCCCAAGGCAGCAGTGCCTTGGGAAGGGACATTTCAAATTATTATTATTATTATTATTTTTTTTTTTAAGCTTTGGGCGGGTCTTTTTTTTAATTAAAATTTTTAAATTTTAAAAAATATTTATATTTTAAATTTTAAATTTTATAAATTTTAATTTTAAATTTTAATTTTAAATTTTAAATATTTATATTTTAAATTTTAAATTTTAAATTTTAATTAAAATATTTTATATTTTAAATTTTAAATTTTAAATTTTAAAAAATATTTAAATTATAAATTTATAATTTTATAAAATTTAATTTTTAAAATTTTTTTTTATAAATTTAAATTTAATTTTTTTTTCCTTTCTTTTATATTCCTTTTTTTTTCCTTTTTTTTTTCCTTTTTTTTCTCTTTTATGCTTCAGGGTTTGTTTTTAAATTAAAATTTTTAAATTATAAAAAATATTTACATTTTAAATTTTAAATTTTATAAATTTTAATTTTTTAAATTTTATATTTTAATAAATCTTAAAATTTTATTTTATTTTTAAAAAATATTAATTTTAAAATTTATACAATATTTTTATAATTTTTTTAAAAATTATATAAATTTAAAAATTAAAATTTTTACTCATACTTAAAATATTTAAATTTTAATTAGATTATTTAAATTTTACTTAATTTTTTTAATTAGAATATTTAAATTTTAAAAAATATTTAAATTATAAATTTATAAATTATTTAAAATTAATTTTTTATATTTTATAAATATATATATATATTTATATTTTATTAAAATTATAAATATATTTATATTTTATTAAATTATATAAAATTATAAATTTATAATTTTAAAAAATAATATTAATATTAAAATTGTAAAATTTATATAATTTTTTAATAATTTTTTTAAAATTTATATAAATTTTAAAATTAAAATTTTTACTCCTACTTAAAATATTTTAATACATTATTTAATTATCAAATTTATAATATACATAAAAGTAAAGGTTACATCGTCATTAAACATAAAAGTCAACTTTATACCTCTTATTCATCATTACCAATCCAAACATCTATTTTCTTATACCAGGTTTAAACCAGGTTTAACCCTCATTCACATCCAAACACAATTTAGGTTTATCTCAGGTTTATCCCTTACTTTATACCTATACCTGGTATAACTCATTCCGGTATAAGCCACATCCAAACGGTACCTTAATGATTAGACCTCTTGTGAAACTTGGCTTTTTGGTTGGAAAAAGAAAAAATAAGTACGAGCAATATTATTAGTATATTTTAAAATAAAATATATATTTTATATTTTTTATATATAAAATTATTATTTTATTATTTATTATATTAATTTGTTTTTTTTCTTTCTTTTTGTGTGTGTTTGTTTGTTTATTTATTTATTTATTTTTCGACTCTGAGGCAGACAGAAATTATGTATTTAATTAGTTATTTTAAAAATAAGTGCGGATAAATATTTACCGTATTTAAAAATTTATTTTAATTTATCTAAACATTAAATTTATTATTAGACTTAATGATATTATAAGAATTATTATGAACCGTAATCTCACTTAACTTATAAAATTTATTCCACTCAAATTATTAATTTTTTAGAATTAATATTACAGGGCAAAAAATGTGGCATATTTTAGCCAATAATAAATTGCCAACAAAATGCTCGCGATCTATTCATTAAAATTCAACATAAAGCTAGAGCAAAGTAATTTAATTTAAAATAGATTGCATAACTGTGCATCCAAACTTACAAGTATTATCCTCATGATCAGATAGAATGCTGTGCTTATGTTTTAATCTCATTTGTTTAAATATTTAGATTATTTCCAAATTTGGAATAATGCATGCACAAGTAATTTGTTCCTGGGTGTACAAAAAAAAATCAATTTATAACCATAAAAGAATGCTTGAAACAGGTAATTTATTAATCTGTGCCCATTGATGCATGATTTGATTCTTAGCCACATTACAACCACCATATATAATTATTGATTCCTCCCAATCTAATCAATTAATTATTTACTACAAAGAGAGAGAGGTGGTAGGATACTAAGGTTGTTTGATGATAGATACAAGCTACCAAATTATAAACAGCATACATATATAAACAGTACTTTTAGAATTAGATAGCACAAAGGACTTTTTTCAGAATATGAATTGCGAAACAGTTGTTAGCAACGAGCGTACAAACCAAATAAAATCAATTGACGATCACGACACAAAAGCAAATCTAAAAATGCACGACAGAAAAATAACAAACAGATTTACGTAAAAAATTCTTTGCTGAAAAAAAACTACGGACGAAATAGAAGAATTTTACTATGTCGGAATAAAAGGGAATACAAAGTTTTTAGATAATCGTACAAATCGCTCGATCTCGCTAGGGCAAGAAGAAAAAGAATACTAATCTTAACGGATTTGACTTATCGGATCCGATCCGTACCGCGAGGGTTCCGCCCCCCGCATCTCCCGTGCGATGTCAGTGGTGGGCTTCGGCCCGAGCCCTCCGCCACCACCACAGGCATCTATGAAATTTGTCGTCGCACCGCGAAGCCGTCGGCGAACCGAAAATCTAAATCGAAGCGATTTCTGATTTCGAAGTCACATCTAACAGCAGTACTGTGTGTTCAATGATAATTTCTGACTTGGACTTTTCTGGTGCAGATATTGAATTTTCATTTCCGCCGTACCCTGAAGTTTTAAGGCTGGCAATGAATTTCGACTGTTCAGTTTTCATTTTCTCTTGAGATATGACAAAAAATAAAAGAAGAGAAAAATAAGTAAAACTTGTTTGAACTTGAACAAGCATCTTTTCTTAAAGTTTCCTAGGCAGGCAATGAAGAAATTAACAAACTTGGCATTGTTTAGACACCTTTGCACTGGTTCTACCTGATTATTATATGAAAAAAAAAAAAAAAAAAAAATCTTACCTGAACTATCGCACTTAAAAATAGGTACCTAAAATTTAAAAACATTGATTTTACTATCCGACCTTCATTGCATTTGATTTCATAAAATTCCATTAAAGTGCATCAAAAGACAGAAAACTCAAAGTTAATGATTTCCATTAAAAAAGTTTCAGAATAATCCTTCAAATAACATAACATTTCAATAGATTCTTGAAATGCGTAGAGTTGGAGAACGACAATCAAAACTAGAGGTTAAACAGCAAATCTCACAATCTGAGCAACTTAAATAGAAGCCAACTCACAAGTAACATAAGGTTTACGCAAAATGAGATCTCAGAAAACCAAAAATATCTCAAAAATTGATTTAGACTGAAATGGCCCTATTCGTCATATGTAACAGGGTATCTTAAATGGGGTCAAATACAACAAGAAAAGCTTACACATCTGTACCACTGTACTACTTGGACCTTTCATCTATTGAAAGATAAAGGATCTAGAATCTGAAATTTGGAAAGAGGATAAAAAATGAATAAATGGTTGCCATTTCACAATGTTTTGCGAAAGATCCACATGCAGAACAAAATAGTAACCAAAATGCATAGATTCACAAAAATTGGAAGTAAAATTCTGATTAGTGGACTTAAATCTTATCACTAACAAATATTCCTTTTTTCTGGGAAAATCAGAAAATTGCAAGATTAAATTTGAAAAACCTGGAAGCAGCATGTTACAAACCTTCTAAGCAGAGTCTCCTAAGAATCTGAATTCATACAATAATGCATATATAGATACACCAACATAAGAAAAAATATAACATAAAGAGCAATATACTTCATAACTCCCCAGTCCCCACCACCCCTAGAACCTATAGTTACAACAGTCGACACCCTATGCAGTTCCTACCTTATTACATCCAACACAATGTTGTGTCTTGAAATAACTAGCATACTGTTTTTATCTTTAACACACCAAAATAAAGGGCAGGGCAGTCATCAAAAGAACAGAAGACAGTGCACAACATAAGCCCCACTTAAAACTTCTCATTTAGGGTCAATTTGCGCATGAAGCAATTTCATTAACTAATGATCCACAGGGGTGCTAATTGAAGTTTTCCCTTATAATTTTATTTCTCCTCATAGAGAATTCAACATAGTATTCTTCAATTAGTACAGAAAAGGTCTAAGAGATGGCAAATTATCTCTCTTGGGGATTTACGAATGAATATTTTTTGTGATGAATTTCAAAATAAATGCAATTGGCAAATAAAAGCATGTAATTGAGGCTTAGTTTTGCATTTGACGTCGGTGCAATCTTGTTTTTTATTTTGTAAAATTTTGGAATATGAAGTCTTTTCTTTTCCCTTCCATGTGCTTATTTTTCCTGCAGTATTATATGAAAACATGACTGATTGATGATCACCATTTAATTGTCCAATGTTTAAAGTCAATTTTGAAACCAACTGCTTTAGATAATGGTAATACTGGGATGCATTTACATATGTTCCCCGCTAATATCTTTTACAATTATATACCCCTAAAAAAAATGAATTTCCAATATACTACTTGAAAGTGCAGTTTCTTAGGTAAACACCCTTTACTTGAGTTCAGAACTCATCCAATTCATGAGGAAAAGTTGGTTTTGTATTACAGAAGGTCTTAAAGAGAGACATTTTTGCAGTACATGGAATATTAAAATTTTGAAAGATAACATGATAAATATTAATCTTTGAAAAGTTAAATCTAAATATTCTAATTTTGTTGGAATATGCATAAATATAAAGGGTATATGCAACTATATCAAATTTTAATGCTGAATCAACTTAAATTAGTGAAAAAAAAAAATGCCAGAAACCAATTACTTTAGAATACATGATAAAGAACAAAGATGCATGCAATAACAACTATACCTCATTCATCAATAATTATTCACAAAGATAATGCCTTTCGAGTTGTCAAAAAGTAAAACGTTACTGATCAATAACAAAATGAAGAGAATATTGAATATTGAAGTGTTGCCTCAATGACTATAGGGTTATTGTGAAACCTGTGTCATAGAAGTTTAAATTTCGAGGTAAATCATAGGTTAATTAATTGGGGTTATATATGATAGTATCATCCTAGTAGTAGAGTAAGAGTCAGTGTTACTAATTTTCTTATCTAAATACACTTGCAGATAGCTAAAAGTAGTACAAATGTTGCAAAAAAATTGTAAACATTTCACCCCTAAAAAGTAATTATGCATCTCTTCTTTTTTTCAATTTTACAATGTTTAAACTTAGCATTTAATACCAAAAATTTGCACCACAATTCGATCACCCAGGCTTCTAATCCTTAAAATTTGGGAGAATAATCACTAAAAATACCAAATGAGATCAGAAACAAAATAAAAATCTATTAAAAAAGGAAACTAAGGATTTGAGATTGAGAGTTCTTACCAATGGATCGGAGCACCGAATCGACAAGCGGCACCGCCGAGGGCTCGGATCTGATCGCCGTGTCGAGGATCATCCACGCGGGGCCGAGAAGGTCGAGGGCGAAAGCGAGGGCAATTTGGGGATGGGATCGGAGCTTGGAGAGGACACGGCGATCGCTCGAAGGTGAAGGAGAGGGAGATGAGTATGGGTACAGGAGAGGGGGAGATCCCGAGCTCGGATAGGGACGAGGGGAGGAGGGAGAGAAGGGGTCGATAGGGGTGAGAGGAGTAGTGGAGTGGGATGGGATGGTTTCAGATGAGGGTTAGGGATAAGGAATAACCTTTATCCCCCAATTTTTGCAAAATAAAAGAAAAAAAACTTTTAAAATATTCTCGGGTTAACGAATTATTCTAAAATAATTCCGTAATTTTTATTCCACCTCCCCCTCTCAAATAAGATTTATATTTAGGGACAATGAATGATTTTTTTTTTTTTTTTTTTTTTTTTTTTTTTTTTTTTTTTTTTGCTTTAGCTTAGCTTCCTATTGAGACTATATTTACTAAAATATACTATTTACTAATTATATTTACTAATTTTATTTAATAAAATATGCTATAAAATATAAAAAATTATTTTATATTTTATTTACTAATTATGTTTACTAATTTTATTTACTAATTATTATTTACTAAAATATACTATAAAATATAAAAAATTTATTTTATTTAGATAAGATATAATTTATTAACAATTATAAATTGTCATTTTAATTAATTTATAATAATTAAAATTAATTTATATATATATATATATATATATATATATATATATATATATATATATATATATATATATATATATATATATATAAGGTAAGGATAAAATTGGTATTTTGATAAAAAAATCTATCATCTTTTTTCTACTATTCTTCACTATCCCATAATTTTAATCAAACATAATTTTTTTTATTTCAGAGAATACCAACTTTTGAACCAAACGTAATTTAACTTTTATACTTGATTATCTCGGAATAGCAAACTATTCCAGATATAAAAAAATTTATACCTCTTAAATTTATACCCGACCCATCTAACGTAAATTTATACATCATACACCCCACCCATCTAAGGGTGGGGGTGTGATGATGGGTCACTTGATGTGATCCGTAAAAAATATCGCCACCATTAAAATGGTGGAGGTGTATGATGTACACCCCTTCAGGGTGTACATGTAGCATTGCTCATATATATATATATATATATATATATATATATATATATATATATATATATATATATATATATATATATATATATATATATATATATATATATATATAATATAAAATTATTAATCGGTAAAAAATTTATAGCTTAACCATTATCGCTAAAATATAAATTAATAATAAATAATAATTATTATTTGATAATTATCGTTATTAAATTGTCACTAAATATATATTTTGGTGCAGTGAGTAAGTCAAGCTTTTTATACATGTATCTCCTTTTTATTAATTCCATGTTACTACAGTAGCAACAAGGAAAAAACGTACGAGAAATTAAGGGAAGTTATTATGGACGCAGAAACTAAAAACCAAAGCATTCATTGAAGTAATTAAAGAATCTGATCCTCAGCTGTAAAAACACAAGAATCAGTCACAACAGCAAATTTAAGTTATAGCGAATATTTATATTCAAAATTAGATTATAGAAATATATTTTTAAAATATATTACAGTAATATGTCGTTATATATCCCAGCGACTGCACATATAGCGATATTAATAACAAGTGTTGACATTTTTTTCAGTAATATTTTTTAAAAATTTTAAAAATATTTAAAATTATCGCTATAGTATAATTTTATTATAGTAAGTATATGAAAAATTCCTTACAGATTTATGAATCCAAAACAAAAGTTAAAGATAAAATAACATCTCTCTATTAATTGTGGCTAGTCCTATCATGTGCCTAGAATACAAATACCCTCTCTCTCATAGTTGTTGATAAGAAACGCAATATTTTTAATAAATGTAAATTTAATTATACTAGTAATTTAAATTTATTAAATTTATAACTTAATATTAGTTAGACATTAAAGATAAATTCAAATCTTTTTTAGTAGCTGCTATTAAGTTTTTTTTTTATTTTATGTTAAATACTATATATATAATTATTGAACCATGTAAAATTATATTCATTATGGAATTCAGACAAAAAGTAATTAATTAAATTTTTACTTTATCATTATATATATATATATATATATAATTGGGCTAGAATACTATCATAGCACGAAGTCATGAGTGCTATCAAGTTTTTAGTCTTTGGATTAAAAAATGTGTGGTTAAGATGATAGTGGTCCCCTAGGATTTACTAGGTGGTTGGTTGAATACTAAAAATCTTAGGGGACCACTATAATCCCAACCGTATATTTTTTCATCCAACGGCAGAAAACTTGATAGCACCAATTACTTGGTACTATCGATAATATTATAGCCGGACTCTATATATATATATATATATATATATATATATATATATATATATATATATATATATATATATATATATATATATATATAAAGGGCTACTATATTATTAATAGTATCAAGTTATTAGTACTATCAAATTTTCTATCCTTAGATCAATCCCTTTAATCATTTTCATCCGTTAAATTTTACTATATCACCAACCACCTAGTAAACCCAAAGAGTCTACTATCATCTCAACCATATATTTTTTAATCCAAAGATTAAAAATTTAATAACACCAATGACTTGATACTATTAATAGTATTCCAGCCTATCTTTATATATATATATATATATATATATATATATATATATATATATATATATATATAGTCCGGCTAGAATACTATCGATAGCACCAAGCAATTGATGCTATCAAGTTTTCTGTCGTTGGATGAAACGATATGCGGTTGGGATTATAGTGATCCCCTAAGATTTTTACTATTCAACCAACCACCTAGTAAACCTAGGGGACCACTATCATCTTAACCACACATTTTTTAATCCAAAGGCTAAAAACTTGATAGCACCAATGGCTTGGTGCTATCGATAGTATTCTAGCCTAATTTTTATATATATATATATATATATATATATATATATATATATATATATATATATATATATATATATATATATATATATATATATATATATATATAGGGACAGCTGCTATATTATCAATAGTACCAAGTTATTAGTACTATCAAGTTTTCTATCTTTCGATCAACATCTTTCATCATTTTCATCCATTAAATTTTACTATATCACCAACTACCTAGTAAACTCAAAGGACCTACTATCATCTCAACCACACATTTTTTAATCCAAAATTTAAAAATTTAATAGCACCAATAACTTGATACTATTAATAGTATTCCAGCCTAACTTTATATATATATATATATATATACACACACACAGACACTCTTCTCTTCAACAAGTGGTATCAAACTTTTCACACTTCCAACACAGAGTAAAAGGTACATGGAAGAGCACAGCAAGGTAAAAAGATGGAACAGATAATACTATTCCAACATTCACTATTGTACAAGTGTACATGCACAAGAATGGTTTCTTGGAGTTAGTGCATTGAACCCACAGGGCCAATGGGCCAACAGCAAGGATCACCAGGAGATATGGTCTTAAATTTGTCCACTCTTCAATGTCTCTCTCCCCAGAGGCTGCAGTAAGACATGGAAGAGAGACCAAATACAGTAGCTAAGAGAGGTTGTGTTCCATCCTTGTGTCTTGTACTATTTACCTCCTATTAATAATTACATCATATATATATATATATAAATATAGGGGCTCTTTCTAATTACTGCACAACCTGCAGAAGGTAAATGCACTGAATAAGAAGTTAAACTAATAAAATGATATGAATAAAAGAAAACAAATGAGAGAAACAGATAAACTGTGTAACTCACCAATCATAAATATAATAATTTGTCTCTATATCTTTTACTGGAAAGAGCAGATGCTGTAAAACCCCAATGGATTCAGACACCCTTGATCATGCCCTCCCAGTTGCATCATTGGACTGCCACCACCATCCTGAAAAGGATGTGCAAGAGTACATGAGTAACTAAGGGACATGGGCTGTTGTTGGCATGTGCCTCTGTTTGATTGAAAAAAAAAAAAATCTGTTCATGGATATAACAAACCTGAGGAAAGTATGTGGGTCCTTGCCCATACTGTAAAAAAGGCGATGAATCGTCCACCATTTGATTATTGACTGTAGTAGCCTCAGAAGGAGTGGCTTGGCTGGGATTGGTCTGATCAAATGTTGGTATTTGTTCATGTGGCATGCTCTATAAACACATAAGAATCAGATCAATATCAGACCCTAAATAGAATATTAAATGTAGATAAGACTTGGCCAAATTAAAAGGAGAGTGTGTTGGCATTTAATTAGCCTTAATCCTAGCTATACATACCTCTGGGTGATTCATGAGGTATTCATAATCTGCACCAAATTCATCAGACATGGGATTCATAGAAGCAAGCTTCATTGAGAGAAACTGGAGATAAAATTTAAATTAGTGAGAAATTAATCAGATATAATCAATTGAATGAAGGACTACAAGTACCTCAACTTGGTTCTGTAAGGACTGTACATAGTTGATAATCTCATCAAGCATTAGGGCTTTTCCACTGACCTGCTCATCAGAGCCATCACCAGATTTTCAATTTAGTTAAAAAGAAGTTCACTCACTAAAGAAACAAGCACATGTAGAAAAACAAGAGCATTTAATTAGATTGGGAATCATCACCCTGTCACAGCCAGGAACAAGGCTTTGCAGCATCCTCATCCTCTCATTGATCTTCTCTCTTCTTACCTACAAACACATGCATGACATATATAGTAGTTGTAAAACTTTATGTAAGTAAAAGGATTTTTGAAAATAAGCACCCTCTCTTGTTCCAAAACACACAAAAAAGAAAAAAAGAGAGTAAGTAAAAGAGAAGGGAATAGATTAAATACCCTCTCAGCAAGGCTATGGCTATCTGTGGCCTGACCTCTCCTTGCCCTCACATGAATGTACCCTACAGGTGGCTCCCCACAATCCTCTTTGTGCTTCATCTCATCATCACCTTTTGGCTTCTTCTCCTCTACTTTCTTCAACACACCATTGGGTCTCTTCTGCTTCTTGCTCTTGCTTTCCATTGCATCCTATTTATTTACATCAAGCAAGATCCAACTTGTTAAAAAAGTACTACTACTAATGCAACTAGTATATATATATATATATATATATATATATATATATATATATATATATATATATATATGATCTTACATTGGATAATGGAGCTAAACACAAGGAAGTGCTATCTTTGTTCTTTCTCCTCTTCTCAGAAGGGCTTCCTGAGACAGTCACTGGTGAATGGCTCATTTGAGTCCCAGCTGAAGAAGCTTTTCTCACTGTGTCAAGAGAGCTGCTACTCTCATAAGCTCTAGTAGTGATATCACTGTTATTTGAGAACTGTGGAATGGCTTCTGGTAAGTAGCAGTAAGGTAGGCAGTAGGAGGTTCCATTGCTCGTCTCCCCAACCTGTTGTGGAGGAAAGTGCTTCTCCATGAAGCTGTTTGGGAGGTTGGAAGGGCTCAGGAGTGAAGCTTGGTGGTGGTGGTGGTGGTGGTGGTGGTTTGAGAAGAGTTCCATATGTCAATTGTGGGGAGGTGATCAGAAATGTCTTCAGAAGCTTAATTGAGAGAATTAAGTAGACAAATTGCAGAACTGGATAGCCCAATTAGGTGGAGCTCTGAAGCAGCTGTCTGTGGATGTCATGTTGTGCTTGCCTGGGTTATATAGAACTTATGAGAGAGAGAGAGAATCAATTAGAGAGAGAGAGAGAGAGGTACATATAAAATTTGGAAAATTGTTTATGTACAATTTGACTGGTCTTGTCATCCCTGTCTCTCCTGTTATTAATGTAGGTCACAAAGCTGCATGCCTATTAAATACCCAGAGAAATGTTTGATGAATGTTTTATTTCTCTAGCCCATTACAGCTAAAGTATGTTATGTCAACACCACTAGTGCACTGCTATAGGTGTACATGACAATTATTTTCTCATCTCATATAAAGTTAAAAAAAAAAAAATGCTATACATATCATCTGTATACCAGTACATAGACTCATTTTAAAATTTACAAAATACTTTTAAACTTTTATTATTTTTAAAAAGATTATAAGACTAGTAAAAAAATATAAATTTTATACATGCCCTATAAGTTTAGGAGTAAAATTATTCTGCAGTTGAATATTTTCATCAGGTGTACAGAAAATTATAAATTTAACTTCCCCAAGATGATGTAAAGTAGCATCCCAACAGGTGGCATGAGGAGGAGGTACATCACTTTCTGAGTCCTAGATACCTAGTATCATCAAATAAAACTATACTTACTTTTCCCAGAAGATATTATTGGGTTTTACTTTTTGATGGCAAGTGGATAAGCTTAATTAAGCTTCCACACATGTTTAATTGATCATTTGCCAATCGATCCAAAAGAGATCACAATCAAATGTGGAGAGAAATGCATCTAATCCAATTTAGACAGCTTAACAACCACTACAAATTATACCAAGAATTGGCATGGATAAGGAATTAAGGACTAGTTCAAAAAAAGATAAAAGAAAAACAGAAGAGGAGAAGAGAACTTCAAATTCCCAAATCTAGCTAACAAATTAAGTTCTTATCAGGCTCTTTTTATGCAACAGTTAAAAACTTAATCACTAACGAGTCCCACAAGCGCAGCTGTTGTAAAATTCAGATTCATGAACATATTAATTATTGACTCCAAGGGACCACCTTAAAATATGGAAGAGAAAGGCAAGAATAGCGCAAACATCGTACTTGCACCGCGGCCGGCGTGTCCAATTGAGATGGAGTTGAAGAATTATGACTTGTTCAGAGTATGAATTCTTTGTTCAGGAGCCAAAACAGTTAGAAAGTAGTTGACAAGATTATAATTTAGTGATCTGGAAGATTCTCTCATCCTGAAAAAAAAATAGCATCAGATCAAAGTTCAGATCCATGGATCAGCATAATCTTACTCTGTCAAACAAAACTATGTTTATAGAAATCCATCGGTCACAAATTTAAACTTCCGAAAGAACTGTTAAAAACCTTGAATAGTTCAATCCAGAAATAGTAATCAATCTGTAAGATGACAAGTTCATTCATTAAGCTTTCATAACATTATTAAGTAAACAACTATGTTGGCACAGGATGTTCACAAAAATTCTAGAGAAAAATGTGATCTTATAGCAAATACCACCATTCAGAATATTTGAAAAAGGAAATGAACTTTGGGACATAACACCCGAAAAGGGAAAAAAAGGAAAAGAAAAAAAAAAAAGAGGCATTAAAATAACTCTACTAGTTATACACATGCATAAGATCACAAAACAAATATGAACAGTTGTCAGCGAGAAACAAATTTGGCCTCTAATACATAAGCTCAACTCAAGGAGATGAACTTCTTGAAACTGGAGAGATGTCCAACGGAACAGTGGAATTAATTCTGCGACCAAGTCTTCCCCTTTTTCACTCCAGTTTCTTGAGAACGTCTTCTGCATGCTTTGGGGGTTCTACAGGGAAGTATTTGATGCCCACAAGGTCACCAACTTTGCTGATAACCTGGAGTTATGACGGCACGATATTAGGTCATACGAAAATTTATTTGGGTTAAATCTTGATGAATATTAGTTGAAAGATATCGGTACAAAGTTTACTACTTGTACAGATATGTTACCGCAAAATCATCTATTTAGATATTCACCTGTGCAAAATCTGCATTTTCTTACATATATATATACCCCTCGAAAGTGTAGTTTCTTCCCAAAATACCTTTAATTTAAGCTGGAGAGCATCATCAGAGAAGTTGGTTCATTCTGTTTTAGAAACATTTCTTCTAAAATAAGGGCAATTTATCAAATGCAAAACTTATGGGCATATATATGCGCGTAAGAAATTAAGTTTTGAAGGGCATATACGACATTCAGATTCTGCCAGGATATGGATGTGAAGAGTGAATTTTGCAGGGGTATCTACATAAACATGTTTTGAAATTTTAAATTCACCTCGAGCCCCTTGATTAAATCTTCCCTTGAATGTGAAGCAGAGATGCAGATACGAGCCCGTGCCAGAAGAAGAGGTGTAGCAGGGAAGGCAACGGTGACAACAGCAACCTAAAAAAATTTAAGAAAAAATGCTGGATAAATAATTTAAGTTTTGCTAAATAGAAAAGAATTGTTATTAGTATGGCCTTAGTAGCTAGGTGAAGGTTGAAAGGGAGTGGATTCTAGCCTGAGGACAAGCAACAGCTACTTTCTGTCAAAGAGATTTTTTTTTTATTATAGTCTCAAATACAGACAGATAAACCCTAGGATAAATCATTATCTCCACTTTATCCTACTCAACAATCAGAAGCTACATGCAATCCCATGAATTACGACAAAATTCTGTGCTTTCGCCCCTAAAGAAGGGTAGAGTGTTAACATTTTATAAATCCAAGTATTAGCTGCAGGTTTGAATTATCAGGGGGGGTAAAATACAACTCATAATATATTCGAAGGATTATCTGCATTAACTGATCTCCCAAAAGAAGGATTCATTTTAATTAGATATATGGGTATATCAATTTGGACATAACTAGAATTTAAAGAGTTGAATGAGCTTCGCACTATAACCATTGGAAGGCAAAAACAGAAAATTGTACGCACATTTTGTCTTAGACATTCCCTTGAAAAAGCTGGGATTTTTGCTGGATTGTAAAGCATTATTGGCATAACTGGTGAGTCATTGTCCCCAAGAACCTCAAAACCCATTTTCTGAAGCTCGGATCGGAAGAAATTGCTGTTCTCACGAATGCGTGCAAGTTTCTGTGCACCTGAAGAAAATTACAGAAAAGAAATCAATCGTTGTGAGCAACGTTTACACAATGAAGCAATCTTTAGTGGATAAGGGGAGAAAAAGATAGAATAAGATTGAGATTAAAATATACCCCTGTAAACATTGAGTTTTCTTGTGTACCTTTTAAAAACTTAATTAGTTAGATATATCCATGTACTTATAGAATCAATTTTCCTTTTGAAAGGAAAAGAAAAAAAATGGAAGAAAATCTAATGCAAAACCAACTCCCGCCACCCAATAAAGTAGATGGCTCATTGACTCCCCAAATTAAGAGTACATTTCTGTGAGAAATTGCACTTTCAAGGGGCATATATGAATATTCATATTTTGCAAGGGTATATGTAAAATCCCAATAAAATTCAATGAAAGAATTTTCTTTTGGTACCTCTATTGGATCCGTCTTCTCCAAGGATAACTTTGATTGCAGAGATGACTTGCTGTACTGCAGGTGGTGACATCGAAGTTGCATAAAGATGCGCTGGGCAAGCATACTTTAGGTACTGAACTATCTCCTGGTAAAAGGATAAGAGGGTTCAGAGGAATACAATATTGGTGTATATGCATGTCTTGTGTGTCTTTTGGAACTGATTCTCTACTCTACTTTTTCAGAAACCAAGCATCTGGCTAACAAAAATTCAGGAGAGTTTGTTATGGCGGGAATCTAAAATGAGCTTTTGAGCCCAAAAGCAAAAGCTCAATTTTGAAGCATCTTTTTCTACAGTTAGTGTTTGGGAGATAGCACATGAAAAAACTGCTGGTGCTTCTTCAAACGGCTGTCCTCAAAGCACCTTTACTGAAGCTCGAACAGGTCCAAAGGGGTTTACCTTTGATGCAGCAATATAACCACCGCAAGATCCAAAAGACTTGGTAAAAGTTCCCATCATGATGTCTACATCAGTAGGATCCACCCCAAGGAGCTCACAAACACCTCTGCCAGATTTTCCTATTGCACCAATGCTGTGGGCCTCATCTAAGTATGTATATGCCTGTTTCCAAACAGAAAGATAATATAATTTAAGGTACCCATTACTGTCTTGAAATTTTTAGTTAGTTGCAAAGTAAGAGAATAATATTGGCTGTTGCAGTACAACTTTAAAGCTGAAACAAAAGATCTAGACAAGTGTAAACCCATGAAAATAAAGTTAAAAACTAAGAAAAATTATATATGATGTGGGAGTGGTGTCTACATGTTTTCACCATAAATATATATCAGGGAGAAGAGAAGCTCTGAAAACCTTGTATTTCTTGCAGACAGTTATAATCTCGGGAAGTTTGCAAAGCTCTCCTTCCATGCTATATATGCCCTCGACAATAACAATTATCTTCTTCCAGGGTCTATGTGTTCGCGGCTGCCCCCCAGCTATCTGTTCTCTCAGCACCTCCTCCAAGTGAGAAGGAGCTAAAGGAAAAAGAATAAAAATTATGTACTTCAAAAAATAGAACATTTATATACATGCCCTTACAAAATTGCCAACCTACCTATGCAATCGTGTGAAATCTAAATTTTCATGCATCTCCTTTAATATCTTAGTTCCTTACATAAATATACCCCTATTCTTACAAAAATACCCCTGCCAAATTTCCTCACGAATTTATGACACCACAACTTTAGAGTAGGGTACTTTTGTGAGAAACTGCATTTCTGAGAGGGTGTATGTGAGAAGTCAGATTTTACAGGGGTATATAGAATGTGAGATGTTATTGGAGTATATAAGTAAATCGATGATTTTGCGGGGAGACATGTTAAAGATCCACTCAAAGAAGAAATAATGGCCCATTTTCATACTATGAGTATAACACTTACAATTATGCTGGAAAACCCGCACTGTTGCACCTGATCCTCGTGCACCATTGACAATTGAGTTATGGTTCAGAGAATCACTAATTATCAGCCCTCCCTAGAAAATTATGAGAATAAAAAGAAAGGAAAAAGGTTAAGAACCAATGAAAAAAGAAATAATTACAAATGCAATCCTGCAAACTTACTCATTTACACATATATTCCTGCAATTGAAGTAAAAAATTTACCTTCTTGCTCATGCATCTTCGTATTAACAAAAATGGCACCTTTTAAGAAAGACTTCTAAGCCAAAATATAACTTTCCACATGAATTGGATGACTCCCCAATTTAAAATAAGGATTTTATAGTAAACAATAATGCTCTCAACAAAGGGCTATATATGGAAATTCAGTATTGCAGGGATGCATATGTAATAGATGATTTTTTATGGCTATATAAATGTAAAAGTTCCCAAGAAAAAAAATGAGATCTTATCCCTGTAATTTCATGCAATAACTTGAGAGAATGCACAAACCTTTCCAATTAGGCAAGGAATAATTGCAGAATTTGTCACATAACCCATTCCAAAGAGTATAGCAGCTGGCTTTCCAACAAAACGTGCAACTAACTCCTCCAGCTCAGCATGCAATTTAGTTGTGCCTGATGCCAAGTCGAGCAATATAAGCATATAACCCCAAAGTAGTAAGTACTTAAGAAGTAGAAACGGTATCAACCAAACAAACATACCACCATCGACACGAACACTGCAGGTGCTGGGTGAATATTTCTTTAAAGTGTCAATCACACGAGGAGTGCAGTATTCATCAGCTGCCGCAAACCCAAGGTAGTTGTATGACCCTAAGTTGAGGCATTTTGTAGTATTTGTGGTTCGGCTGCAAGATTTAGTAGAAATGGTTAAACTTCATTGCTTTCATTTTTTTCTTTTTTTTCTTTGGGATGCACTCTAATGATGACTATTTGGCATAACTTTTGGAGCAGCTTGTCTATGAGAAGCAGTAGCCTGCAGCGTTTGCTGTAGCTAGAAGGAATAATCAGCTTTTGTGTGTGACTGAAGGGTGGGTGGGACTGCCGGTGGAGGATTTAATATAAAGTTATTTATGCCTGCTAGAACAACCACACAAAAGATCTGGCCAGACCAAAAAAGCCCTTTATGTAGAAAGCCCCACTAAATTCTAATTAGGTGGTCATTGATATTTCATAATCAGCATCATAGTTTAGCTTCTTACCAACTTGGTATACATTACCGGTCCTCAACGTAGACGTAAAGTTATGCCAAGCATTATTTGACTTTTAAAACTATTGCAATTTCTAATGTAAAATCACATAGAAATACTTACTGTAGAGTCTTATTGTTGTCATTTGAGTAGCGCTCAACTACATCGATCCAAGCATCCGGCGCACTTGCAATTGGTCGGCCAAAACAATCCTGCAAAGTTACAGCAGGGTATCATAAATATAGAAGGAATACATAGATACACACATATGTAAGCATCTTATTGATAGTTTAGTGGTAGTTAATACCGAGTGCATTGGTGAATTAAAAACCTACAGTCAGCAGATGGTCCGCATCGCTTGGGTGGTATTTGGTTTGATTAAGTTATGTAACACTTGGATACTATATGACATTGGCAGTAAAAAAAGAAATACAGACAATTTCTTGCTCTACTGTGAAAAATATGAATGTCCCTGATTTATTCCCTTTTCTTCTTTCAGATCCTATACAAATCCCCAATCCTATCATTCTTCTTTGGTATGGCAAAATTAGCAGCGAATTCACTTGCAGAATTTTTCTAACAAAGAGCACAACAAAAGATCAGTTCCCTTTTAACTCAACCAAATATTTATCAATACGCAAAGAGTATAATCTATTCAATTCAAATCACAAAGAGTATAACTCAACCAAATGTTTCTATTTCCCTAACATTTGTTAACGGGTCATAAAAGGTGACAAAAGAGTTTATCCAACTACGCCTCCAAAAAGCAACCTTTAATCACAATGAAACTGAAGCTCCCCCCAACACTATTCGGACAAATTACGATATAAATCATAGAAAGAAGTAAAATTTCCGGTCAAATAAGAGAAAGGATTACAAAAACAAACCTGGATGCGGAGATAGAGGCGCCGCACGTAGAAATCCTCGAGCCCCAAGCAGATCGGCGCGTAACCCTGCACGAACACAAATCCCTCAGACCAAAATTGCGAATTCGCGACAACAACACAAAGTCAAATCAGGGCGATAAAAACAAAAACGCAAAAGGCCCCAAATGCGAGGGCGCTGAGCTCAGATCGAGAGCTAGGGTTACCTTCAGGTCCTTGGATTTGAACCAATCGACGATCTTCCTGAAGAAATCGCGGAGCTGGCCGAAGGCGAAGAGGAGGCCGTAGCTGAAGAGCGTCGTGAGCGCGGTCGTGTAGGGCAACCTCACCATCTCTAGAGAGAGAAACAAAGAACGGGCGAGAGCGGGATCTGAACCCAAGGAGAGAGAAAGGTACCACGACGAGGAGAAGGAGGAGGAGGAGGACGACGACGAGGAGGAGGAGGGGGATGGGAAAGAAAAGGGATGATCTAGGGTTTATAAATAGGGGAGAGAAGGTAATGGGTTGTCACTCATGGTGTTAAGGATGAGAGAGAAAGAGAGAAGGGGGAGCGGAGTTTGAACGTTGAAGAAGATTTGCGCCGGCGAAGGAGCCAATCCCCTTCCTCCCCACATAAATTATTACGTGCACCGGGTGCTCTCGTACACCGCCAATGTAAACACTCACGAGTCTCTATTTCTAGAGATAGTATTTGGTCGCAGCTAATTTATCCCAACACTGACCTAAAATGTAGATTTTAAATATCTCACTTTTAGATACGGTTTAGTTCGAGAATTATGAGCTTAGAATAAATTTTTTTTATTCCTGAAATAATTTGTTATTTTGAAATAGTCTGGAATAAAAAAAAATTAGTATTTGGTTTGTAAAACTGTTATTCTTAGAAATAGCTGAAATTGTATTTGGTTCATTTTTTAGAATACGCGAGAATAATAAAAAAATAAAAATAATTATAATTTTAAAATACTAATATTTTATCTAATTAATTAATATAAAATATTAATTAAATAATAATTAATATTTGTATAAATTAATGCTTATATTTTAGTAAATAATACCGTTTAAATTTTTAAAAATTAAAGTTAAAAATTTTAAAATTTGTATAAATTTTAAATTTTTAAAATTTATTAAATTTATTAAAAATTAAAATTACAAATTTAAAAATTTATAAAATTTAAAATTTCTCTAAATTTAAAAATTTAAATTTTAATTATCTCGAAAAAATGTGCAAAAGATGATGCAAAAATTTTATTTTTAAAATTTTTATAAATTAAAAAATTTCTATAAAAAATTTAAAAATTTATATATACAAAATTAGTATAAATTTTAAAATTTTAAAATTTTTTAAACTTTTAGATTGATAAAAAAATTAAATTAAAAATTTTAAAATTTATAAAATAAAAAAAATTTAAATTTAAAATTTTATAAATTTTAATTTAAATTTAAAAAAATAAAAAAATAAAAAAGATGGAAACAAGGTTGTTTCCGGATGGGAACAACCTTGTTCCCACCAATGGAGGGAATTGTTATCCTTCTTCCTTAACGGGCTATTTCAGCTATTTCAAAATAGCCAGTTAAGTGGGGGATAACAAATCCCTCCATTTTTTTTATGTTTGGGGGATAAAGGGGGAATAAAGGAATTAATGGGTTATCCAAGGATAACCTCCGTTAAAAGCTATTCCCGGGGACTAGCAGAATAACTTCGTTCCGCTGTTTATCCCAGGGGCAAAGGTTGAAAAAAATCACCTTCTACGTTAATGCCCCAGTACCTACCTTCCTTCTCCCGCATCGCCATTCGTTAATGTCCGATCTCTTGCTTCCTCGTGTCGGACGCCATCTCCTTCCGAGCTGATCCCAGTGGCAAAAGGTTGGAAAAAATGCCCTTCTTCATTAATGCCCGCACAACTACCTTCCTCCTCCTACATCGCCCTTCGTTTATGCCCGATCTCTTATTTCCTCATGTCGGACGCCATCTCCTTCCTCTCTACTTCTCTCGACTCATCTCGCAGCGAGCATAATAAATGAGCTAGATCTCATTTGAGATCCGCCTTCATTAACCCCCTTTTCATCTTTCTTTCTTTCTCTATATTCTCCTGCAATCTGTCTCCTGCAATCTGAGGCAAGATATCTCCTCCTTTATTCTCGACGACTTTACTTTGTAGTCAAGTCGCCAATTAAGCGCGACCACCAACCTCACAGGTAAACAGTATGACTTATTTCTCCCCTTTTCCTCTATAAAACTGAGTGAGAATCAAAGGTAGTCCTTCTCTTTACATTGTTTTTGAAACCTTATTTCTGTTACTATTTTGGTGGTTTTGTTTTTATACCTGTGTTGGTGTAGAAGTGTTCACTGTTGGATTTTCAACATTGTTCTTATCTCATCGAAGTGATATTTTATTTGATTATACTCCCAATTAATTGTGCTTTTGTAGTTTTAGCTTTGATATATTCTCATATGTCATGTTGTTAATTGGATTTTTAGCATTGTTGTAACTCACTATTTGATTATGAACTTTAACTACAAATTTTAATTTTTACATTCAGATCTGATAGTAAATATTCTCACATGTTGTTAATTTGATTTATTTGTATATATGAACTTCAACTAAATATTTAAATTTTTACTGAAGTTGAAATAACTTTCAATTGCACATGAATGAAATAAAGAATAAGGAGAGGACTAATGATGAATCTAAAGTTGCTAGCTATATTCAGATATGATACTGTCTTGGGAAAAAGAGTTGAAAAAATTAAAACTATGATGTAGGAAAAAGTTATATACATACCAATAGGAGGGTGGCATAATTTTTTTTAACTAATGCATTTGGCATTATTTGATCATGATGGTCCACACTTAACAATTTTAACACCTAATGTGAGAAAAATTTGGCATTATTTGATCATGAAATAAAAAATATTATAGAATTATAAATTTTATTTTACAAAGTACAAATAGATTAAATCATATTAAACGATCCTCAATTCGAATACTCTATTATAAAATACGACATGAAAGTAAAATCTCCTATTTATACCTAGAAGCATTTTGTTCTAACTCTTCATTTAATGTGTTCTATAATATTCAAAATATCTACGTATTAAAAAAATAAATAAAAGTATTGTTTTATTTGTTATAAATTGAATAATATCTATTTCTACACTATCATTTTTTTGAAGATTACATGGTGCCTTTTTTCAAATTTGATAATTCTTTGTAAATTGACCTGCCTAATAATTGATTTTGACTTTTAAAACAATAATCATAAAAATAAAAATAAAAAGGGAGGGGGGGATGGTGTATGGGCCCCGTACACCTGGTGCAGGAAGTATATATATATATATATATATATATATATATATATATATATATATATATATATATATATATATATATATATATATACTCTCTTTCTCTCTTTCTCGCCCCTATTTGAAATTTTCCAAAGTAAAATAAATAAAAAATATTTTGATTTGATCGTACAAATTTGAATAAATCATTTGTGTTGTGCTCGGTCAATTTTAATGCCCTGACATGTTGAAAAAGACTTTGTAAGGAATTTTTTTTTATATAATTTGAGAATTGACACAATTGAAATAAAAATTAAAGTTTAATTAATATCTTATTTGAAATAAATTGAAGCTTAATTTGTGCATGAAATTTTGCTATAGGCCCAAATTTACCCTAATCATACTTATTATTATTGAATTGTGATATTTCCTAGGTGATGGCATTGTTGCAAATTAAGGAGACTAGTGTCTTTAGAACTTAGTTGAATAATTATAATGTGTTAATGTCGCCTTTCGCCGTCTTAGCTAAGGATTGACGAGAATTGATCGTGATACTATCTGTCCAAGTTCAAATTCATATTCGGCCAGATTTGAATGCCGAGTATCTACAAATTAAGTACATATCTCATGTGTGCATATTTGAATATATCAGCGGTTTAAATTCAGTAAACGAAAACAACGCGTATTTAATACAGAGATTGTTACAATAATTATGGCTCTCCATCTTTGACAAATGGTAATTTTCTTAGGCTGCGTTTGGTAAGGGGGATAAGGGGGGAATACCCCCCTTATCCCCCTTACCATACCCAAACGGGGATAGAATTTATGAGAATCCGGGTTCTAGGGGTAGCGGAATAGTAGGTATGGATCCTGGAATTTGAATTTCAGGAAATGGGTGGAATTAGGAGAACCCATCTTTTGGCGCGGGGTTCGAGGCTGCGTTCCTTGCTTGCTTTACTCTTCTCCCCAACCTTGCTTTACTCTTCTCCCCAACCTTGCTTTACTCTTCTCCGATCTCCTTCTCCGATCTCCTTCTTCTCCGATCTCCTTCTCCGATCTCCTTCTCCGCGCCACGCCCCTCTGCGCACCTCTCCACGCCCCTCTGCGGCCCCTCTGCGCCCCTCTCCGCGCCCCTCTGCGCCCCTCTCCGCGCCCCGCTGCGACCCCTCTGCGACCCCGCTGCGACCCCTCTGCGCCCCTCTCCGCGCCCCTCTGCGCCCCTCTGCGACCCCTCTCCGCGCCCCGCGGCGACCCCTCTGCGCCCCTCTGCGCCCCTCTGCGACCCCTCAGCGCCCCTCTCCGCGCCCCTCTACGCCCCTCTGCGCCCCTCTCCGCGCCCCTCTGCGACCCATCTGCGCCCCTCTGCGACACCTCAGCGCCCCTCTCCGCGCCCCTCTACGCCCCTCTGCGCCCCTCTCCGCGCCCCTCTGCGGCCCCTCTGCGGCCCCTCTGCGGCCCCTATCCGCACCGCGACCCTCTGCGGCACCTCACCGCGCCGCGGCCCCTCTGCGACCCCTCTGCGCCCCTCTGCGACCCCTCAGCGCCCCTCTCCGCGCCCCTCTACGCCCCTCTGCGCCCCTCTCCGCGCCCCTCTGCGCCCCTCTCCGCGCCCCTCTACGCCCCTCTGCGCCCCTCTCTGCGCCCCTCTGCGCCCCTCTCCGCGCCCCTCTGCGACCCCTCTGCGCCCCTCTGCGACACCTCAGCGCCCCTCTCCGCGCCCCTCTACGCCCCTCTGCGCCCCTCTCCGCGCCCCTCTGCGGCCCCTCTACGCCCCTCTGCGCCCCTCTCCGCGCCCCTCTGCGGCCCCTCTGCGGCCCCTATCCGCACCGCGACCCTCTGCGGCACCTCACCGCGCCGCGGCCCCTCTGCGGCAACCTCTCCGCTGCGTCCCCTCTCCGCGTCGCCACCCCCTCTGCGGCCCCTCTTGCTTCTTAACAGGTTGTGATTCTTTTTCACAAAGGTATGCCCCCTATGAGTGCCTTATTCAGTGCTTCGATTCTTCATGTTTTAATGTTGATGGCATAATGTGTGCATGTCATTGCCATAATATGTGCTGGTTCTCATGTTATTGCCTATTTGGTAGATTTGCCTGTGAGGACTGTGTTCCAATGTTGTTGCATTTCATTGCCATAAAATATGGTTGGGCGTTGGTTGTCACCTTGTTGCGAGCATATGTGATGTTTGTGTGTATGATGCCTATTCCCTGTTGCCATTTTGTATGACAAGTGTGAGTATGCAGCCTATCCCCTGTAGCTTCAGATATGGACGATGATGATGATTGCCATAGGTATTTGATGGATTGGCATGTATTTACTGCACCCCCATACCAATTGGCAATCAATTGAGTCAAAAAATATTTTATATAAATTATTTAAAAACGGGTGATAGGCATTATACACACGAACAACACATAATTGCAACATGTTGACAACCAGCACACATTATGCCAACAACCTCGCAACAGGGTTTCCACCAGCACAAATCAAACTGGGCATACAAATATTAGCGAAAAATTGTCTGTGTTGGACAATTGCGAATATTAATAAGGACGATGATGACGATTGCCACAAGTATCAGATGGACGGCCACTGGCTTATAAAGCCAATGCTACCCCATACTATGTGGCAATCAAGTGAGTCCAATACTTAATTACAATTTCCCTCTATTTCTACTTTATTTATTACTATCAATGTGCCTTCAAATACATTATATAACTCTTATTCCAGATGCGTCCCTTCAAGAAACACGGTAAGCATCAAGCAAGAAAAAGTGTGGCTTTCGACCCACTTTCTAATTTCGTAGCATCTGAGGAGGGTCCTTGTGGGCAGCGTGCCCAACCTCAGACCCGAACACATAATTGGAGTGATAATATGGACACAATATTCATGTCTTTGCTCATTGAAGAGCATACACTAGGGAATTATGTGAATGGGTCGTTCACTACAGTAGCGTGGGTTCGAATCAATGCGGCATTCAATGCTAGGACCAATTTACAACTCAAGAAGGACCAATTAAAAAATCGGCTAAAAGTTTTAAAACGGACATTCACTCTTTATAACTATTTAGCCAACAAGAGTGGATGGGGTTGGGATTGTATCCACAATATCCCGACACCTGGAGATCCAACCGACTGGGATGATGTGATAGCGGTATTGACCCTATCTTGTAAATCAAAAAATTTGTTCGACACAATTGTTTCGCGTAATATATGAATAATTGACATTATACATATCTTATTCCTATTCAACAGGGAAATCCATCATATGCAAGATGTCGAGATAGGCCATTTCCGCTATATAAGGATCTAGAATTCTTGACAGAAAAAACCACGGTCACTGGCCGATATGGATTTGCATCTAGTATGCCTGCAGCCCAAACTGTTGAGAGTTCATCCTCATCGTCCCCTGGTGAGGATGATACAAATCTTGGAATAAGAATGTCGGGTTTTAATATCTCACAAAATCCATTTGAAGCAGGTGCTTCTGCAGCCCCTCAATATGCAAATATAGGGGCGACACAAACCTCCGACTACCCATCTTCAACTCCTGACATCCCCAATGTCGGAGGTACTGCAAGCGGGAGCGGGCATAGCTCAGGAAGCAAACGACCACGCTCTCCACCACCTACAAACCCTCAACCCAAACCTACCGCGTCCTTTGGGGGACGCCGCCGCAAACCAGAAGCCAGTATTAGTGTATTATCTGAACTTGTTGATCTAGGCAAGCAAAAACTTGAACTGGCACGTGAAATGTATCAATATGAAAAGGACTGCAAAAGTAGTATTCCAACAATTTCCATTTGCATGAGCCGAGTCTATGCGATGCCAGGCATGACTACAGAAAAAGCACTGTATGTCGGGGATGCACTCAAAGATCTTAATAATCGTGAACTGTTTATGACAATGAACGACGAGATGGCAATAGCGTGGGTTGAGCGCCAAGTGTCAATGCAATCGTCTGTATATAGGCCATTTTTTCCTGGACATTAGTTTTTGTTTTTAATGTGTATGACTTTGTTTGAATGCTGTTAGATTTACTTTTGAATCATCATGTAATATGCTCATAAGACATTTCAATTATGTTTGAATGCTGTTAGATGTTCTCTTTAATCATCGACTATATTAACAAGCATGCTTGAATTATTGTTATATTACAACGTCATATGTTGCGCTTGTCAATGTTGAATATATATTGTACTTACAGCATTAATGGGTGATACGAATCATGGTCATGTGTTTTCCTCCAAAATCAATACCATAATAAGGGAGCTTTTAGATGATGATGACGACTATTGGGATGAGGTATTAGCGATGTTGGTGGAGCAAGGTTACTTTACATCTACCCAAACTGTCGACAAGCAACCGTGTCGAACCCGCCCATTCACAGGGCACCAGGTGATATGTGATATATTGAATGGCCATCCTGACCGTGGGTACGACCAGTTTCGAATGCGAACAACGACTTTCATCGCACTTCGCGATGAGCTAGTCCAAAAGGGATTGTTACAAAACACACGCCATATGACAATTGAGGAACAGTTGGAAATTTTTATGTTTTGTGTTGGACATGGGGTGGCTAATAGGGTAATCGCTGAAACATTTCAACATTCGGGTGAAACTATAAGTCGACATTTCAACAATGTGCTTCGGGCGATTGTGACGTTGAAAGACGATTACATAACATTTCCGGCGAATAATGTGCCGGCGCATGCCCGGATTAGAGATAATGTCAATTTTCACCCATTCAAGGTATGTATGCATTTTATATTTTTTAGTTCACTTATTTATATGTCACCAGTGTTCATTATAATAATTGCCTGCATGTTGTTTCATGTTTATTGCCAGAATGCAATTGGTGCAATAGATGGGTCACATCTTCCGGTGGTTGTCAGCAAGAGCAAGCAACCGAGATTCCGGAATCGCAAAGGATTTACTTCGCAAAACATGATGGCTGCAGTATCCTTTGACCACGACTTTCTATTTGTCTGCACTGGTTGGGAGGGATCTGCAGCTGACATGAGAGTACTCCGATGGGCATGCGAAACTGGAGGATTCACTGTGCCTGAAGGTATATTGTACACATCAATTTTTATTTTGCAAATTTTTATTGATGGGGAATATAGATTTTAACATTGTAAATGTTGTGTAAAATTTATAGGCAAATATTATTTGGTAGATTCTGGCTATGCAAATACACACAGATTTCTTGCACCATATCGGGGGGAGCGTTACCATATTAGCCAATTTGAGGGAAACACACGAGGTCGCACTCATCGAAGTCCGCGCGACCTATATAACCATCGACATGCACAGTTGAGAAATGTGGTGGAGAAAACATTCGGTATTTTAAAAAAACGGTTCAAGATCTTGACTGTTGCAACACCCTTTCCATATAAAGTCCAATGCCAGATTGCGATGGCATGTTGTGTTTTACATAATTTTATTCGACGACACTCTGGTGCGGATGCCATATTTAACGATGTGATGGAGGAAGAACCAAATGTAGAATTAGATGTCGAGGAAACGGTTCATAGTGTTGGTACTACTGAGTCACAAAGAGGCGACGCGGTGCGCACAATTATAACAGACGAGTTATGGAATAATCGCAGTTAGTTATATATTTGATTGCAATGTAAGAAATGTGTAATATATTTGATTGTATGATTACAATGTGTTTGTAAATTTATGTATGAATTCGAGTATGTAAAGGACTTTTCTGATGTGTATTGAACTGAATTATGCGACATTCAATGGGATTGTAAATGACTTATTATTTTCTGATCTTTATGACCATAATGGACTGAATTTTATGTGATTTAATCTGCTAAATATTATGTTTGTCCTATAATTGGGGGAATTTTTATTAGTGTAACGTCATTATTTCACACATTTGTTTGATTCGTTATTTACTTGATATCTGGTCATGACATTCTGTTTTACTGTTATTTAACATCCAGATAGTTATTATTACTGCTTGAATTTTTTACAATTTTTTTACTCACTATTTCACCATTTATGATTAATTTTAAAAAATAATAAAATATGCTATTAATCAACCTTATAATAAATTTAGATTAATATTAAATTATACTATAAATATATTTAAAAGGACAAAATTAAAAGAATCTTAGCTATTGTTTACTGGTTTTACAATCAAACATTTTAAATATTTTAATATGTAATTTTCTATAATTTTTTAGTATTTTTATTTATTTATTATATATTTTTAAATATTTTTTACAAATTTAAATAATATTTTAAATTTATTATTAGGTTGATTAATATAATAAATTATTTTATTTATATAATATATCATAAAGGGCAAAATAGTCAATACACAAATTTATCACTTATCAATTCTTCTTATTCCTCTATACTCAACCAAACACAATTTTTACCAATTCTTCTTATTCTCCTTATTCCTATATAATTTACCAAACACAATTTACTTTAATTCCGGTATTACTCATAAATCGAACCAAACGCAAATTTACACTAATTCCTGCTAATACCAGAATCTGTACCTATCCCTGGTATAACAAAATTTTTCTAATCCCCGAACCAAACGCTACCTTAATATATATATATATATATATATATATATATATATATATATATATATATATATATATATATATATATATATATATATATATATATATATATTTGAATATGTAAATAAATATGTATATATTAAAATATTTGATTTATAGACGCTTGGTTCGTAAAAAAAAAAGGCCAAAAACATAAGATGCTAATTAAAATTTTAATTAAAATAATTTTGGTACTGTGTTTGTGTTATTATTATTATTATAGTCATGATTTGCTAAGGTGTAGGTTCTTGATTCTAATCCTTTCTAATATAGAAATAATATATATATATATATATATATATATATATATATATATATATATATATATATATATGAGTGCGAGAACAAATAAACAAATTAAAGAAAAAGTCATGGAATTAATTAACTTGCTAATTATTTTCTAAAGTAAATATGATTTTATCCACTAATTAATTATCAATTTGTGTGAAGAACCAACTAATTATGATTTTTATTTTACAGAAACAAATAAAATTATTTTTTATTATATGTAGTGCATGTATTCTTTCTACAATCACATATGAGGTGTAAAAATTTTTAGGCTGCGTTTGGTTTGGGGATAAGAAAAATTTAGTTATACCGGGGATAGATATAAGTTATGGTATTAGCAGTAACTAGTGTAAATTTCTGTTTGGTTTAGTTTAAGAGTTATACCGGGTATAAAGAAAATTGTGTTTGGTAAATTATATAGGAATAAGAAGAATAAGAAGAATAAGAGAAAATTATGTTTGGTTGGTTATAGAGGAATAAGAAGAATTGAGGGGATAAATATTTTTATTTACTATTTTGCCCTTTATGATATAATTTAAAATTAAATAAATTTATGGTATTAATCAACCTTATAATTATTTTAGATTAGTATTAAAAAATTCAAATAATATTTACAATTAAATATTAAATATTTAAAAATATTTATAAATGATAGAAAATTTTATGGTAAGGAGATGGTAACAGGAGTGCAACCAAACTAATTTCTGACAAAAAGATGGTAATAGGAGTTCAACCAGCACCCATTTCTCTCTAAAATAAGATGACAATATTATTACAACCAGCACATATTATCCCTCCAAGATGGCAACTAGAGTGCAACCAGCACACATTTTCTCAAAATAAATATGGCAATATTACTACAACCAGCATACATTATCCCTCCAAGATGCCACTATTAGTTCAACCAGCACACATTTCTCTCAAACAAGATGACAATATTAGTTCAACCAGCACACATTCCTCTCAAACAAGATGGCAATATTACTGCAACCAGCACACATTATGGCACCAAGATGGCAACTAGAGTGCAACCAGCACACATTTTTCTCAAACAAGATGGCAATATTAGTTCAACCAGCACACATTCCTCTTAAACAAGATGGCAATATTACTACAACCAGCACACATTATGGCACCAAGATGGCAACTAGATTGCAACCAGCACACATTTCTCTCAAACAAGATGGCAATATTAGTTCAACCAGCACACATTCCTCTTAAACAAGATGGCAATATTACTACAACCAATCGAAAAGTTCTCCAATTATAGGTCCAACATAATAATTAGCAAATTCAATCACATAAAATTCAGTCCATTAGGTTCATACGATCACACATTAGACGGTCTTTTACATTCACATTTCTTACATGCAATCACATATAATAGACAATTTTACAACCCCATTGTAAGCATAAAATTCAATATAATACAATCCATTATATATCTAACTTCGACTACTCCATAATTTCGAAAATCTGAATTTCGAAATTATAATCACAATCAAAATTAGACTTATGGTTCTGGAGGGTTGAATGATGATAACTGCATGAAACTGTAGACGCATCCCATCGAAAACAAAGAATTTACAGAAAAAAAAAGAAATATAAGACAATGCTGTCACCCAAATCGTGAGAATGCGGTGAATATTGAAAGCATCATTCTTTGAAACGAAAGAAAAGCATACATTGACAAAGAGAATTTAAGGAAGTTCTTCAATTTCACTATTTCTACCAAATAAATTAAGTAAGAAAGTAGCAGTAATGATTCTATGCAGAAATTGTTTCTCTCACTCTCTTTGTCAACAGGACAGATGATGCAAGAACTTCATTGATTAAAACAAAATTAAATGAAAAAGACAATCAACTACAAAAAGAAAGGTGCAATTACAGGTAACCTGTAAATAGTTTATTTTTGGTTTGGAAAGCTCATGGCTCCAATTAATGGCACAAGTTTACAGCTCTACATACATACAAGGCCGAAAAAGACTCATTTTTCTGAAAGATACTATGCGCGACACATAATTAACCGTATTCCCTCCATCACTTACTAATAGCTGTTACGCAATTCGTAGAAGAAAGTAAAGATACTTAGCCTTAATGCGAAGGAATTCGCGAGCTACTGCATTTTTAGAAACACAGTATAGTACTCTCCATTACCTAATTCATGAGGTACTACATTTTCAGATAGATACTGTAATTGTAATTAGCTCTTCGAAACTTAGAAGGGGCAATGGCCCCCCATTTGCAGGGGTCAATAAGATCTCCTCAATATATCATCCTTCTTTCCTTCTTCTTCTTCTTTTTCGTGTCGCCATTCCTAAACAATCGCTTCTCCATCACCCAATCCTCGATCATGGCCTGCGCCGCAGCGCCCTGATCGGCAGGGACCAGGTGCCCGGCCCCGGAAACGACGACATTGCTCAACGGTCCCCACTGCTGCACGTAGCCGAAGAGCTCCCCATCCACCTCCCACACCTTCCTCTCCGCACCCAAGAAGCTCCCCAACCCTTCCCACTCCATCTCCGTCACCCACGTCTCCGTTGACACCACCCCGTCCCTGAGGTCGAACACCCCCTGGTATAGCAAAATCCTGACCTTGGTCAAGAGCTCCTCCACCATGGATTTGACACTCTTCATCACGTCCTCGTGCATGGCCTTTGCGACCTCCCTGCTGCACTCCTCCCAAGTTAGCTCCTTTGGGACGCCGAGCGCCTCCTTCACCTCGTCCCTGTTAAGGAAATGGCCAACAATGGCGGTTTGGTAGGGTTTATTCTTGGTTAGGTCGTAGAGGGTCGCTAGACCGGTGGTGTTTTGGAGCCAATCGAGCACCTTAGCGCGCGCGTCGGACGCCTCAGCCCATTTCTCCGCGAGGGTTAGGTTCACCGCGGTGCCCTGAAGGTGTTCGAGGAAACGCCGCTGCCGCTCGTTGATGAGGCCGGAGAAGTATGCGGAGGCGGCGTGCGTGGCGACCTGCGCGGCGGGGTGGGTGAGCCCGTTCCCGACAGCGACGCCACGGAGGTTGACGCGGCGGCTTGGAGGCGCGCGTGCGCTCTGCGCGGCGATGAAGGCGCCGGCGGTGGGGACGTACTTGCCCACATAGCTCTTGCCCGTGAGGAAGAGGGGTCGCGCACGGAGCGTGGCGTTGCGCGCGAGGAACCCCTGGAGCGCCCCCAGAGGTGGGCGGCGACGGTAGGCTGGTCACGGGGGATCGCGACGGCGTCGGCGACGAAGCTGAAGCCGGAGCCGAGGGGGTTGTCGACAAAGAGGAGGGCGAAGCGGCGGTTCCAGGAGAAGGGGTTGGGGCGAAGGGAGGGGGAGATGAGCCATGGGCCGAGCTCGAAGAGGTTTCCGAGCATGGAGGAGCAACTAGGGCCGCCCTGGAGCCAGAGAAGGATGGGAGTGGAGGTGAGCGGGGAGAGGGGGAGTTGGGCTTCGTAGAACGCGAAGAAGAGAGATGAGGAGGAGGAGGAGGAGGAGGAGGAGATGGGGAGGTAACCGGACATGGTGGAGCGGAGAGGAGAGGAGAGGAGATGGGAGCTGCGATGGAGATGGAGTGAAGAGGAGCTGCGATGGAGATGGAGGGAGAGAGGAAGCTTGGGAGCGAGGCCCACGTGATGGTGCATCGGTTCCCGAGCCAGGCTTCAAAATAATCCTATTCCGGCGGGGGGGTGGGAAGCTGTTCCCACCCTTTAGCGGATTATCCCAGGATAACCTGCTAGGGGTGGGAACAACTATTCTCACCCCTACTTAATTGCGTTTGGATATAACTAGGGGAATAAGCCCTTATCCCTCCTAGTTCTTGTTACCAAACGATGCCTTATAAATTAAGGGTTTGCAGCTTTCGATGTATTTAAATTATTTTTATAAGTAATTAGAGATCTAATAATTTTTTATTTTTTATGCTTCACGAATTTTAATGCATTGCAAATTAAGTCAAGTTGACACAAACAATATTAAAGTTTGGAATGTACTTTACGGGTCAAAATTTAACAAACAATCCGTTATGATCAAACGTAAAGCCCGGTCAACACGTCCGCTTTGGTCAAAAACAAAGCGACACACTACCAGATCATCACGTCACATGCAGTCAACAAAAGACTACAAACAACCTTTTCCACATTGTAATTTTGATGTTGACTTGTATTCGGATCGGGTCGCGTCATGTCGAATCTGATTGCATCGTATTGGATGTCCAAAGTGAGTAGCCCATCGTTTTGGATTCGGTTCGACGGGTACATACTTGCTGGGTCTCCTTTCGTAATGAAAGGAGACAGAACTAGCTATTTTAGAAATAAGTATAGAGTGCGGAATTAGTATAAAAAAATGTTTGGTATGACTATAGAAATAAAAGATTTTGTATTTTGTATAATAATAAGAAATAAGAAAAATAAAAAGTATTAGTTGTTTTAAATAACCTTTTAATTCTTAAGTTTTATTATGTAATAATAAGGTAAGGGATGATGTCTCGGGAGACATGAGAGGATATTCAATAAAAAAGCAAGAAAATGATTGGAAAGAGTGATCAGAACAGTAATTCTCATTTATTGTAATTGTATTGAAATAAAATATTTTCGTAGTCCTTGATGTGTTTGGAGAGATAAAGGGATATTCCCTTATCCCCAAAAAATTTCAATAGCAAACGGTCCTTAGGCTCTCAACCTATAATTTGAAGTGGATTAGGTTGAGTGGAGAGAGACCATTGTGTATTACATTGGTTTTTACTCGAGAGATTGTAGAAGATAATTTTTCTTTTTTTAAAAAAAATAGCACGTTATTCATTTTATTCAATAAAAAAATAAATTAAATTACAATAATAAAGTAAAAAAAAATAAAAAAAATAAAAAATATAGTATTTTATATATAACAAAAAAATTATTTAGCAGAAAAAACTGCTATCAGATGATAATATTAATTTTTTAAAAAATCATGTCATTCCAAGATAAGAAAAAATATTTTTTCTATTAATATTTGTTTTCTCTTCAAAATAAAAGATATTAATAGACAAAATAGATGATCCAAAAAAAAAAAAAAAAAAAAAAAAATGTTATAGATCATTTTCTTAGATTTATTATATTAGTATCTATAGGTGCAATGATCCATAACAATTGCTACAAGTAATTAAACCAAATCATCTTTTTACAGGCATTCTTAAATGGGCCATCCATTAATTTAATTGTACTTCTCTTTGTTACGGATAGGATGGTTTGTGGGCCTGCCAAACCGACCCGTTTGGTATGAATCTCTATTATGACTCGTATCGGCACTGTGCGACATAATTTTTTTTCTCAATTAATTTTGTTTTTTAAAAAATGGGTTAACTCATAATCTGGTCTCGTAGACACATCTTAGATCGACACGCGCCAGGGACCACGTCGGAGTGCCCGGGACCGAAAAGGGTGACTTAGTTTCGGGTCCCGGATTGTGCCATGCCAAACCGCGCCTCTTAACCCATTTCATCATGAAAAAATGTTGGTTGTATTGTGCACGGCTCATATTACGCCACTAACTATGGATAGTAACTAGAAAGGATATGCTTGTTTACGTGTAATCAAAAATTTAAGTGTCGTGGTACGGAATCGTACAGAAAATTTACCGGCACGGTGCGTGCCGAGCCATGCCGATGAATGTCGGTCATAAAAAATACATGCGTGCCGACACATAATGATATGAAATATTAATTTTTTTTAGCAACAAAATTTTTTAATTGCTTATTATGTATCTTTATTAAATATTTTGAACTTTATTAAGAAAATTACTTAGTCATTTAAAAAAAAACGGGTTTTGAACTGTGTCATCGATACGGGAGCTGTATCGTGCCGGTATCTTGTTGGCACGGTATGGCACGGTAGATACGACCCGTGCCGATGGATACTTAAATCCTTGCGTGTAACTGATTTTTTTATTGGATATGACTTTTAATTGAACTGATTGAGTTCAAGTTAGAGATGTCAGCGGGTCGGATTCATAATGAATTTTTAAGATTATGAATTCGAATTCGGCTATCAAATTCGAAATTCGAATCTGAATTTGATTCTGACAGATTTAAAAAATTTATATCTAAATCCGAACCTGACCAAAAATTTAAAACTCAAATCGAAAACAATAATTTTTCTTATTTTTTTTATAATATTTCAAAATATATTACTTTAATCTAAAATTTTAAAATATAAATTTAAATATAATATCAAATATTTATATACATATATTTTATACAATATAAAATTAATTCGGATTCGCATCGGGTAAAGTCAAAATTTATATCCAAATGCAAATTCATCAAATTTTTATTTTTTATATTCGTATCCAAATTCATATATATTTAATATCAAGTAATTCCATTCTATTCGAATTCGAATTTGGATAAAATTTTCAGCATCCATACCCATTGGCATCCTAGTTCAAGTAAAAACTATTTTTTTACCCTATTTTTTTTAATAGAAAGACAATAGCCTTAAAAATCACTTACATTTTTTTATTTTTTCTTTTCAAAAACATTTACATTAACATATAAGATCAATAAAATTGCAACAGTTAAATTTTTCACTATCTTTTTCTATTTTTTTTTCTTTCGTAATTGACTTTTCCGCCACCCAAGGTGAAGCCAATTACAATAACTTAAAAATATAAAATTATAGATGAATTTAATGTACAGTAAATTAAACAACAATAATAAATATTTATGACTGAAACCAACTTTCGCCTACTCTATTTTCTCTAAACAAACACGCACTAAATAAAAGAGAATGAATAATTATATAAAATAATTATTATTTTTTAAAAATTTAAATTTTTACAGAATAATATTTATATATTTTATATTCAACATGAATTTATGGATAGGCAACAAAAGGGTCATCAATAGCAGCTAATTTATCAATTCTGATTTAAGGAGGTGAAATTTCAAATTTTTTTAATTATTTATTTTATTTATTATCAAATTAATAATCAAAACAATATAATTAAAAGATAGTTAATACTTTGAACGGTTAATAAAATGAAAATAACCAAAATTATTATAACTATTCTACCAAATAGAGTATTTTTTGTCTAAAATATTTTATCTCGGCCAAACTTTATTATTTACCGTTACCCGAAAATAGATTGGAATAAACTATTCCATATTTTTGGTATAATAGTGTTATTTTAATATTTAATTTCAAATTTTATTAAGATTATAAATTAAATTAAAATAAATTGTATAAACATAATATCTTATATATTATAATAAATTTTATTATTATAAAATTAATAATTATATATTATATTAATATATATATTATTTACATTTAAATATTATAATAAATTATTTTTATTAAAGTTAAGTTTAAGTAGAATTTGAAAAACAAAATTATAAAAGTTATTTTTATTAATTAAATCATAATTTATACTAAATTATTTTTAGCAAATATTGTAATAAATTATTTTTATAAATAATTATATTTTATATCAAATTTAGCTAGCACTTTTTTATTTACTATTTTTTATTATTTTCTAAAAATAACCAAATATAATTTTAATTATTTCTGAGAATAGTAAAATTACAAACCAAATAAAACTTTAATTTTATTTCTAACTATTTCGAACTAACAAATTATTTTAGAAATAAAAAAAATTAATCTCAATGTTTGTAATCTTGGAACTAAACGGGCTAAGAATTTTGAGAAATGCTATTCATACACTCTATTTTAGGGTGTATGATGCACACTCTATCTATTCAATAATGGAATGAATTTTACTGATTACATCGAAGTGATCAGTAAAGAAAGGTTCATCTTTGAATGAGTATGGTATAAGATATGCACCCATTTAGGAATGTACAAAAAAACATTTTTCAAAAATTTATCATAGAAATGTCTTTTTATTAGGTAGGTTAGATAATACTAGATACTCTAAAGGCTCCGTTTAGTTCGGGTATAAATTTAAGAGGTATAAATTTTTTTATACCTCGGGTAGCTTGTTATTCCGGAATAATCAAGTATAAAAGTTAAATTGTGTTTGGTTCAAAAATTTGTATTCTCTGGAATAAAAAAAATTATGTTTGGTTAAAATTATGGAATAGTGGAGAAGAGTGGAAAGAGATGATAAAATTTTTATCAAAATACCAATTTTGTCCTTACCTTATATATATATATATATATATATATATTAATTATTATAAATTAATTAAAATGACAATTTAATTGTTAATAAATTATATCTTACCTAAATAAAATATTTTTTTATATTTGATAGTATATTTTAGTAAATAATAATTAGTAAACAAAATTATTAAACATAATTAGTAAACAAAATATAAAATAATTTTTTATATTTTATAGTATATTTTATTAAATAAAATTAGTAAACATAATTAGTAAATAGTATATTTTAGTAAATATAGTCTCAGATAGGAAGGTAAGCTAAAGTAAAAAAAAAAAAAAAAAAAAAAAAAAAAAAAAGAAAAAAAAAAAATCCTTTCATTGCCCCTAGGTATAAACCTAGCTTATTCCAGGGGGTAGAATAGAAATTAACGGATTATTCTGAAATAACCGGTTAAGCTGGCAAGAATTAGAAGATAAAGGGAATTATTCTCTCTTTATCCCCCAACCAAACAGGGCCTTTAAGTACCTATTATTGTTTGTGTTTTATCACCTCCCCTTTATCCTCCACTTTTGTATTCTTTGGTATAGCTTCACATGGTTGCAATTTTAGCAAATGATGCTCCAAAAAATCATGGATTATGTAGCTCTTGGTGTCTTTAACAATCATTCATCCCCACAAACCTATCAATTGATCTCAAATATTATAAGCTAAGTGGAGCCATTTTTTTTTGTTAAAGTTATCTAATCACCTTTCTGAATTTGCCTAACCCACCACTCCTAGTTTAGGGTCAATGGCAGTTAGGATCATTATTCGTTGAATTTCTATTATATTTTGATCACGAGTGTCTCTAGTTGATTCCATCGCATGCACCAAGAAAATGTCAAGACAAAGAAGGACAAGCCAGAAGACCCTTAAATTAATGTCGTTAACGACCATAATAAGCTACTAATTAACTAAAGTTGCCAATTAATTAGTGTATAGATTATTTATAATTTTTCCCACTAATCACATGCTTCTTCCCTTTCTCTCTTTTCTTTCTTGAACTTATTGTTCTTCTGTTCTAGTTCATCCAATTAAATTGCAGATTCGATAAAAACTATGAGTATATATAAGTATACATTTTTTTAGAAGTGCATATCTTACACCCCATCTCATTCTGAGGTGGAATAAATTTTATTCGTTATTTAATGTGTCAAGTAAAATAATACCCATTACAAAATAAAATAAAATATAGAATATACACCCTTAAAAAGATGTACACCTAGCATTGCCCAAAAACTATAGCAGAAGAACAATGAGGGCCCTAATAATATAATTTTTGCACTTTCTTTATGTGGTAATTCTCGTCGTTGGTTGATTAAATGAGTGACAGCCATGTTACATCGAACTTGTGAGTGAGAGTACACCCATCATGGAACCTGCAAAAAGGATTAGAAGCTCTCTCTCTCACTCTCTCTCTCTCTCTACTTTTGTTTTTAATCTTTTTAGCGTAAAATTTTCTTCTTTACATTAGTGGCAATTCTTAACAACGATTTTGACGGTGATAATGTATAGAATGGCAATGATGATTAGGGATGGCAATCCAGCTCGCTGTGAGCCAGCTCGTGTTCGACTTGAAATGAGCTCGAGATCGAATCGTCCGTTTAGTAAACGAGCTAAACACGAACCGAATTTTTCAGCTCGTTCAACAAACGAGCCGAATACGAGCTGGGGTCAGCTCGCTCGTGTTCGGTTCGATAACAGCTCGAATATATATATATATATATATATATATATATATATATATATATATATATATATATATATATATATATATTACTATTTAGATTTTAGGTCATTAATATTTTATAAATTTTAATTATTAGATTAAAATTTTAATTTTTTAATTTTTTTTCAGCTTTACACCTAATAGTAGGAATGAAAATCAAATTTATTGTTCGCGAGCCAGCTCGTGTTCGGCTCGTTAATAAACGAGCCGAACACGAGTCGAATTTTTCAGCTCGATATTTAAACGAGCCAGCTCGTGTTCGGCTCGTTTATTAAACAAGCCGAACACGAGCCGACCTAGCTCGCTCGTGTTCAGCTCGTTGACACTCCTAATGATGACAGAGGCAAAGCAAAATTGGTGACAGCAATGATGGATCTAAGATTTGGTTATCCAACGGTGGATCGAACCAGGACAATGTGGTGTCAATATGGGAGATAGTAAGCTATGTAATCTATGCTCCAGAACTTATTATGCTGTGTCTACTCAAGTTTATATTCCTAGTACTACTACTAGTATTTGAATTCGAAATGATCCCTTAATTTTTCTCCATTGCATTCAAATTCAAAAACTCCTTGATCTCCACCTTGTGGGGTGCTAGGACTCTTAATTTGATTTGAATTCAAATAACATGTTCTCTTTAATTTATGCCATAGTTAATATTTTTTTTCTTATTTTTCCCAGTTCAAATTTGAAGCTAAAATTGGTATATTTGAGTGTAACTGCCACGGCTGAAACTGTACATGAATGTTTAACTAGCGCAATTAAAAAACGAAGAAGCATAATTGGTGAAAAATTAGATCACCAATTTTTAAAAAAATAAAAATAAAGACTAAATAAATTGAATTTAATCATATCTGATGTACTTTGACTTTATATGTCTCCAATTTTATTAACATCGGTCTCTGAAAATTAAATATAATTAGTAAATTATCGATGCCAACAGAAAAAACTATCAAATCATATAAAAATATTATATGTACGTCTTATTATAAAATGTACTCATTATTGGAATGGAAATCTTATCCTACACATTTTCAAAGTTTAAAATGAAGATGTAGAGTATTTTCATTTTACCCCTTCAGCTTTTTTTTTTTTTTTTTTTTTTTTTTTTTTTTGACTATAAGTTATCTAAGCCATTTTGAATCTATTATCTAATTTTTTAAAATTTTAAATTTATTATTATTTTTTAAATTTATTTAATTTGAATGAGTCGATAATATTTTAATTTTAAAATTTTAATATATTATTTACTTTTATAAATCTAGTTAGTATATTTTATATATAAATTTATTAAAGTAAATAATTAAATTAAAATTTAAAATTAAAATATTAAATTGAAATATTAAATGATAAAATTAAAATTTTAAAAATAATTCAAAATAATCTATAATTTAAATATATTATGCACATTTTTACCTACTTTTTTTTTTTTTCTACTTGAATAATTTTATCTAGTCAACTTAGTAATCTTGTAAAACTTATTAGTAACTTTTTAAACTATAAAACAAATAATTAATATCCAATCGATTAAATTTGTAATCTTATTAAATTTATCAGGAATTTTGTCAAAATTTAGAAGCTTTAATCATTTTTTAATAAATAAAATTAGCATGATTAATATCTATTAGCTAAAATTGTTAGTATAACGGTGAGGGGTCTGAGAGCATATTTACACGCTACCGTACACGGTCTTACGTCGGCACAATCACCGTTGGTTCGGTGCTCACGTGGGGCCCACCACAAAGCCACCTCCCATCAGAGCCGTCCATTTCGTCGGCGCATCTCCCGATATAGTCCCTCTCGTATAAAAAATGTAGCACCTAATCATTAAAAACTCATTTACATGGTTCCTTTATTACTAAATTAAAAAAGAGCCGTATATAGGTGATGGCACGCGACGTAAATTTTGAGGAAAACGGAGGGTTTTTAGTCGAGCCCATTCTCCTCTTATCCGCTGCTAGATGAAAAGGACACGTGGGGCGAGGGATGACACCGATCCAACGGTTCAGATTCGTGGAAATGAAACGCCCGATAAAATCGGACCGTTGAGAGCGCGAACCGGGGTTAAAGCACCTAACCCTGGTTTAAAATATAAAAGAGCATTGAAGAGAGAGAAATGGAGAAATAGGGCGAGGCGAAAAAGGAGAGAGAGAGAGAGAGAGAGAGAGAGAGAGAGGTGATCTTCATATTCTTCTTCTTCTCTCTATAGGGCTAAGATTTATTTAGTAAATTTGGTTTATTTTTGGAATCTGATTTGAATTTGGGGTGATTTTTGTGTGTGTTTTTTTTTTTGGGCAACTTTTTATGTGATTTTGGGGATTTCGTCTGATATGTTGGGATGTGATCGGAGGTAAAAAAAAAAAAATGGTGTTTGGGCTTGTATAAATATTTTTGGAAGATGATTCCCCATGGATTTACCCGAATTTTTTTGATTTTTATGTTATTTTTGGAGTTCAAACGGTGGGTAGAGAGTAGATCCGGTTTATGACCTGGAACGAATCTGAAGTAGGATAGCGATATTTGGCTTCAGATCTGAGAGATTCAAACCGTAAACCCTAACCCTAACCCTAACCCTAACCCTAACGCTATGAGGTACTTCCCGGAGGAGGTGGTGGAGCACATCTTCGGCTTCCTCACCTCGCGCCGCGACCGGAACGCCGTGTCGCTGGTGTGCACGGCCTGGTACCGTGTGGAGATGCTATGCCGCCGCAGCGTGTTCGTCGGGAACTGCTACGCTGTGCGCCCGGAGCGCGTGGCGGCGCGGTTCCCGCGCCTCACGTCGCTCAGGGTGAAGGGGAAGCCGCACTTCGCCGACTTCAACTTGGTCCCGCCCGACTGGGGCGGCAGTGCCGCGCCGTGGATCGAGGAAGCTGTCCGTAGCTGCCCTGAGCTCAAGGAACTCCGGCTGAAGCGGATGGTCATCACCGACGAGACCCTCGACCTCCTCGCTCGATCGTTTCCTAATTTCCAAGCCCTGGTTCTCATCAGCTGCGAGGGGTTCAGCACCCATGGCCTTGCCGCAATTGCAACCCACTGCAGGTGAGCCTGCGTTCTTATGAATTACCATCAAATTTTGATCTTTTCTAGAAATTTGTACTGGTATGTGTTAATTTTTCGAAGCATAGTGCATTTTATATGTCCTTGATTTTGTACTAATTTCGTTCGCAATCTTAGCCCCTAAGGAAATGTCGCGGTAGAGTTTAAAATCTCTAGTGTCATTTTCTTGTTTTGAGTAGGCTAATTAGGTTGATTTATATTACTTATGCAAGTTCATAATTAACTCATTGTGTATACGAATCAAAACTACGGACTTACTGTTTGAATCAGTCTCTCTCATTTTTCTTGTTTCTTTTGTTTTGGTTCCTTGTTCTGATTGTTAGGTATCTTAGGGAGCTGGACTTACAGGAAAATGAGGTGGAGGATCGTGGGCCGCAGTGGCTCAGCTGCTTCCCTGATTCCTGTACTTCTCTAACCTCCCTAAACTTTGCTTGTCTGAAAGGCGAGGTCAACCCTGCCACATTGGAAAGTCTCGTCGCAAGATGCCCTAATCTCCAAACCTTAAGGCTCAATCGTTCAGTATCCATCGAATCTTTGGCCAGGATCGTTGATCGGGCCCCGCAACTGACGGATTTGGGAACCGGTTCTTTTGCAGGCGATCTTCGATCCGAAGCATACGACAAGCTGATAAATACCCTCAAAAAATGCAAATCAATAAGGAGCTTATCAGGGTTCTTGGATGCTCGTTCGCTATTCCTTCCTGCCATTCATCCCCTTTGTGCGAATCTTACTGGTTTAAATTTAAGCTATGGTCCACTTATCCGGTACTTTGAGCTCACCTTTCTGATTCGTCATTGCCGGAAGCTTCGGCGCCTTTGGGTGGGATTAGATTTTCTTTTGGCTCTCTTTTCTTTCAGTATAAAACATGCAGGCATTACCTGAAACTATAGTGCAGTTTATTATGAATATCTGAATCGTAAAGGATAACTTTTGGTAATACTTGACTGAAATTTTTTGAACTCAAAAGTAAAAGGTACTAGAAGTAATATTTTTGAAGTTTCAGGTACCCATTATAAGATGTACCATAGAGCTGGCGAGGTCTCTGTGATCTTATTCCTTACTATATTGGCTTTTTCTATGGTTTTCTTGCTCTAGAATCGGTCATTAATGTATTTGAATTCTATTGTAGATTTTGGACAGTATCGGGGACAAAGGTTTGGCAGTCGTGGCTGGAACCTGTAAGGATCTGCAGGAGCTGAGGGTGTTTCCTGTGGGTAATTATGGTGCTTACCCTTTTGTGACAGAAGAAGGGCTTGTTGCAGTATCTTCAGGTTGCCCCAAATTAAACTCCTTACTGTATTTCTGCCATCAAATGACAAATGCCGCTTTAATAACCGTCGCGAAGAACTGTCCTAACTTCACGCAGTTCAGATTATGCATTCTTGATCCGAAAAAGCCCGACCCGATCACTTGCCAACCGTTGGACGAAGGCTTTGGGGCGATTGTGCAGTCCTGTAAAAACCTAAGGCGGCTCTCACTGTCAGGCCTTCTCACTGACCAAGTATTCTTGTACATCGGAATGTACGCAGAGCGTCTTGAAATGCTCTCTATTGCATTTGCGGGGGATAGCGATAAGGGAATGGTGTACGTCTTAAACGGGTGCAGGAATTTGAGGAAGTTAGAGATTAGGGATTGCCCATTCGGGGATGGGGCGCTCTTGCAGGATGTGGGGAAGTATGAGACAATGCGATCCCTTTGGATGTCTTCCTGTGACATTACTCTCGGGGGTTGCAAGTCCTTAGCTCTAAAAATGCCAGGGCTGAACGTAGAGGTTATGCATGAGGATGAAGGAAATGGGAAGACTCAGGAAAACACTAGCGATCGCGATAAGGTGGAGAAGATGTATGTGTATCGAACTCTTGCGGGCCCAAGGGACGATGCACCGGATTTCGTGTGGACCTTATAGAGACTAAAGGTAATATCTTTTGTGTGTCGCGCTACTCCATTGATAATTTTTATTGCTCTTTAGCGGTAGACTAGTAGGGATTATGTTGGTTAAATTGGTTTTTAGATGTAAGTTAGCGGAGGAGGATGAACCCTGGGTGCATATTTGTAGCTTCTCCTCTCCTGTAATTCTTCTTAAAACTTGCATCGTAGTATGAGACGCGATATTGCTAATTTAGGTTTTCGTCTTTGCCGTATATTGAATGGCTCCTTTGTTTGTATAAAAAATTATTGCTCCTGAATTTAATTGCTGATGAATTTGGCCAAGTAATGGAGTGCCTAACTTGTCAAAGGAAAATTAGACGTTCCGCATGATTTGCGTCATTTCATCTCATGTTGTGTCCATTTTTGAGTTGCTCTTATGTTTGCAACATTGATTTTCGGTTTCCTCGGTTTCTTTTAGTAACTTTTCATCCATGTTTGATCGTGTTTACCGATTCAAGACAGAAGTTAGGATCTTTTGTTATGTCAAAGGAAGTTTCAGATAGTTGAAATTGCAGCACAGAGCCATGACTCTTCAGCTCATGCATTTCTTAACATTACCTACTCCCAGTGATGAAGACTCATTGCATGCCCACAATTGTGATGTTGCTTTCACCTCCTCCACATACATTGCATGTTGTTTGGATTGGCTTCTTCAAGTGGTACACTACTTTCAGCAGCAGCACCTGGGCTTTCACATTAGCATTTCGACTTTGGCATTTACTGAATCTGTGCGAATGCTTATCTGATTCTCCCAGTTGAAGCTTCTGCATACAGTTAAAGCCATTTTCTTTAAGTTTTGCCACCAGCTATACCCCTTGGCATTCATCCAACATGGTGTGTGAGGGATATAACAGCTTATGCCAAAATTTGTTTAAGCACTTAAACAAAGATCTCTTATGCTTATGTGGTGGCAGTTCTCTTCGCTTTTTCTTTTACTTTTTGATTACTGCATGTACAAAAAAATGAGCAGGGCTTTTAGAATGTTTCAATATTTTGCAATGGCAAGGCGTAAAATAGGTGAAGACTTTATGTAAATGTACTTATTTTTATGTTCAAAAGACTTAAATTTTGGCTGCGTTTGGAATTGGGTTAAGGTAGAATTAGCTAAACTGGGGATAAGTATAAAGTACGGAACTAGAGCGAAAAAATATTTGGGATGATTCCAGGGATAAGAGATTTTGTGTTTGGTTTAATAATGAGGAATAGGAGGAATAAAGAGAATAAGTTGGGTAAATTATTTTTTTGCCCTCAAGAGTTAATATGTGATAAAGAAAGAGAGAGGAGAGAGAGGGATTTGTGATGATGAGAGTGTATTGGGAATAAGAAAAAGAGAGAGAGAAAAGAGAGGAATTTGTGATGATGAGAGTATATTGGGAAGAGAGAAAGAAGGGGAGGAGGGGTAGTTTGGTAAAAAAAAAAATTATAAAATAATGGGTAAGAATTTTTGTTTCAGCTTATTCTAGTTGTTCTGGGATAAGCAATACCAGATGATTTCAGATGCGTTTGGTAGAATAAGGGGGATAAACTCGTTATTCTCGGTTCTAGCCCGCATCCAAACAGGCCAAAAAAGATTAGAGAAGGCTGATATATAAGTATATATTAGAACAAAGGCACAAACTTGACCACATTACAAATGTTTACCACACAAAAGTAGATTTCAAATGTACGATCAAATAATGAATACAAATTTAAATAAAAAATACTTTGCCGGAAAAAAAATGACCAGCGTTCTTTATGTTGCATCGCTTGATCTTTACGGCAAAAGAAAAGACAATAAATATTCTTAATGAATTTTTTTTAGCGGATTCGATTCGTCTATGACGAACATGAAAATATAAAATGGAGACGATTTTTAATTTGGGATCACATCTAATAGTATATATTAAGATTTTTACATTGATGTGAATGAACTTCTCATTGTAAGTATGTTTGAGGTAATATATAGCAAAAGAAATTGTTTGTTAGAAGCAACAGCACTCCTCCAACATGCAGCAGCAGCAGCAGCAGAGACCAGCCATACTGAGCATAGACCTCACAAATAGCGGTGGCAACAAATAGTGAATTCAAATTTTCAACATGTACAACTTCATGATCTCTTTTTGAAAGTAAAGAGCTTGTTTGAAATCCTGTTTAAATGACATTTACAGCTGAACAAATTAACTTTTTTTGAGTTTTCTAGTGTCATTCTTACTGCTCATTTATTATGCTATTCCAGATATTCTAACTTCTTAAGTGAAAACAAACCACAAGCCAAAAAAAAATCTACATATTATTTGGATGTATAAATATTTTATTTAGCATATTTTTTTAGGATAATATCTTACGTATCCTTTAATACTTCAGAAATATCTTATTTATTCATATTATTTTTTGTTTCAAATATATTTTTCACATAGAAATTCAAAACCCGTAAAGTTATATCAAGTTAAATTTTTACTTCTGAGTTAAAAAAAATTAAAATACCTACTTTGCTCTTAACCCGAGGATAAATAAGAAAAGTTTTAAAAAAATATATTTGAAAAGACAAAAAATAAAATACTTCTATTGTTCATAAGGACAAATAAGAAAAATTGGTTACGATAGAAAAATATATTTGAATCCGTAAAATAATAATTTTACAGAGATAACGAATAGTTACTAACGTTTCATTAACAGAATTTAACTCTAGCGATATATTCGAAAGAACTTGAAATTAATGCTAAAAAGGTATTTTTAATATTGGCTTTTCTAAAAGAGTTAAATAAGAAAGTTAATATTAGCTTTCTCATAGGTATGAAAATAATTATTGTTCTTTCCATAGGCTAAATAAAGTAATAACCATTTTTGCTACCAAAAACATCTCTACCCAAAAATAAGAGAAAGGAAAAACATGTACAGCATTAACATCAATAACACATCAATGATCAGTTCCTACAAAGCTGAAAAAGGTGAATGAGAGGGTTGTGAGATGAGAAGCACATACATACATACATACATACATACATACATATATACATACATACATACATACATACATACATACCATCCTCTTAAAAAGGAGAGGCAGGAATCCTCATACTGTCTCTGATGGTAATAATATTGCTGAGATGGAGGTGGTGGCTGCAGTGAGGGATACTCATGATCTTCACCAAAGTAAGCTTGGTATATATCCATAATAAGATTGTGGTGGTGGTGGTGGTGGTGGTGGTGGGTGGGTAAAAAACCATTGAGTATGTAAACACAGAAATCAATATAAATAGCTTTAAAACATGGAAAGAGTTATTAAATAAGTTTGCATTAGGAGGAATAAATAAAAAAAAATAGTGGTTCAGAAACTATATTTGTTAACAGAATAAGACAGAACTAGTTATTCTAGGGATAAATATAAAATACGGAACTAGTGTAAATAACCGTTTGGAATGATTCTAGAAATAAAAATTTTTGTATTTGTTATAAAAATGAGGAATAAAAGAAATAAAAAGTTTTAATTATGATAAATTATTTTTTTACCCTTAAACTTTATTATGTAATAATGAGCTGAGAGATGATGATTTGGTAGACGTGGAAGGGTATTTAAGAAAAAAGTAAGAGAGTGGTTGGAAAAAATAAGAACAGTAATTCTCACTTATTCTAATTGTACCGGAACCAACTATACCGATTGATTCCTGATGCGTTTGGAAGAATAAAAGGGATATCCCTCTTACTCCCGATTCTATAGCGAATCCAAAAAGGCCGTAGGGATTAACTTGGTAATGCTATTCGCAAAAAAAAAAAAAAAAAAATTTAATCATGGTGAATAACTTTTTTTTTTTTTTTTTTTTTTTTTCTTTTTTCTCAAGAGAATCAAAAGCACGAAAAAAAGTAAAAGCTTTTACTTTTAAAACTCAAAACACAAATATTTTTATCACATCATTTGCTTCTGATTATAATAATTTTTTTTTTATTGAGTCTGCTATTAATAGAGATAAAATAATTTCGATGGTAAATACTTATTTTCGCTGTTTGATTTACTGTAACTTTATTTTTAAGTTGAAATTCAAATTTTTCAAAATATCAAAATTAATTATAAAAAAAAATAAAAATAATAATAATAATAATAAAATATTAATTCATATCTCATATTTTTAGTTTTTATGTTATTTATTTTTTTGTCAAACAGAAATAGTAAAACTAAGAAAACTCTAGTTTCACAACTATATAAATAAACTGCAAAACAAAAAAAAAATTATTTGAATTTTAATTCATACAAAATTCTATTTCAACCAAAACTTTTTTTTTTTTTTTTTTTTCAGTGAAACAAACAAATCCTACATGAAATAGTGTTTCAAATAAAGAAATGTCAACGGACCGCAAGGTTTCAAAAACCGAAACCCAAACAACTCAAACCTGAACTCGAAATTCAACAAATTTTAAAAATTTATATTTAAATTCAAATTTGATAAAAAATTTAAAATTTAAACAAAAAATAATTATTTTTTATTATCAAATTTTAAAATATATTATATTAAATTTAAAATTTAAAATATAAATTTAAATATAGCATAAAAAAAATACACACTTCGGGTCGAAATTGAGTTCGGGTCGTATACAGATAAAATTCATAATCAGATCTAAATATGTTAAATTTTTATTTTTAATATCCGTATTCAAAACTATATCCGCTTAACATCATATAACACACAACATTAATTCGAATTTGGATCGGTCTTAATATGTTAAATTTTTATTTTTTATATTTACATTTAAAATTATATTTATTTAATATAAAATAAATTTATTTAATTTTTATTCGAATAAAATTTTAGATATACATAACAATCGTAGTAGCTAAGTCAAGAACTGGGCAATTTAAAGTTTTAAATATGTTCTTTCATCCTCATCCATGTTTTAATTAACATTTTAATCAAATCCACCAACTAAACTCTCTTTTCAAAAAAAGAAAAAAGAAAAAAAAAAAGAAAAAAAAGTGTTCATCAGCTCAATTCATAAAAGGAAAATGCTACTTGTACACCCCATTTGGGGGTGTACATCGTACACCCCATCCATCCAATGGGTGGGGTGTGTTGAGAGGTCACTTCACAATTTGTGAAGTGACCCCCCCACTCTTAGATGGGTGGGTGTAAGATGTACACCCTCTTTGGGGGTGTACATGTAGCGTTGCTCTTCATAAAATGCTAGCATGCCAACTCATCATCTGGAAACTTCTTGCTTGACATGTGTTATGCGAATCGTAGGGCCATGATTCAATCAAGATGAATCATCATCATCATCTTTTTTTTTTTCTTTTTCTTTTTTATTTGGAGAAAATATTAGAAGCTCATGGAAGCTTCCGCACGAGAACTCCGAAACGCACTTCTCCCAGAAGCGGACACGTTGCCTACGCTCCTAAGCGACATCTCTCCACGTGTACGCGTCTAAGTCCATTCTTGAATCTTACCCGTTAAGGCACATTTTAAAACTATTTTTCACAATGACCCAAAAATCGCAGCAAAATTTGTTTGTGTTCCATTTCATTAAAAGTACGTGTATATCCACAACCCAAAAATATAAATATATATTTATATATATATATTACGTGTGAAACGATGATTATAAGATACAGTTATTCACCGACTAGGAGTGAAAATGGATCCGCATCGCATTGGTGGAGCTCTCACTCCAATCCATCTTAAATAAAAATGATAAGTCACAAGTTCATTTTTACTCTGAATAAAATGATTATTAAAAATTAAATAAGATAAAAAAATAATTTATTTTGAATTTGTTGTTGTGATCCTTGAGAAAACGGAGCGGGAAGTGGGAGACCGCTACCGCAGCTTTAGATTCGACCCGTTAAGCATCCTATGACACCAACTATAAATGGACCTCTCCCCTTTACTCTCTTTAATTTCCAACTAATCCTGTTTTACAAGTAGAACAATAACATAAACTCCTTCATTAACACCCTCTCTTTTTATGGATCCTAAGAACACCACCCCCACCCCCAACCCCACCCCCACCCCAACAGGAGGAGCAGATCCTGCACCGTCGCCGTTCGCCCCCACCACCACTACCAGCACAGAAGGAGGAGCCCCTGCACCGTCGCCGCCACCGGCCGCCACGAGCGGCGGTGGCGGTGGCGAGGAGACGAAGGGGACGACGATGTGGGGAACGCGGCAGATGGGGCAGCCGGCGGCGCCGACGGCGCACCCGGGGAACCAGGAGGCGGCGGCGGGGCAGTGGAGGCCGCGGGCGGGGGACGAGGAGGCGGCGCCGTACGTGCTGGAGCGGCAGGAGGTGGCGCACAAGGGCAATGCCAGCCCCATGGAGCACATCCTTGACTTCTTCAACTCCTGGACCAGGACGGCCGAGGAGCTCGCCTCCAGCATCTGGCTTAACCGTATGCATGCTCACTTTCTCTTCTCTTCTTTTTTTTTTTTTCTTTTTTATGTTTTATTTGACTAAATTACAGAAAATCTTTTTGTCATATTCCGCTTTTTCACTTTACCCCCTGTCATTTAAAAGTCGACAACCTATCCCTTCGTAATTACCGAATTGTCTTTAGGAGGCAACGATGTTGACAGAAATGATAAATTGACGAAAATATCTTCTTCTTTTTTTCGAAGTCTTTTTATTTTTTAAAAAATATTTTTCAAAGATATTTTGGGTATATGAAAATATATTTTCAAAAAAGTTGACGGTCAACTGACGGCGGGAGGTTATTGCACAATTCGGTAATTACGATGGGACAGATTGTCGACTTTTAAATGACAGGATGGTAAAGTAAAAAAGCGGGATATTACAGGAGAGTTTTCTGTAATTTAATCTTTTTATTTTTTTGATTTTGCATGTAACTATGATTGCACGAACGTATCAAATTTCGATGCTTAATTTAATATATTTAAATTTAATTAGTATAGTTTACACTACTTTTTCAAATTCATCATAATTCTAACTGAAGTAATTAAAAAAAATTAATTTTAAATAACAAATAAACTTACCCTTTTAATTATTATAAAATTTGATAGAATACTTTCACCTGATAAAGTAGAAGAATTTAAATAAAAGCGAGTTAGTAGTTGGAGGATCTTAATAAGAAAGGGCAATTTCAAAAGGTTTTTTTAAAATTTATATTTTAAAATTTATTTATTTAGCTCCTTCGTGTATCTATTATAATTTTTTGTCAAAAATAATTTTAAAATAATAAAAATATATTAAAAATTATTATTATTTTTTTAAACAAGTAATTAAGGACAATTACGTTATCTCTCTCCGTTAACATCATAATCTTCTGAAAATAATTTTTAAAATTTTAAAAATAAAATATAGAGATTACAAAAAAATTTTCTGTATTTTAGTGATTTCAAAACTACTCTAAAATTTTAAAATATCATAGAAGATACCCCTCTAACTTAAAAATATTACCGTTAACCCTCTAAACATACAAATCGATCACAAATACTTCTCTAATAAATATATAAAATTATCATCAATACTTCTAAACTCTAATAAAAATTCTTCCAGACACTCATAATATTTTATAATATATTTCAATTTAGAACACCATCTATAAAATTACAACTTTTTGGAAGGATATAGAAGAAATTAACCTTAATAAATTGACCAGAACAATGCTAATTATATACCACACGCGTAAGTGCAAAGTTTAAGCCCATAGGCTTTTTGTGGCTTATATTCATTCATTTGTATTATCAAAAACTTTTTTAAACTAAAATTTAAAAAAGTTGTATCAATCCTAATTGGTGTATACTTTCATACATGTAGCATTTATCTTTCCTTGACGAATAAATTATATTTAAATATGTAGATTAAAGATAAATTAATTATTGACCCCTGTAAAATCTTCTATATTATTTATTTTTGGACCATCCAAAGTTTTCAATTAAGTGCGTGTTTGGTCTAATATTTGAAAAGTAATTTTGAGATCAAAAATATTTTTTGATTCAATAAAACGTTTGACAACTTTATTTTCAGAGTTTTAGAATTAATTTTTAATTTTCGAGATTCAAAATAATTAGAATTTTCGAGAACATTTGTGATTGTGTATTAATTGAGAGATTAGATATTCCCTTTAAGATTTAAAACATAGAAAGAAAAATTCTTCAACTGGTCTACCTCATTTATTATATATATGAAGTGGGGTGTACATCCTACACTCCCACCCATCTAAGGGTGGGGGCTAACTTATCGGTCACTTCGAAGTGACCGGTAAAATTCACCCACCCTTGGATGGGTAGGGCGTAGGATGTACACCCCACTTAGGGGTGTACAAGTAGTATTTTCCTATATATATATATATATATTAGAGCTTATATATTTTTAAAAGCACAAGCAAAAATATACTTGTGAATTTTTTATTATTAGATTTGTATTGAGATTTGTGTTATTTATTTATTTTTTTTTAGTTGACTTTACAAAAATACAAATCTTAATGCAAATTTAATAGTAAAAAATTTACAAATATATTTGGACTTGTATTTTTGAGAGTATATAAGCTCTACTATATATATATATATATATATATATATATATATATATATATATATATATATATATATATATATATTTGTAGAGCTTACATATATCTGAATATATTTGTGAATTTTTTATCATTAAATTTGTATTGAGATTTGTATTTTTTTTTCTCTCTTTTTAGTTGGATTTACAATAGCACAAATCTCAATGCAAATTTAATAATAAAAAAATTCAAACTTATATTATTTAAAGTATATATATATATATATATATATATATATATATATATATATATATATATATATATATATATATATATATATATATATATAGTCCGGCTAGAATACTATCGATAGCACCAAACAATTGGTGTTATCAAGTTTTCAGCCGTTGGATGAAAAAATATGCGGTTGAAATTATAGTGGTATCCTAAAATTTTTACTATTCAACAAACTATCTAGTAAATCATAGAAAATTACTATCATTTTAACTATACATCTTTTAATCCAACGGTTAAAAATTTAATAGCACCAATGACTCGGTGCTATCGATAGTAGCCTAATTATATATATATATATATATATATATATATATATATATATATATATATATATATATATATAATTTAAAATTTTGATAGAGATACCTTATGATTGAATTTTCTTTCACTCAAATGCATTGGTGTTTGCGAAAATGCTGCAGTGAAAACTGCGCCATCCAAATCAGACGTGGCGCTCGGGAAGCTGAGCCTGACGGCGAAGGCCCTGACGGAGGGCGGATACGAGAAGGTGTACAAGCAAACGTTCCCGGACGACCCGTCGGAGCAGCTGAAGAAGTCGTTCGCTTGCTACCTCTCGACGACGACCGGCCCCGTCGCCGGCACCCTCTACCTCTCCACCCACAACCTCGCCTTCTGCAGCGACCGCCCCCTCTCCTTCACCGCCCCCTCCAGCCAGCGCGCCTGGAGCTACTACAAGGTCATCTTCTTTTACCGCCAAAATTTTAAACTGATTCTTTATTTTATAGCCCCCGGAATTCACTCTACTATTGTAGTTTGGTAAAAATGTGTGTTGAATTTTTATATAAATTAATACAAATTAATAATTTAAAAAATGCACATAGAACTCTCAGATAATAGTTAATATATTTAAAAGTATTATAAATGGTTATCAAAATTCATGTTTTTTTTTTAAATACCGATATTAAAATTATCTTGAATTGATTGTTTTTGAATATGGATTCGTCAACCTCTTTAATATTAGGTTTAATTAGAGTTTTATAAATCCTAATTAGGTTATTGTAATAAGCTTTTATATATTAATAGATGTTTCTAGAGTTCATATTCATATTAAATTACCTATAGTTTATATTATAATTTTGAATTTATATATTAACCGAAAAATTAAATCCAACAACATGTAGAACCGTTAATTGCTGGTTAAAGTATTCTCGTTAATTTAATGGCTATATTATCAGTGGTTAGACGATGTTAATTGTTTTGGTTTTATTTGCTAAATATATATGAGCGAATTTAATTGTTAGATAAAATTAAAGTATGACTTTGATAAAAACTACAGCATCTTATATACCTTTTGTACTTACTAATGTTAAATATATTTACGGAAAACTAAAGAGGCAACAAGCAACGGCTATATATGAATCAAAGTATTAATTACCCGTTTTTTTTTTTTTCCCCTTTTTAAAAAAATGCGCGACAAATGTTCGATAGATGATTGAGATGAGTCTCATACTGTGTGTTTCTCCAGGTTCTGATCCCGCTGTCGAAGATTGCGACGGTGAATCCGGAGACGCTGAAGGAGAACCCGCCGGAGAGGTACGTGCAGGTGGTGACGGTGGACGGCCACGAGTTCTGGTTCATGGGGTTCATCAGCTACGAGAAGGCCGTGAAGAACCTGCTCGACGCAGTCTCAGATGCTGCGGCTGCGACTGCGACGTCGCACAAGAATTCTCCTCAGCCTGCAGGTGCAGTTGTGTAGATGTGTGGGATTTGGGCTTGTGTACACTGTTCATACTATTGTGTAGTGGTTTCTTAGCTTGGATTTGTTATACAGTAATTAATGTGGTGTGTGTTTTTGTTGTGCATTTTGGCCCTTTGGTATTGTATTCATAATTTCATTGAGCTAACACTTGTAGTTGGGATTTTTTTTAAACTAACCCTAATAATTTTAGAAATTTAGAAAGTAACTCTGTAAAAAAAATATTTGTAAGAGTAATTCTGTTTTTGCCAGCAGGGCGTCACGGAGGCGGGACAACTTGAAGACGCTGAATCGTTCAGCGTCTTCGCAAAAACCGTGAAAAGACGCTGAATGAATCAACGCCTTCATAGTATGTGCTGAAGGCGCTGAATCAATCAGCGCCTTCAGCATATACTCTGAAGGCGCTGAATCAACCAGCGTCTTCATTATATATACTGAAGACGCTGATTCATTCAGCTGTAGGCGCTGAGAACTTGGTCAATTTTCGCGAAACGCGCTGAACCATTCAGCGACTCTAACACATATGTTAAAGGCACTGAATAGTTCAGCGTCTTTAACATCATATAGTAAAGACGCTGAATGGTTCAGCGCCTTTAACATTATTGTTAAAGGCGCTGAATTATTCAGCGCCTTTAGCAGAAGGCGCTGAGGTCCTCAGCGTTTTAATAGTATATGCTGAAGGCGCTGAATGAATCAGCGTCTTTATAGAATTTTTGTGAAGACGCTAAACGATTCAGCGCCTTTAGGTTGTTCCGCCTCCGTGGCGCCCTGCTGGCAAAAGCAGGATTAGTTTTGCAAATATTTTTTTCCAAGAGTTAGTTTGTAAATATTAAAAAATTTTAGGGTTAATTTAAAAAAAATCCTCTTGTAGTTCACATGCTTTACTTGTTGGTATTAAATAATTGATTTTTTTTTTTTTTATGAGTTGGTATTCCTGAAATTATGAGGTGAAGTAAATCTTGAGATGAATATATAAACTTGGAAATACAATTTTTTTTTTTTAAATTTAAGGTAAAATAAAAATAGAAGTAAGAAATAAATAACACATTTTTTAATTTTGTTATGGGAGAGCGAGGATTGGGCCAAAGTCGGGTTTGGTTCTTAGCCCGATTCAAACAGGCCCATTATTGGATACAATGGGTTCCGCCTACTATAAATATTCCAATCGTTTTTCGTAGAGCTTCATTTTTCCCTCCCAAATCAAGACGATTCAGCTCTGTCGCCCAAAGAGAGATGGAACCGATCGCCCGAGAAGACGAGGTCGCCGGAGATCCCCAAGCTGAAGCGGCGGCGATCGCCGGAGAAGGAGAGGAGGGCGGAGGACTCGATTCAGTGGCGGTGGCGGCGCCGATCGCCGGAGGAGATGATGCTTCGGCGATGGCGGTAGCGGAGGTGGAGGAGGCGCCGATCGCTGAGGGAGATGAGGACAGAGAGATCGATGCTCCTGCGGCGGCGACGCAGATCTCTGGAGGAGACGAGAAGGGCGAAGAGTTCGATGCGTGGGCGATGGCAGTGGCGGAGGTGGAGGAGGTGTTGATCGCCGTCACCGACAGAGACAAGAAGGGGAAAGGGCTCAAAACTAATGCTGGAGCGCTGATGTGGGTGGCGCCACTACCTCAGCTTCCTCTGCTGCCGCGCCGCCCGCCGTCATACAAAGATGTCGTCGAAATGTTGAGATTGATCTCTGCCACCGGCCCCACTGTTGCCTCCCGCATGTCTATAATTCCCAGCTTCGGAGATAAGGTAACTCTTCTAGAAGCTTCTACTATAGTTCTTGATCTGTTCCTAACATACACTGATCTACTCACGAATCGTAGATTGATTGATAAGATCACTCTTCTTGCTATTTTTTTTTTTCTTCGAATTGTTAGAATTGCTCTGCGTTGTTGGTGATTTTATTTCCTTATGTCATGTTACACAAATCCTATAAGAGATCTTTTGCTGCTATCTTTCTCTTTAGAGGTTAGAGACTGAAATTGAATCTGCTCTAATTGTACAAACTGAGCAGTTGAAGACCACATTGAAAATTGTCTTAAAAGTTTGGGGAACTCTTGGTGTAGTTTAACCATTTCTTGAGATATGCATTCTGAATTGTTTGAGTTGCTATTCAATAGATTGAAGAGGAACCTTGCTCTTTTGGTGTTTGATTGCTAATTTAATGATAAATTATGCTTCTCTGATACCAACCTTTTTTTTTCTTTTTTTCTTTTTTTCAATTTCTTGGATTTGTTGCATATCTGTGTGTAAGTATTTGAAAGAACTCGTTTCTTAGGATTAGAGCTATATCAGACAAGAGATAGATTGAAGACATTTTGTTAGTTATTCAAATCTTTGATGTTTATCTGTGCAAGAAATGTCGAACTTTTGGAGCTTTAGCTTTTGTCTTTAAGATGAATTCAGCATTAGGAATTGTAATTGAGCGAGAAAGATTCATTATTTCATAATAATCTGTTTAGTTTACTAAATAAAACTCCGTAAGGAAAAAAACTTAGTTGATCCAACCATTAGTATTCTGGTGGTAAGGACTACGAATAATATCAAATAAATATGTGATGCAAAATGTATGGATATTGGTTGTATCTTCACGCTTGATAAATATATTTTCCTTTATTGTGTTCTAATGCATATAAGTAGGTTCTTTTATTGCTTTTGCAATTTCTGGTATCTTGGAAGTTGGAAGATGTCACATCATTTATTTTTGCGCTTCCTATACTTGTTGATATATTACTTGCAATCAAAGGAGGACTCTTGATGCTCGTTGGCTTCAAAATTTTTAAAGATTAAAAGGAGTATATGTTTATGGTCATTGTCAAGACCATAGCTTTGCAATAAAATCTTTCTATCTCTGAATGAAATTAGGCCTTTCACCAACCCTCTTCACTATTATTCTGAAATTATCCCTGTAACTGGTCAGTTTCAGAATGCTGGTTTAACATCGCCAGGCAGATGCTTTCTTCTTTACCTACCAAATTGGTACTTGTGATGTCCAACCAATGGAATAGGATGTTTGAAATTCTTCCAGCTGGCTTTACTGTGGCATTGCTTATTTGTTTAGATTGCATAAACATTCTTTTCTGTCTTTCAATTTTTCCTAATGTGAAATTCTATATTAGTTTCTTAACCAGCAACTAAATTACATCCTTTACTTGCATGTTTGAGTTGCCCATTTACAGCTTATTTTTCTATTCACATAAAATGGTTAGTGAGAGAATTTCACTATTGCAGGAATCGTTGCGGGAATTCGCTCACAGGCATCCATCATGCGAAGTCATCATTAAGGAACATATCAAGGTTTGTTAAACTGAGCAATGGCTGTCCTCTTTTTACCCTTCCACAATCATGCTGCTTTTTATTTATTTAGTAAAAATCATGTGTATTTCAGAAGCTTGGTAAAACCTATCGTTTTTTTAGACCAACAAATCTGGTTGGCAGCTCATTTTTCCGGTGCTTCATGATTGCTTACCTGGTATCTAATTAACCTTTTCTAAACTTTCTCATTCTTAGTTCAATCTATTCATGTACATACTCATGAAGTGATTCGGAATATAGGAGCAAATTCTGATGACAGGAGACTCCAAAGAGGCTTATCATATGCTTTTATGTATTGAAAATTGCAAGTACAGGCATATGAACCTTGGAGGCTCTAAGTTTGAGTTTGATGATTTCGCTAGAGTAAGTGTACATTGGTATTATGTATCCATATTTGTTTGTGATTATACAATTTTTATGTGAAGATTTAGAATTGTTTTCCTACTCGTTGTGCTACACTTTTCAACTTCTCAGTATTAATGACCTTTTATACCTGTTTTAGGAATTCTCTCAACTGTTGACCTGTGTTTCAAGAAAAGAAAAATATATAAGGTAAGTGCTCTGATTTAGAACTTAGAAGCCAGATTGCAAGTCGGTTTACTTATCTTTTTATCAGCCAAAAGGAACTCGTGGAGAAATGCCTGGACGAACGTTTTTCACGCAGCAGTGAGAACATTTAACTCTTTATATCTTTCTCTTTATATCAGCAACGATTTCTATGTCTAATGAAAACTTTGGTTACGCAGTCATAATTTTCTTAAAATTAGTTGCTTGTGCTGTGGCTTGTGAAATGTGGGCAGCAGCGCCTGGATATCAAAACGCTGCAGAGGTTAGTACTGCTTTCATTGTGTATTTTTGGCCATTTGAACTGACACGTCATCAATTTTATTACAAGCATGTTCTAGTGTTCATTCTTGATTCACCATGTCATTCAACTATATATTTATGAGTGCATGAGATGTTCTACACCAATCCTCGAAATTAGTAATCACTTCTCACATTGAATTTCTAGTTTCCCTTCCAGACCATCAATGAGAAGCATTAGTCATTGCTTTACTGTCATTATCGTAAGTTTGGGCCGCACTGAGGAAAAGATCGGATGAAAAGCTAGGAATTAGGCATAACTTCAATGCTTTACTGTCATTATCATAAGTTCGGTTAACAGTGCATGCATATATAACACCAAAAGTTATAACTGTACCTTAACTAGTTTACCTCCTCACATTTGCAGAGTACAAAAAGTTAAAATCATGACAAATCTCTCGCTTTGGTTAAAAGCACTTCACAAGTTTCTCTGATAATTTCATAACACCAAAAGTGACAAAAAATTCAAGAGTTACGTTGTCTGAGCATGTAACTATGTTTAAATGAACCATTCTTTGTTTCTCTCTCTCTCTCTCTCTCTCTCTCTCTCTCTCTCTCTCTCTCAACTATTCATTTTGCTGCTGTGCAACAGTTCTGCCTCAATGAAATTGTCCCAACAAACTGTGAAGGCATACAGAGCAAAATCATCAACCTCGTGGCGGAGGCGCTACGAGTGCCGATGCGCGTGTTCGTGCTGACAAACACACGATTGCTGCTCCAAGATCCCCTGGACTACCTCCCCCCGAATGTCGGCCCTCCTCGGCCATTCTTGACCTTTATGGTCAGGACCGGCCGTTGCGAAGTTCTCTACTCCTAATACAAATCACTCGACACACACAAGGACTAGTGTTTTACAGATTCATAACATTTGGTTCATAATGTTCTTCCTAGCAGAGGACTGTTAAAGTTTTCAGTTGAAAAGCATACTGTTCATAGAGAAAGAATAGAGAGAATTGAAGACTGTAGTAGATAGAGTGATACAGTATTCGCACTTGTATGAAAGCAAGCATACTGTTCTTTGAGAGAGGTAGAGTTTTGTACAGATTGTAGTAGACTTCAGTTGGGAAAGAATATACTGTTCAGAGAGTCATACAGTTCTACAGATTGTAGAGGCATACGTAGCTTTCAACGCAGATAAAAGTTCTCTGCTTGTTTTTGTCACTTTATATATATATATATATATATATATATATATATATTAAAATCTAAAAAAAGAAACTGGAGTGGGCCCACCTGTTGTGTTTTCTGCTTAGGAAACGAGGAAACAGTGAACCACCTATTAGTCTCCTGTACCTCAGCACAAGCACTGCTGGAGATTTTGCTGCCAAACAAATTGAAAATCCGTACCAGCTCAACCGTTGACAGCCTGTGGGAGGCGCATGCGCTCATCACGGTCGCAGCAACGGTCTGGGTCATCTGGCTGGAAAGGAACAGAAGGATCTTCGAAAGCAAGAGCCGTTCCCTCCGTGTGATCCTCGCCGATAGTAGACTCTTTCGTTCTTACTGGACCAGATTCTGTGTCTAGTTCTTTCTTTTTTTTCTTTTTTTCTTTTTTTTTCTGGGGCCCAGCTGCTTTTATGCAGACACCGGCTGCCCCACCCCCTCTGCTAAATTCAACCCCGTCTTAAATGAAGCAGCAGCATGCTGCCTTTCTCTCAAAAAAAAAAAAAAAAAAAAAAAATCTAAAAAAAGAAAAATGCTATCAATACCTTTCTAGATGTACATCTTGCACCTCCACCACAATCTACGAGTTGGTAACTGTAATTATGTTTTAGAAATTAAATAAAAAAAAAAATGATAGAACAAGTTATCATTTTTTTCTTACAAATTAAAGGGCCAAAAAAATTATTGAACTTACGTTTACTGTAGGCCCAACAAAGCCCATTGGGCCCGGATTCCTCTAACCCTTCAACCACGCATCCTTTGAAACGCCATATATAATATAATAATAGTAATAATAATAATAATGAAAATAATAATAAAATAATATTAATATTAATAGAAGCAGCTCCCTCTCGCAAAAGAACACGACGACGACGACGAAGAAGAAGAAGAAGAAGAGGACGACGAGATCTCTAGCAACCCCAATGGCGACGAAGGGAGGAGGAGGAGAGGAGCCCGCGTGGGGAGTCCCCTACTACGGCTACGTTCCCGTCGCGTCCTCCGCCGCCGCGTTCCACGGCCGCGGAGCGGCGGCGCCACCGCCTCCGCCGCCGCCACCGCAGCAGACGATCTTCTACGTGGGCGAGAACCCCTATCAATCCGGGATGATCCCCCCGAACGCCGTTTTCGGGGACGCGAAGGGGATTCCCCTCCACCAGACGATGTTCCGCGACACCCCCGCTCCCTTCAACTGCGTCCACTGCGGCGCCTCCGCCGCCTCCCGCGTTAGGTCTCTCTCTCTCTCTCCCATCGATCCCTTCTCCTTCTCCTTGGATTTGATTCCCTGTTTCATGAATCCTAGGGTTTTGATTTAATCGGCGCGACATTCGGAATCGTTTGTAATCTTTTAAATTGTTAAGGATTTGTGAAGGAAACAACGGATTGAACTATAGGATTTAGGGTTTCGTTGTGAGATGAGATAATTTCCAAAAAGATGATACATTCAATAAATTTATCATCATTATATTTAGTAAGCAATTATCTGAGGGTAAAAATGTATAAAGTTTACCTCATGATTTTGCTACCTAATCTTTTAATTTATTTGATTTGAGCCAGGTAGTGACCCTTGAACTTTAGAATTCGAACTTTAGTTTATTTTTATAGGTTTAGTTAATATATTTTATGCAATTCACGTAATTATAAATTTATTAAAGCACGCAATCGGCTTAAATTTTGTATTTGACGAGTCTTCAAATTGCTTAAATCAAACAAATTGAAAAATTAGATACCAAAATAAAAACTTTGAAAGCTCGGATAGTCGAATCAAAATGCTCTATAGTTCAGGTAAGTTTTATACATTTTTACTTTATCTGAGAATGCAATGTCTAGTAATCTTGCTCCTCCTATTTTGTAGAGAGTTTTTACATTGAATCGATCTTTTGTGCTTTATTTCACTTTAGGGTTTCAAGATCCTTTGTTTGGGTTGTATTATGTTAGATTAGATTAATTTAATTATAGCATTGAATCAACTGTCACAAGTGCTTAGGTTGTGTTAACAATTTAACACTTTGCTTAATTTGTTCGGACTTTTCTATAATGCGACAAGATATAGGAAGGCGACTTGTGTGCCGAATTCTTATTGCGAGTCTCAACTATGCAACGGAATGTGGTGTTTTAGGTCCTATGCTGTATGGTCAAGGAACCGTTGGTTCGTCAATGGACACATATGCAGTAAACGAACAACATTTTGGAAACACTCTACTTACCAATAAGTAATAAGTAGAAATCGCACATTTGTGAAGCTTCTAATGGTCATTTTTGTGGTTATCTTTATCATCTTAACAATCTGTTGTAGACCATTATAGACTTGTACATGGTGATCTGATGATTTCCTGGTAGGTAAAGTGGTCGTATCTTGATTCGTCTCTAATGTTTTGTTCGTGATCGTTTTTCCTTCTGAGTTAGAAATAATTAACAAATATAATAATTTGTTTTTAGATTATATTGTGATGATAAAATTGTTATTCTTATTGGAACATGTCTCATATAATTCATTTTTGCTCACCTCCTTCACGTACATTAATGTAAATGATCAATATAAGGTTGATTACTTAACTTAAAAGTGGAGGCTCAGAAAACTTGGTAGATGCAGATAAAGTAATATCTGGGCAATAATAACAATCATTAGCATGGTATTACTAAACTGGTTGTATCACATTTGGATGTGATTGACCTTTGGATTCCTGATTAGTAGTTTCTGTCACAAGCCTGAACCTTTTGCTTTTAGGAATTTCTTTGAGGTGTTAATCTTTTCTCCTTTAGGTGCTTGTCGCATTGGTCGGAGTTTTTCGGCACCACACTAGAATTGATCTTGTTATTTCAGTTCTTAGATTGGATATCGCATTGCAGTTCTTTGAACTGACGAGATAGCTCTGATATTAGTTTCATCTGTCATTTTGTTAGTTAATTCTTGCAGCTAGTAATCGAAAATATAGAAAGAATCATGTTCGGTTTAATTTCCGTGTAGGTCGAAACCAAGTCTGGCATCTGTTATCGCGTGCATGATGCCATTTATGATGGGGGTTTGCTTTCTTTGCCCCTCCATGGACTGCCTCTGGCATAAGTACCACTATTGCCCTAGCTGCGGAGAAAAGGTAAAATTTTTTATTTTTTATTTTATCTTCAATCCCTTTTAAGCCAAGTCCTTTCAAATATAGAGCTGTAATAACTATGCGCAATTTAGGTCGCGGAGTTTGAGAAATCGGATCCGTGTCTCGTGATGGACCCGACCCGCTGGACCGAGGAGAGTTTTGCTGTTCCTGCATAGTTCAAAATGTAGGGTTGTACTTCACCTGTAAATGAATTGTTTCACACAAACTGAATCTATATAACTGCTTTCAAATTTACTTACTTAAATCCTCCTGTGTATTTGTCAGAAGATTTGGATTAGTAGTTGATCTTGATCTTCAACTGTGTCATCATAATTCGAGATTAGCCCACAAACTTTAAGTTGGAGAATTTACCTAGAAACTGTGATCATTGTATTTTTTTGAGTTTTTAAACTCTGAGAATGATAGGAGCAAACAAAATAACACAAGTTTTACATTTACATGTTTTCTAGTGTTTTGTATTAACACCAAATTACTATTTTATTTTTTTTCCAGTGAATTTACTGGAATTTGAGAATTTTTGAGTTTTGCCTTATCAGAAGCAACTTTAGCAACAGTTTAAGATGTCAATATAATCTAATTCCACCTCAATCAAACAGTCATATGCAATAAGCCAAGGGATATTCGTGGGCATTCATCAAGAATCGTGTCAGAACCAAACAAAAGAAAAATTGGCGCACTTTCTCTTTTCGATTAAAAGAATTTCTATCGTACTATGTACAAGAAGATACCTCCAAAATTGTTCCCTCTCGTGCACAAAAAAAAGAAAAAAAAAAAGAAAAAGAAAAAGAGAAAGGCAGAGAGAGAAGCTCCAGCAGAGGATTTATAACAGCAAAATCCCAGATCAACAAACTCTGCGCAGAAGATTGAAGCAGCCCCGCATTCTTTCTGCGAGTCGGGACATCTAATTCCTACTAGGTGCAGTTGTATGTTGATATATATGGGCATATATCCCATGATCAAAAAAGGGTGTTATCTAATGACAAAAATGGCTATTGCTGATACTCTGGCTTCAGAACCCATGTAGATCCATGAGCATCTCTCTCCAATGTTGCTATTTCCTTCAGAAGATTCTTAAATAGCGGCAAATCCTCCGACCGTATCCTATCCTTAAAATGCTGCGTTATGCTCACCGAGTCCGTCGATCCACCTCTTTGTTGTAGAAACGTACACAGTTGGCGAATCAATACTTCGGGTTGCAAAACGACGGACCGACCGTTGGAAACCCTCGTTCCGCTGCTCCTCTCGACTATTCTCTCTCTTCTGTTTGAACCTGAACCCAAGTCCAGGTCTTGTTCGATTGCGTCGCTAACTGCTCTTTCTTGAGTGCCTCGAATTCTCGCTAAGAGTTCGGTAGAAGACATTGCCTTACCGGTGGAAGCTCCGGCATGAAAACTAGGAGCCCTGCTTGATGAGCTTTCGGAGGACTTTGATGAATTAAGCAGATTGGAATTTAAGGCAGAGCCAAATATCCGCCGGATGGAGGACGGTGCCCCGGCCGCGCCTGATCTTCCGGTCCACGTCGGGACGGCAAAGCTCTCGCGGCTTCTGAGCATCCGCGACTCGCGCAATGCTTCTGCCGCCCTCCGTGCGACTTGAGATGCTTGCTCTTCCAGACGCAACTTGTCGTCGTCGTTCGCATTCATTATTGCATCGTGGTTCATCGCACTCTGAGAAAAGAACGAGGAATAGAAAATGAGCAAGAAAAAAAAATGACCACTGTGAAAAAGGGACAATTTTGTTTATACAAACATCATGTGGTATAGAGTTTGATACCACTCTACAAATCTGTGGTTCAGACTGTTTAGCACATTACTACTCTGAGGTTGCTGTTCTGGTTGGCTTTTGAGACTTAGCTTTAACTACTCAATAGTAGGACTCACTAAAAATAGCCCAATAAATATTTGATTGAACATGCTCAATTTATATGGTATTTCACAGCAATCTGTAATATGCCACCAGAAGAGCAACCTCCTGACAGTTAAGTGTGACAATCTGAATCACAAGATATTAAAGTAAAATCATATGCTAATACCGCAAGAAGTATTTGAAGTTGTTCCGAAGAGAGAAAACAAGGGCATTGGAAAAGGTCCCAACCGCATTAACACTTACATGAATCCCCTGTGCATCAAAAAGACTCTTCAATATATTTGTTTCTTCATTTATCCCACTGCTGTTCTGATCTACTGGCTCTTTCCCTTTACTACCGGATGTAGCAGCTCTTCCAACCTCACTAGAAGTTGTTTCTTTAACTGCTCGACAATCTAAAGATGACGAGCTTTGTTTCTGTTTCTTCTCATGGGAAAGCCCAACGTCGACTTCTTCGGCCAACTGGCTAAAAATATTTGATGTTTCAGTAGAACAGCCCTCGTTATCCTCCCGGAAGGTGAAGAGATCGCGCATGTCTCTGGCTTTAAAGAACCTTCTCTGTTGAGGATTCTTCAATATCTTGTTCGTGAGGAAATGCTTGTATATTTGCCGATGGTAGACTTTCTCCTCTATTGTTCCGCGAGTTATCAGTCGGTAAACAGTTACATCTCGCGTCTGCCCAATCCGCCATGCTCGCTCTCTTGCCTGCTCTACACACATCTTAATCAGGTGTGACATAGAAACATAGATGAATGCGTTTTACAGACTTCAAAAATTGATGATTATAAAATGATGAATGTGGAAACACTGTAGGTGGAAGTCAGGTGTTAAAGCAATAAAAAAACTGAAGAATCTAAAATTGAGCACTCTGTAAGTGAAAATCACATAAATCCACCGAGCAGGTAAACATGATGCAGTTCAGCGAAGAAATCAGGTAAACTTATTACATAAAAATAGCTCATTGAAAGTAAAAAAAGAAAAAATTCACCGAGAGTTCAGGGGTAGAGAAGGCTTTACAGTTTTGGCATGCTGAATAAAATGGCTAGAAAAGAGTTGAGATTTTCTTGAACATCAATATCAATGGGATGGGTACCCGAATTTTTTTCTTGACTATACCAGCTTCCATTTAACTTTTTGCAAGCACGGAAACAAAATTCATCCAGTCAGCATCCCTAGTCTGGATCATATACAACTAGAAAACGAAAAGAACAGTACTTATTAGTTGTAAGTTTGAAAATTATGAAGTCAGTTCAAAGGGTATGTATATCCCTAGAATAATTACCAAAACAGCACCTTATACAACTCACTCACAACTAACTTCATATTCTTTTCATTGTGAGGCAAGTCTTCAAAAATGTGAACTAGCCAACCCTAGTTTATTTCTCATTCTAAACAAGGTTAAACCACAGCTTGTTGCTTCTACACCTATGTATCACGGACACTTTTATAAGCCTCGCGTGTCCGTGTCGGACACTTACGTGTCCATGTCGGACTCATGTTCGATGTGGATACTTCTTAAACGCGCGTTCAATACCGATTCATAGTGCATACAATTAAAAAAGTATATATATTATTTTTTTTTTTTTTTTTTATGCATATATAATGTAAGATGATAAATATTTTAGTTTTTTGATAAGTACATACAAATGTTTTTTGGACAATATAAATAAATTATGTATGGTGGGGAATTTTTTTTCTTAAAATATATCAACTATCAGTGAAAAATTTTATAAACTTTCATTCGTATGAGAAATATAATAATATTTTACGAAAATTTATATTTTATATATAATAAATATATATTATTATATTAATAATATTATATCTGTGTTCATGCCGTGTTCGTGTCCTAATTTTTTAGAAGTTACCGAGTCGCCGTGTCCGAGTTGTGTCGTGTCCCGTGTCCCGTGTCCATGACGCTTAATTCTACACTCTGTCAAACCCTCGGGAAAATATATAATGAGGAATGCCTCCTAGGATTGACTACACCTGATTATCCTTTATAGATAGCGGCAGACAGCATATAAGCAAGAAACTAAGAAACTCCAAAGAAACATAAAAACAAGGGCTAGATATACTTTAGTTTACATAGTAGACATTATCAATATGCAAAATAAGACCAAAAGACAAGAATTATAACCTGCATGTCAGTTGAAGGGTTCCAGTCCGGATCATATATAATAACCCGGTTAGCTCCGGTCAAGTTCGTACCCAATCCACCAACTTTAGTAGTCAAAATAAAAATAAAAACTTCTTCCGAGTAATTGAACTCATCAATAAGCGCCATGCGCTGCTTTACTGGCGTAAGCCCATCCATTCTCCGATAACTGTACTCATTAGCAATCAAGAAGTTTTCAATTATATCAAGCATTTGTTGGGTCTGGGCAAAAAGTAGTACGTGATGCCCTTGCTCCTTCCAAACCCTAAGTACTTGGTCCACAACTTTCATCTTCCCACTCCTTGCAATATTCCCATAATCAGGATGCTGATTTGAATGCTCCCTCTCTAATAAATCAGGGTGATTACAAATTTTTCTGAGTACATCAATCCCATAAAGTGAATTTCTACTCCCATCGAATATCTGTTCCACTTCAGAACTAGCGAGAAAAGCCCTGTAAACTGACCGTTGCTCCAAAGTCAGGCTACAGAAAAGCACGTGCTCTGTTTTCTTGGGAAGATGCGCATTAACGTCAGCTTTCATTCGCCTTAAAAGGTATGGCATGATCAAATCTCTTAACACAACTGCACATCTATAAGCTGTGGAGACTTGCAAAGGAGTCGCATTTGCATAGCCGCCAACTGTAATAGGAACAGCGAATTCAGCCTCAAAAATTGGTAAAACTCCTAATTTTCCAGGAAAAACAAAATCAAAGAGAGACCATAGCTCGCTGAGTTTATTCTGAATTGGCGCCCCCGTCATGATAATTCGATGGACGGTCTGTAACTGTTTGCACACTAGGGTTACCTCTGCATTAGGGTTTCTTATTCTGTGACCCTCATCTAAGATAGCATATCCCCATTCGATATCAAGTAACTTCTCCCCTAGCAAGCGAAGTTGCTCGTAGGTGGTAAGGAGCAGCCCTGAATCTGAATCCACAACACGGGCTATTAAATCATCCCATTTTTTTCTCGATTTCAAAGAGCGGGGTTGTTCTGTATCACTGTTGACAGAAGCTTCACTATCATAACCACTTTCATCAGATTTTGCTACTTTTTGTTTATGTACACCATTTGCAGAGTCATGCAGTATTTCAACATCAAAGTCTGGATACCATTTTTGGGCTTCTCTTTGCCACTGCTGAAGAAGGGTAACAGGGCAAACTACAATACTAGGTTTGTACATTTTACTGAAGTGTAGAGCAGCAAGAAAAGAAAGCACCTGTACAGTCTTACCCAGACCCATTTCGTCTCCAATAATCCCACCGGCCCTTTGGCAGTGTAATTCCCAAAGCCACTGTACTCCTACTTTTTGATAATCAAAGAGTTTTGAGTAAATAACTTCGGGAATTTTCAGACCTCCCTCAAGGGTCACGCAAGATGGGCCTTCATATTCTGTGTTTTCTGATATTTCTCGAGTTTCTTCTTCATAATCTGAAGCAACTGTATCTTCACCCAAATCCCCATCTGGAAAAGAAGAAAACAAATGTAATAAGCACCTTCTTTTGGATAGCAAAATGCTGACCGCTCACCGCTCACCTCCGAGGTTTGTGCAGATGCAGGAAGAAATTATTGTCTGGACTTTAGCTCCAGCAAGGACTGGACCTAAAATCTCAATTTTGGAGGCCTCAAAATCTCAATGAAACCCATTGATGTGTTCTACATTGTAGGAAAGTCCTGAATATAATTATATATCAAAAACCATAATCTCTGAAGATCTGTTTTTATCTAACAAGCAATGGATCTTTCTACACCGTTGATTTTTGAGATTATTTAATGCTTAAATAATAGGTTTCAACAATTTATGACTTTTAACATCTAGGCCTTCTGAAAGCTGTAAATCACATCCAACAGTTTAGATTTAGGGTCCTCTACAATTGAGTTATAGGGGATGGTCCTTGAATGGCGTGACCAGATACATGTAATAATATCTCAAATGCACAAAAGGAAGCTTACCACTCCCATCTGAAACTTTTTCCTTTCTTGAACCAGCTTTCCTCCATTTCTTGTCAGGCAAGGGCCTCTTTGTCCGTCGAAGCTTTCGTTTTTTCTTTTCTGATTCCTTCGAGCCTGGAGGAACTGGCCGTTTGAGAGGTTCTTTAAGTCTCTGAAAAGGACGAGTCGGTGCTTCGAGTCCAGGTACATCGTCTGGGTCGAGCAATTTAGTCGTAGGACGAGCTTGTGCAATCTGTGACATCGATTGTACAACTTTTGCAATGCTGGCTGATGCTAGGGATTCCATTGGGTCTTCCTCACGAGCATTTTGCTGATTTGACGATCCAGGTTGTTGAACACGCCGCTCAAAGCCTTTAAGCTTATGAAATGGTGTTAATATACCCTTCCTAATCAGTTCATCCCTTTTCTGCAAAATGATATTAGAAGATAAGTTCAGAGGCTATACCTATTTATAATTTGATAACATAAAAATCAAGATATAACTTCATAATCTGTTGGAATTTCGGGGTAAAAGAAAAGAATAAAATACCAATATGGCCCGACTTCAATCAGCTTTACTCAAACTACACTTTTGCAAAAGCACCAACAATGCCTAACAAGCCCAAAGATAAAAGATATGCCGAGATGAAGACACACTAATAAATGACAGAGAAGCACATTGGCACATTACTCACTGTTTCAATAAACCCAAAAGAGGCAGCATCCAACGCTGCATCAAAATCAGAATCTTCATCATATGCAACAGTTTTGAACCGCCGTTTCGAATTCTTATCAGAGATCTCAGGTACTTTTGATTTCTTCTTTTGCTTTGGTTTCTCTTCAACCAATTTTGCAAGTAATTCGTCATGCCCAATGCCACGGGCCAAAGCATCCTCACCAAACTCACCAATTTCTCTTCGAATCTGAGCCTTTGTTCTCTTAAGGCTTTTTAAACGATCAGCTGCAAGTGCTTCCTGAAGAGTTAATCCACCATTGGTTACTTGAGCAGAGTTATCAATATTTTTCCTCTTGGAGTCATCCCCTGTATCAGCACTATCATTATCCTTGTTTCCTTTATCCACAACGAATTTAGCTTTTTCAATAGTAGAAGCTACAGCATCAATTTCAAGCTCCACAGCCCTTAATTTGTTATACAGTTTGATTTGGGCTGTAGATGATTCGTCCGTTTCTTTTCTTGCATCCTGTTCCTGTTCCTCTGAGCTCACTCCAGAATCACTCGCACATTTAGTGTCACTTTTTGCCTGCATAACACCAAAGATTTTTGGTTCAAGAACTTCAGCATTATCTAAATACTGACGGCAAATTGCTAAAATCAGGAGGTACCAACATAAGTCCATTCTCATGCCTAAAATCATTTCCGTAGATTACATTTAATTGATTTTAAGGGGAAGAAAGAGATCTACGTTTCTCTTGGAGACTTGAACTGAAAATTAAAAATGTAAACGAATAGTACAGTGCCTTTTCATGTCTATCTTATACTTTCAGTATGGAGTTCTTATTGATAACAAATGTAATCAAACCCAATCTCCCTCTTTATTGCATTAAAAGAAAAAATGTAAGTACAATACAAAAGCAAATCCCGAAAAAAACTACTATCGTAAGAATACAAGGCCATCAGCCAATATAGAGAAAGAAAGAGCGAAAAAGTGATCTACAAACAAGGATAAGAATGCTACCTCTGACAATATTTTTCGTTCGATGTCTTCTGGATTTGCAGATGTTATTCCGAGACTACTCAACAAAAGCTGGTCTTCATCGTCTTCCTCCATCGTGCCCACGTTAGAAATAAATGATCTCACATTAGTTCGAGCAGCAACCAGAAGGGGCCATCATTTACACTGACGAAGAAATACACGTAAACCCAATAATCAGCAAAAAAACATCATTAAAATACAAGTTAAGAGTGTCTTAGCACGACGAGCGAGAGTTACACGCAAACAAAATTCGGTTCCCAAGAAAGTTCTTTCCGAAGAACTGAGTTCCTAATTCTTCTTCATCATCATTGGCGATTATTCTAGTCAACTATGCACTCAACTTAACTTAAACTTGTCCTTTAAGCGCCGTAATACTCAAAATTAAAATCTCACCCTAAATTCTACTATACTTTGATACATCATAATTTCATCTTTGATTCCTTTTCCTATGTAAATTAAACTCCTTTTCTTATTCTAGAAAAAAATTGGATGCTACTGATTCTTACTACAACAACAACTACCGCATCTATCAACTCAAACATGCAATCACATTGTATTGCCACCAAATCACAATTAGGTAAAATCGCGTAATCAATTTCACACAACATCAATAAAAAAACCAAATTAAAAACTATAATCATCGCTATCATGCAATCGTTTACAAAATTAGGGCAATAACCACAAGCGGATTGAAGAGTTCATCGTTTTAGATGCGGATTTCGATCACGAAGAGAAGAGATAATGGAGAATTAGAGGGGCGGAAATTGGAAAAGGAATGGTGAGAGATCGAACCAGAGGAAGAGGGGAGGGAATCGTGCGGTAAACCCTCGCGCCACGAAGAAGGGGGCTTCGTCCCCTCCCGCCTCTCTCTCTCTCTCTCTTCTCTCTCTCTCTCTCCCCGGTCCACTTGGAGTCGATCCGGTCTACATTAAAATGGGGAATGGGTTTGGTGAACCGGTCATAGACCGGTTATTTTTTTATTGGACCAAGCGCACGACATCATTCGTAAACCACCCGGCAAGCTACTCTCAAAAAAAAAAAAAAAAAAAAAATTAAATTATTATTAGTTAATTAAATTATTTATTAATAATGTTTATTATTGTTAATGTTAATTATTTTATTAATTAATATTTAGAAAACAATTTTAGCCATGCTCATTAAATTATTTTATCATACAAAAGATTGACTTGGGAGTGGTTGTTATACTGTGTTAATATATAAGCACGTTCGCCCCTCATCCTCTCTCTAACTTTTTTTTTTTCTGATTCTTAATCTATGAGAGATAGACGGGATGGGAACAATTCCGATACGGCCACCGCAGCAGCTCGGTCATCAACCCTGTGGTCGCAGCCGAAGCTGCAACGGCTGCCGCAGCAGCCCTAGCCATCAACCCCGTGGCCGCAGCCGAAGCTATAGCAGCCCCGTTGCTGCCAACGCATCTGATGCAGCTTTCCCGGCCCCTGGCCCTGTGGCCACCGCCCCTGCAGCCTTCACTGCCTCGGTGACGATAAAGACAATGCCGTTTAGTGGGGCTCCGACGTCAGCGATAACGACATTTACGGATTCTTTGACGGCGATGATCACGACAGTGACGACGACATGAATGGGTTCATTGACGATTATTTGTATGATTCCTCGGTCGACGGCAGTAGCAGCGACGAAGACGACGACAACAACTACTACGACGACGACGACTCCTTCGTCGACGGCGACGACAATGATGACTGCTACTATGACGACTACGACGATTATGAGCCGTGCAAAGCCTCCACTTCCGCCGCAGTCGACGACGACGACAACAACCTCCCGCAAACCCCAACCCCCTAAAATCCTAACCGTCCTCTTGAGATCTGTGTGGACGCAATTGCGGCAGTAGCAGCCTCGACCTCTGCCCCCATGGCCGACGAGGATAATGATCGACAACCAGCTCCTCCTAATCTCAGGTTTTCAAAACCCTAACCTTAGCACTACTATTCGTTCTCCTCCTCTCGAGATCTCGGACGTCATCCTCGACAATCTCTCCCCGCCCTTTTCCTTGCCTTCTCATCCTCAGGCGGTCTCCGACGCCGCCATACCGGAGAGCAGCGGCAGCGACTCCGTGTAGCCAATCGCAGAGTTTCTCAAGAGGCGCGGTGTCCAACTTCAACGGGACTAGCTGGAGTCCTGTGTCGCCGCCCTGGCGGTGGCGCACTCTGGATTTGCGTCTATAGAAACATTCGCTAAGGCAAAATTTTGTTATGAAAATTTTCTCTCCATAGATATGAATATATGCGGAAGTGGAGTCCTCCCGGCAAATCTCCACGATATGGACGAAATCAAGTTGGAGGGACATGTCGTTCTGCAGGTGAAGTAATATCCATTTATATCTTATTCATTGAAGTGAAAAATCTACTTCAAAATTTTAATTTGCATGTAATTATCATAATTTTTAAGCGTATATTTTCTTTAGGTTGATAAAATTGTTGAAGTTCTCTCAATATCTAGCAAAATTTATAATGATACTCCTGAAAATAAGAAACATATGAAGTTATCAATGGCAGATGGCGTTCAACGTCTATCTAGCCTCGTATGCGGACCTATAAAAAATGTAGAGATTCCTACTACTGCTCATTTCAAGGTCAAGCATATCAATTTTCTTCTTTTTTTAGATACATATTTTGTAGTTTTTCTTTTTATTGCTGAGAACTCTTTTATTGTGAAATTATAGGTCGTTATCAATAATGTACTTATAAAGAAAAAAGTCGTGGCGCTAGTCCATGAAGATTTGGAGGTTCTTGCTGCTGGCTGGTTGATGAAGACGACGACGACGACGGCTACGACTCCTCCGTCGTCTACGACGATGACTACTACGACGACGACTACGACGATTATGAGGCGTACGAAACCTCTGCCTCTGCCGCAGTCGACAACGATGGCAACCACCTCCCCCAAACCCCAGCCCTCCAAAATCCTAACCGTCCTCTCAAGATTTGTGTAGACGCAGTCGCTGCAGCAGCAGCCCCGGCCCCTGGCCCCGTGGCCGCCGCCCTTGCAGCCTCCGCTGCCTACGACAACGATGAAGAAAATATCGTCTACTTGGACTCCGATGTCAACAACAATGACATTTATGGATTCTTTGATGGCGATGATCCCGACAGCGACGACGGCATGAATAGATTCTTCGATAATTATTTGTATGATTCCTCGGTCGACGGCAGCGGCAGCAACGAAGACGACGACGATGACGACAACTACTACGACTCCTCCGTCGATGACGACTGCTACTACGACGACTACGACGATTATTAACCGTACGAAACCTCCACCACCGTCGCAGTTGACGACGACGACAACCACCTTCCCCAAACCCCAGCCCCAACCCCCCAAAATCCTAACTGTCCTCTCGAGATCTGTGTGGACACAATCGCGGCAACAGCAGCCCTGGCACCTGGCCCAGTGGTCGCCGCCCTCGCAATCTCCGCTGCCTACGGTGACGATGAAGACAATGCCGTCAACTGGGACTCCGACGGATAACGGCATTTACGGATTCTTTGACGGCGATAATCCAGACAACGACAACGACATGAATGGGTTCGTCGATGATTATTTGTATGATTCCTCAGTCGACGACAGCGGCAGCGGCAGCGACGACGAAGACGACGACGACTACGACTCCTCCGTCGACGGCGGCGACGACGACGACTACGACTACGACGATTATGAGCTATACGAAACCTCCACCTCCACCGCAGTCGACGACGACGACAACAACTACCTCCCCCAAATCCCAGCCCTCTAAAATCCTATTTGTTCTCTCGAGATCTGTGTGAATGTAGTCGCAGCAGCAGCAACCCCGGCCCCTGCCCCCGTAGCCGCCGCCCCCGCAGCCTTTGCTGCCTACAGCAACGATGAAGACAATGTCGTCTACTGGGACTCCGACGTCATCGAAAACGACATTTACGGATTCTTTAACGGCGATGATCTCGACAGCGACGACGGTGTGAACGGGTTCATCTACGATTATTTGTATAATTTCTCGGTCGACGACAGCGACAGCAACGAAGACGACGACGGTGACTATTATGACGATTACGACTCCTCCGTCGACAGCGGCGACGACGATGGCTAATACGATGATGACTACGACGATTATAAGCCGTACGAAACCTCCAGCTCCGCCGCAGTCGACGACGACGACAACCACCTCCCCAAAACCATGGCCACCCAAAATCCTAACCGTCCTCTCGAGATCTTTGTGGACGCAGTCGCGAAAACAGCATTCTCGGCACCTAGTGTCACGCCCCGGGAGGTCTTAGTATGAGCGGAAAAACGTGTATTATATATTTTTTTTTCTTCACACGTGAAGATCAACCTCGCCCCCGGTGCACGACAGACCGCCACATATACAAATTCACTCTGCAATCGGATAGAGTCTCCTTTGTATATGCACGGCGTCCCATTTACAATACCAACCATCAACCATACAGTCGTCATCAAACATAGAGTAGGAGAAGTAATTACCTACGGTTTTGCAAACGGTGTCCACCCGACACCCAATTTTTAAAACAATTACACATCCAAACAAGAGAGCGGCGACATCGTTTGGAAAGGATAAATCCAGAGGTTTACAAAATCTGTGCCCACATGGCACTCTGCTTTTGAAAACGTTTTCGCAATTATTTTTATGATGATATAAAACATGCCGCGCCCGAAATCACGAAAGTATGTCTAAACTGTAATAGTACATCCAATCCACAGTGCTAACTATAACTAATATGATCCACAGATGCAAATTAAACTAACAGTAGTTAAAAAAGAATTGAGATAAATCCAAGGAGCAACGAGTAGAAAGCCTCCTACGACTACGGTCCTCTCGACGCAGTCTCCCCACCATCCCGACTAATGCCCCTAGTCAAACCTGTCACAGAGTGGGTAAAGTCAGTGACAAATAAAGTAGATGTCTTAACAATTAACGTTGAATTAAAAACAAACCGATTATACCGGAACCTTTCGCTAAAACCCTGTTACAAAATAAGCTGGGCCCCTCCCCAGAGTACCTGTCGGAGAGACGGAAGTCTCCCCTTGTGCACAGTCACATTACCCCCATGATGCTTTTAACCTCTTCACGATGCTAGTGCAGCGCCCTTAGCTGGCGTGAAGAGGTCCCCACCCCATACACGTGGGGCACACGGGTCACTCGGACCACTTCTCCGGAAAAGTACACCCATGTGGAGGCCAATCCGCCTGTGTACGTGCAGCATCCAAAACCGAAATTGCCGGTGTCGGCGTGTAATAAGCCCCGCGACCACAACCGCCACAATTATTAAATAAAAGTATTCATGCGAAGGTATAATAGTCCATCTACTTTATTAGACAAGTTAACGAGCCTTTTACGATGATATGGTGCACTCACTGCACTTGTTGCACTTATAGCAAGGGTACCCACCTGGTTGTGAGGGGATCGAAGCACCCGGATCTTTCGCACACTCCCGTTGCGTATCTGGACCTAAGAAGAGTCCATAAGGGTAACCAAAGTCAGAACCACGCACTAACTCTACAAAACGAAAGCCCGACATTACCCATCCAACGGAAACCCAAGGAAATCGTCAAACCCGTCGATCAACGGATTCCCCCCCGCGGCGGACCGAACCCATGCGGCGGCCCTCCGCGGGCAGCGCCCGCGCGGGTGTGGTCCGCGCGGCGCCCGCGCGGGTGTAATCCCGCGCGGCGCCCCCGTCGATCAACGGATTCCCCCCCGCGGCGGACCGAACCCATGCGGCGGCCCTCCGCGGGCAGCGCCCGCGTGGGTGTGGTCCGCGCGGCGCCCGCGCGGTGCCCCGCGCGGGTGTAATCCCGCGCGGTGCCCGCGCGGGTACGATCAGCTCGGTGCCCCGCGCGGGTGTAATCCCGCGCGGCGCCCGCTCGGTGCCCCGCGCGGTGCCTGCGTGGGTACGATCCGCCCGGTGCCCGCTCGGTGCCCCGCGCGGGTGTAATCCCGCGCGGTGCCTGCGCGGGTACAATCCGCGCGGCGCCCGCGCGGCTCCCGCGGTTGCGGAGATGACGGAGACGACCGAAACCCTAAACAAGAACGTAAAAGAAGATCCCGAAAAAACACAACGAGGATTCACTCACCGGATTAATCCACAGGGAAGACGTCTGATCGCGCTCTTATCTCCGGCTCGTTGTTCGGAGTGATCGGACTCCTTCGTTTCCTTTATTTTCTCCTTTCTTTCCTTCGGCTAGGGTTCCGTCTTTCTCTCTCGCGTTCTTTCTTTTCGGCTAGGGCTTCTTTCGTACGTATTAATTCAACCCCTTTTTAAATCCTAGTCGCCGATTAATTAATTTCCCAAATTAATTAATCATAGGAAATAACAACCCCAAATTTAATTGCACGTAACCGATTAATTAATCCCTTAATTAATTAATCACACGGAATATCCAAATTCCCCTAAAAAGCATGCCGAATATTTTACGCGGATTTCGATGCACGCCTTAAGTCATCGCGATCTTAAAAACCCCATTCCCGTAGATCCGTACATCGGATTCCCGATCCGATCGCACCATCGGTCTTCGTTTTCCGAGCCCTTCAACGGAAAAATACCTGCACCGCACACTGACCGAGTTTCAAACGTTAAATAATTTTATTCACTTAAGGGCATAAATAATTAACATGTGAGTCACAATTAGCCGTAAAAGCCGAAACACTACACCTAGCCCAGTGGCTACCGCCCTCGCAGCAGCCTCCGCTGCCTACGACGACGATGAAGACAATGCCGTCTACTAGGACTCTGACGTCAGCGACAACGGCATTTACGGATTCTTTGATGGCGATGATCCTGACAGTGACGACAACATGAATGGGTTCGTCGATGATTATTTGTATGATTCCTCGGTCGACGACAGTGGTAACAATGAAGACGACTACGACTCCTCCGTCGACGGCGGCGACTACGATGACTACTACTACGACGATTACAACGATTATGAGTCATATGAAACGTCAACCTCCGCCGCAGTCGACGACGACGACAACCACCTCCTCCAAACCCCAATCCTCCAAAATCCTAACCGTCCTCTCGAGATATGTGTGGATGCAGTTGCGGCAGCAGCAGCCCCGGCCCCTGCCCCCGTGGTCGCAGTTGTGGCAGCAGCAGTATCCGAAAATATTTAAATCAAATTCAAACTTTTAATTGTTTGGGTCATCTGTTTGCTATTGAACAAACTGAGATAAGAGATTAATATTAAAAATTTGAACATTTAAAATATTTTGGATGACTAGGGTAGAAACCTTAATCAACTTGTATATTTTTCTAAAAGGATTTTTTGAACCTTTTTTGCGGCACATTCTTATCATTTTGAATTTCGTTATTTCCTCATCTAGATTGTCCAAAATGGCTTATGATGATTCTTCTAGTCTTAAGCCAGAAAAATTTAAAAGGGTAAGATTTTTGAGGTGGCAAGAACAGTTAGAGGCTTGGTTAATTATCTTAGACCTTATAACTGCAATTGGCAAAGCACCTCCTTATCCTACTTTTAAAGTTTCTGCTACTCCTCCTGCTGATTTTTCTAAATCTGCTACTACTTCAGTTACTGAGCCTGTATCTGACAGATCCCCGAGGAAATTGAATTTCATTGTAAATTTAGAATACTAAGTTGTTTATCCGATAAACTATATGAAACATATAGGAAATACGTCTTAGACTGTTAGAAAAATAATTGCCCTAAATTTGATTGTGATTAAAAAATATCTAACTGTCTTATTTTTAAATTTGAATAACATAACTTACCTTTAATCGCTATGAAAATTTCAGAAATTGTAGACCAAAATAAATTGATCCGGAAGCGTGCGAGGTATTGCCCTAAGGCGTATTTCCGTCATTCGTGCGGATTAATCGGAGACACCACCCCAAGGTACGACCGGAATTCCTCTTCCTACGAGCACGACCGTGGAAAAAATTGACGGAGATTCTCTCAACACCCGATAAACAAAATTGACAACAAAATAAAAAAAAAAACTTAAAATAAAATTTTTTTTTCTTTCTTTTTTTTTTCTCACTTAATCACAGCTACATACTTTTCCTACTGTTGCACACACCCTATATATAGGTGCAGGAAAAGAAAATGTTGGGTTTCAACCAACGTTCTAATAGTGATTAAAATACCTAAAATAAATGACAATAAAAAAAATAAATTAAAAATAATAGATGAGAATAAATTTAATCAATAAATTGAAAATTGATAATAAAATAATTATTGAGAATTTTGAAATTTTAAATTTTATTCCAACAGTAATATCGTTTTATATCTGGTTCATTGAACTGAAAGATCTACTTCAAAATTTTGATTCGCATGTAATTATCATAATTTTTAAGATTATATTTTTTTTAGATTGATAAAATTGTTGAAGTTCCTCCAATGTCTTGCAAAATTTATGATGATAATTCTGAAAATAAGAAACATCTAAAGTTATCAATGACCGATGGCGTTCAACAGCTATCTAGCCTCGTATGCGAACCCATCAAGAATGTGGAGATTCTTGTTCCTGCTCATTTCAAGGTCAAGCATATTAATTTTCTACCTTTTTTTTTTAGATACGTATTTTGTAATTTTTCTTTTTATTGCTAGGACTCTTTTATTGTGAAATTATAGATCATCGTCAATAATGCACTTATAAGGAAAGAAGCCGTGGCCCTAGTTCCTGAAGATTTGGAGGTTCTTTCTGCTGGTTGGTTGATGAAGTAACAAATTTTTTTTTTCTTTTATTTTTTTTCGATCGAGAGAGAGAAAGAATAATCTATAGTAAAGGGTCTATAGTGCTGGCTGCAACACGCTTAGTGTCGAACCCTCTACATGGACGTGTGTGCTATAAAACAAGGAGAAGAACTAAACTGAACAGATCAATTCACGATATTTTCAAGCTCCAGTTCTTCTTGATTGCTAACGTGGTTCGATTTCGATCCCCTAAAGGCAAGTGAACCAGATTTCTTGATTCTGAATGCAAAAACCCTATTGCTTTTATGCGATAGAGCTCGAAATTAAATCTAAAGTGCTTTAGAGCTCTCATCTTGCGATGCTATGATATAGTGCGGGAACCTTCACAGTCATTTTGTAGCATCATAGGACATTTTCTTGGGGATGGTAAGCATGAAATGGTTGTGTTTGCCCTGCCTGAGGTTTTGCACAAGTGCAGTATACTTGAGCTGTTCAAAGCACTGGCGACCTTTTATTAAAATCTCCTCAACGGCTCCTCGAAGCAGCAAAAGCAGAAACTTGTAAATATTCTTCTTTGGGTCTGCAGCAAAAGTTCTCAACTTTCATTAGTCAAATGCTTGGTGATGCTGACGATAATCATTATATTAAATACTCGAAATATTCCATCAGGCTGCAGCATACTCCCATCATGGTCTCGTTCTTAACAATTGCAGTGAACCAAGCATTCACATCAGTGCAGTTTGCAGCCCCTGTGCGGACGAAGTGATAGCAAGAGAGCTTGCTTATGTGTTTGCTTGGCATCTTCTATAACCAGGTTAGACTTTATAGTTGGAGTTACATACATTAATATGTTTACATGATTACTCTACAAAATTGTCAGCTGAAACCAGAAAGTTTCGGATGTGTTATGCAACAAGTTTTGGGGGTGTTCATGCCTTACCGAACAAGATAAGAATATGCATGTTCCCTTTATGCTCTCGAATTTTTCTTGTCTCTTCGATTCTCAAAAATAAGGAGATAATAGAGGCGTTATTTGCCAACCTCCGATTCAAAGCCTCAGGGAGCATCTCAAAAATGGCGTAGAAAGCTACCAATAAAGCATAAACCTCTGCATTTCCTTCTAAATCCATGCTACTTAATCTCTCCCCCCTTGGCATGTTTTCTGTGTTTTCATACTAAGCTAAAAGGAATGATAGCTATGTTTGGAAATTCATCTGCTGAAGCTTGATTGTGTATATGCTGTGATAAAAAGAATTTAATAATGTGTAATGTCTGTATATCCAAAAATATTTTAAAATCTAAAAACCAAATGTTATATATAAATTAAGTTTATAAATGAAAAATAATTTAAATTATTTAACGTTGGAGAGGATATGAATATTGTGGTGTCCCGGATTTCTTCGCGGAACTTAACCGTGTGGTTGGCGGTGCGAAACACCTATTTTTGGTGTATTGAGTGCGTTGTGCGTCAAATGGATGCCAAAAACGGACTCAGCGCGCGAAAACAGTCAAAATTGACTATTTTCAGACTAATTCGGGCTTACGGGCCGAATTTGCGGGTGGGCCGGTTCACGGCCCACCACGTGTGCACCGGGTGTGGTGAACCCCGCCGTGCCACTTGTCGAGCTTCCGTTGGCCGGGCGCGGCGACCGAGGCGACGTGGTGGGAGCAGAGGCGCGGGTGGGCTGCGCCACATGGCAGCCCGCGTGAGGGTGCGCCGCCCGAGGGCGCGTTGACGCGCGCGCCCCGCGTTGATGCGGGGCGTTGGGGCCGCGTGGGCGCCACCACGTGGCGGGGCCCCGTTCCGTACGGCGCGGCCGCATAGACGCGGGGGCCGCCAGCTGGCGCCCCGGGTTGGTGGGGCACTGTGCTTATCTGTTTTCGGGCTATTTAAGGCCGAAATCTCTTTATTTTTCCCTCCTTTCTCCTCTTCGCTCCGCTCAAAAAAAATTGTGGGAGCGTGAGAAAAATTGTGAGAGTGTGAGCGAAATCGTGGGGAAAATTTTAGTGTGCCTTGGGACGCGACGTTTGTATTGCGGGCGCACCGTTTGTGCCGTGGTGCGTGCCGTTTGCAATGTGGAGAGCATACAAGGTGTTCTACGGAGTCAGGCGGTCGTGTGTTCGTCCATTTATCGGCGCGTCGGTTTAAGGTAGGTGTTGCCTCGTGTTTTGTTGTGTTTTTAGGCACAGCTCTTAGATTTTGCTTTTGGGGTTTCTGGAACATCTTTGAACCCCTTTCTTACTGGTGATTTCCTTGGACAGCGGAGCTTGTCGGATTTTTATCTCCGCGCTCGGTTATCGGATTTCGATCTATGAGGACTCGATCGACATCTACGCTTCGCGACGATCGCAGCCATATTTTTATTGAAATTTTTGGAGCTCATCTCGTAGGTGATATTTTAGCTTCTTTCTGACCGATTTTGCCGCAGAATTGTAACCTTTGGAGTTTTTGCTTACCGCGGTGTTTGGATTGTATCTTTGTGCCCGGAAGGAATTTTCAGGTGTTTTTGGGCTCGTTGGAATCGTGGGAACTTGAGGATTATCCACGTTCAGATTGAACCTTGGATCGACGCGTGCTTTCAGGTGGGTTGCTTCATCTCCAAAATCGGTGGACGGTTCTCTAATTCTATTGAATATAATTGCATGCATGATTGTGAGAGAGTTAGGAAGCATGTTAGAGTGAGAGATGATACTTTATTGTGTTGTTACTGAGTTCATGTCAACTAATGCTTCCTAGTTGTATTAACAAATGTTATTATTGAAACTTGACCTAGCACCCTGTCATATGATGTATGTTCAACCAGACTAGTAGAAAACTCTCACTTGGGCTAGGTTTACTTATGCTTTAGACATCCGCACTTTACATTCTATCCCTGGACATAGTGTTTTCCTCGCCCGGGTAGTGGGCTGAGTGGTCGAGATTTCTCTTAGTGTAGGATGCATGTTACACTCGTGCTTTGGGGGCCGAGTGGAGTCTGGTAGATGTAGCTAGTCTTGTACCAGTGGCGGGAGCCGTTTGGGTAAACGGTGGTCCCGGGTTGTCGAATTCTTCGTTTTATTTGTCGCCACTGTGTTCGTGGCAGTGGTGTACCAGTGATAGCAGGACCTTGAATCCAGAATCTTTTTGGACATACATGATTTCAGTAAACCAATATTTTTCTTCCAAATATCGAAGGGTCGCCGGAGTCTGTTCTTGTCTGATTGGGCGAAGGCATTAGCTCTTCGGGGTTTGGGAATAAAACTTATTTTCTAACTGATTTTCCTAAAATAGCTAAAATTCATTAAAATGAGTTTTCTTAAATCAAGATGGTTTTACAAAAAGGAACTATTTTTAATCCTCACCCCGCGTGGGTTCGAGTGAAAATAATTTTCAGTAATAAATATCACATTTTTCTGTAAACTTCTTCACTCGAGATGGTTCGAGTGATCTGGATTCTAAGGGATGTCTTTTTCTTTGGGTCGAGAACAACGAGAGGCTATCCCTAGAGCCTGTTCTTGTTTGATTTGGGTTGTAGGTTTTATTCTTTCGGGGTTTACGGACCCTTCATTATTGTTGGCTGTGGAGTATACCCTGTTAGTGAGTTTGCATGTTGGGTTGATGTCCTATTTGGGGAGCCGTTGGGTTGACGGCGGTCCCGACTGTCGAGTATTTTCAGCCAGTGAGTTAGAGATGTGATTTGAGTATTGTCGATCTTGTTGATTGTGGATTTGGATTATAGCCTGCATGAGCCATATTGAGCTCGACAGAGATGCGCAGATACTTTTCTCGATAAGGTCGCGCCCCTCGAGTGTCACTTCGGAGCAGAGCCCGTTACTTTACTATCGCGACTTGTTGACGCAGTCCCTCTGGCTGGGTCTTTTTTAGGCAGTCACGGACGCCCTACGTAAGTCCAGTCCCTCGTGGATGTAATGGCAGTAGGTGGGCACAGGTTTGACTTGACCCTATGTGGCAGTCACTGTGATTGGGTTGATTGAGTATATTGGGTTAGAGTCGATGCATCATGTTTCATTTGTATCACCCTTTGAGCATTTAGATAGAGGTATGGTAGCTGTAGAGTTATTTCCAGCATTTCCCTTATAGTACTGCATCTGTACTTTATGCCTCTAGTAGACTTAGTGGGCAGACCGTCGGGCTTGGTGGCGGTACTTACCCACTGAGAACTACGTGTTGGTGTAGTTCTCACACCCGCTGGGGGTTCTCCCCCCCTTCCTCTTTCCTCTCCTTTGTTTTGCGGAGTCTTCTGCGGGTGTTGCTGATCCTTCTGTTGCTGATCGAGGCGAGGGAGTCGCGAGCTAGTTCCCTAACCGTCCTTGGAGTATAGTGGTACCCTTTTTGGAGCTTTGTAGTACAGTCTGCTGGATTATAGTAGATAGTTACTTTTGAGAGTTTTATTTTTGAGAGACTTATGTATTCTGAGATTCAGACTTGTACTATTTGGAGATATTTTATCTTATTTCAGTAGTTTACTTTTCAGCTCTGATATTTGTATAGTTGTAGTTTTATCTTTTTTGCAGGTTAGATGCTTCATCTATGCGGGGCTTCCCGTATGGACGGCGGATCTGTTAGCGAGCCCGGGTTGCAGTTTCGACTCCGGTGCGTGACAAATATATTTTATAGAGATGTATTATAACAAAATGTTATAACAAAGTGTTGAGACCAAAATAGTGCCACATGGCAGAAAGTAAGGTCAAGATGATTGGACTGATAAAATCAAATAAAAGGATGACACGTGGCACAAAAATAGTTAGACAAGTCGACCGATAAAATCATGAGCCGATGAAAGATACTTACAAAAATAAACTTTGATCGGTTGTCGGAATAAACTTGGATCATCAGCTCCTTTAGGTGATTAATGATGATTCTATGAATGAGAAATCGGTCTTCGGCTTGACCCGCCGAATAGGATGGTTTGTTGGAAATCAGTCTTTGGCCAAATATTATAATCGACACGTTTTTGGAAAGAAACGTTCTATATCGTTAATTTTCGAGGATCATACCGCGATGTTTGGAATTAACGTGGCCGAAAAAGACGCCACTAAAATGAGAAAAAAGATTTCCAGAAGGAAAGTGGCCGAAGAAAATGTCATTATTTAAAATGGTGGTTAAGGAAAGTGGCAAAAAAAATATACCATTACCTAAAATGGTGATTACCATAGGAAGGGTTCGAATATCTATAAATAAGCGAACCCTCCTTTGAGATAAGACGTCCTGTAATTCCTAGATAGTGTTACTGTATTCCTTACCACTTTCCTAGCATAGAGTTACCGCATTCCTTAGGAGTAATGTCTAAGTAATTGATTTTCAATCCACTTTCCTAGTATAGATTTACCGTATTTCCTAGGAGTAGTGTCTAAGTAATTGATTTCCAATCCACTTTCCTAGCATAGATTTACCGCATTCCTTAAGAGTAGTGTCTAATTAATCGATTTCCAATCCACCTCAAAGCCCTATGACATGATTGAGTGAATCCCTTTTCGATCTGATCGTTTGGCACAAGGCACACTTCAGAGGGTCCGCACGCAACATAAAGTAAAAAAATTTATTAATTATTTTGGTTTGAATTTGACAATGATATAATTCCACACATTTACAACAACTATATATATATATATATATATATATATATATATATATATATATATATATATATATATTATATATATATATATATATATATATATATATATATATATAGAGTCCGGCTAGAATACTATCGATAACACCAAACAATTGGTGCTATCAAGTTTTCTGCCGTTGGATGAAAATATATGCAGTTGGGATTATAGTGGTCCCCTAAGATTTTTACTATTCAACCAACTACCTAGTAAACCCTAGGGGACCACTATTATCTTAACAACACATTTTTTAATCCAAAGGCTAAAAACTTGATAGCACCAATGACTTGATGCTATCGATAGTATTCTAGCCTTATTGTATATATATATAGAGAGAGAGAGAGAGAGAGAGAGAGAGAGAGGGAGTAGAGCTTATATGCTTTCAAAAGCAAAAATATACTTGTGAATTTTTTATCATTGGATTTGCATTGAGATTTATGCATTCGTAAAGTCAACTAAAAAGAGAGAAAGAAAAAATAAATAGCACAAATCTCAATGCAAATCCAATGATAAAAAATTCATAAACATATTTTTGCTTGTGCTTTTGAAAACATATAAGCTCTACTATATATATATATATATATATATAATTTTTAACATAAAATAAAAAAAAAATTAATAATAACCACTTAACAAAATTTAAACTTATTTCTAATACTTAACTACCTGATATTGAGAGATAAATTTGATAAATTTAAATTAGTAGTACAACTAAATTTAAACTCATCAAAAATATTGAATTATTTATCAATAATTAACTCCCAATTTTTATAAATTTAAAAAAATTGAAAAAATAGTATGATCAAGTCTTACAAACTTTTCGAATTTATATTTTTCGTTATAAATTTTTTTATATTATATTGACCATGCTACATTTATAATTTTTGTTAATTGTGTATTGTGCATGCACTTTTGCCGGTTCTATAGAAAAAAATAAAATTTTAATATATTTCTATTATCTTTAAATACATTTTTTTTGTATAAATTATAAAAAATAAGCTGTAGCTAGGGGTATTGAAAATAATAAAGGGAGACGAAAATGAAAAAATATTTTGAATTGTAAAAAAGTAAAGGAAAAGAATATATATATATATATATATATATATATATATATATATATATATATATATATATATGTGTGTGGTTAAGATGATAGTGGTCCCTTAGGGTTTAATAGGTGGTTCGTTGAATAGTAAAAATTTTAGGGAACCACTATAATCCCAATCGCATATCTTTTCATCCAACGGCAGAAAACTTGATAGCACCAATTGCTCGGTGCTATCGATAGTATTCTAGCCGGACTCATATAGAATTAGGCTAGAATACTATCGATAGTATCAAGTCATTGGTGCTATCAAGTTTTTAGCATTTGAATTAAAAAATATGTGGTTAAGATGATAGTGGTCCCTTAGGGTTTACTAGGTGGTTGGTTGAATAGTAAAAATCTTAGGGGACCACTATAATCCCAACCGCATATCTTTTCATCCAACGGCAGAAAACTTGATAGCACCAATTGCTTGGTGCTATCGATAGTATTCTAGCCGGACTATATATATATATATATATATATATATATATATATATATATATATATATATATATATATATAGAGTTGTGCTGGAATGCTATTGATAGCACATCCCAATTTTGTCATCCATTTTGTAGTCCTTAGATCGCATTGAGATTCGTGCAAGCTCTTTAATTAAAAAGAAGAGCTTTTTATTTTTTACTTTTTCTTTTTACTTTTTCTTTCTCTTCTTTTTATTAAAGAGCCTCCACGAATCTCAATGCGATCCAAGGGTTACAAAATGGATGGCAAAATTGGGCTGGTGTTATTAATAACATTCCAGCACAACTATATATATATATATATATATATATATATATATATATATATATATATATATATATATATATATATGCGCGTGTGTGTGAGAGAGACGAATGTGTAATAATTAATTATTTTATATTTTTTATAAAAAAAATTTTGTAATTTTTATATGAATTTGATTTCTGATTGAAATATTTTGAATTGTGCCGATTTGAATGGATAGAAAAAATTTTGTTTGCTCGGCGGGTCCAGGCGCATGCCGAAACCGACCAAATTAATATTTTCGATGCGTGACAACAACTTAATTTATTTTTATAAAAAAAATAGATGATATAAATGCCATAAAAAAATTAACTAATTAATAAAATATTTTTATCTATTTACTATATTAATACAAATTTATTGTAAAGTTGCCGTAGTATCCAAATATACATCATTTTTTATTAGAATAATTATTCAATTTTATAATATATATTATTCAAATAATTTGATTTGTAAAAATAAATGTACTCAATAAATTATAAATATTTTATTGTTCAAGTTTTTAATACATACATCACATGTATTAGCTAGTAAATTAGAAAATAGAAAGAATAAGGAAAACTACTTGTACATTTTAAAATTGAATAAATTTTATAAGTTATCTAGAAACGACTAATAAAAAAATTCTGAATGAATGAAATATATAACATACACTTCATTTTTTAGAATATACGAGTAAAAATAGCTAAGTTGTGGGTCAAAATTGAAAAGAATGTAACAGCGGTTAGAAATTTCTTAGACGAGAAAAAAAATTGTCACCTGCAAATATTTGGTTCATATAAAGTGTATTTCAATCCGATTTAAAGAAGGACAAAATAGACTAAAGAACAATTTAGAAAATCCCCTGGATGCGTCACGATTTGTATTAGCCCCCAGAAAATAAATCAAGGCCTACATATAACCCCTCCATTGAATAGAAAATCGTGTAAAGCATCTACATTTATCTTTAAGTAGCTGCGATTAGAAACATGTGCTTACCAAGTAGACAAAATTCTAACAGTGATATGTTGTAACTCGACAAACAGATCTTTATCAACTACATGTGAAACAAGCTCGATTCTAAAGATTAAAGTTCCTCTCTACGCTGAAGTAAATTAAAGCCTCTGACTATTTGAGTTCAGGAAGATCAGTCTCACAAAAGCTAATTGAGAAGAAAGAGAAAAAAAAAAAAGAAAAAAGTCCGGGCGATTTCGAATCAACGTCTCTTCTTGCTTCCTTTTCCAGCACCCGATTTGGACGGGCTCACCAGCACGTAGATGAAGAGTGCGACCAGCGAGAGAACAGAGACCAATGCTCCGTACTTTGCCAGTAGTCTCTGCGAGGTGATTTACACTTTTATGTTAGATTGATCGGATCAAATTACACGACCTCAACATGTGAAAATGGTATGTTAGTTAGTTTAAAGACTTTACCTTAGCCTGTAGAAGTTTTGCCCGTCCAGCGCGAGTTATCCAGAAGGTGAATGTTCCAGAAATTAGAACCATAAACATTAGAATCCACATGAGAACCATAATAATAAATAAACACAGAAGGGAGTGTCAAAGTGTCTCACCCATTCAAACTTCTTCTCAGGGGGCCTCTCTGCAAGAATATCCAAAGGAAGAATAGGACTAGAATAGGCCTCCTACAACAGGAAAAAAAGTAATGTTAAACAGAACCTGGCATTCAGAATAACTTAGCTTTCATGATAAAGGTATGGAAAGGATTCTCTCTGTCCGTGGCAAAAGAGCCTCACGACTTACATCAAACATGTAGTTTCAATGTATTCATTGGAAGCCAAAATTACCAACACACAACTTTTAGTGCGAAACTAAAATTTAGCAATAGATGCATGGGTAGTTCCTAAATTTTTACTTATTGTGATTTCATACTCGAAAGTCTTTTTCTGACTCACCCAAGTAAATCCTCGGTGTTACCAAATTTTTGCAGCAGCATCGCTATGTTGGTTTTTCAAATCTCTGGCATTTTTTAGGACGTGCCCTCCACATCATCAGAACTAAATAAAGTGATGGCTTCACCAATCATGTAAACCGAAGGCGGTATAAAATGGGTATTTAAAATGATGATGGGTGAGAGCAATGCGCAACCCCTAAAAGACACCAGGGTTATGGATCGTAAATGAGCTTAGGGAAGAAATTGCAAAAATTAGGTAAGATCAGGGCCTAGTCTGCAAGTGAGAAATTCCTAATAAGGCAAATTCTAGGAAGTATCCCTAAATTTAAGCCCCAACTCTACACTGTCACATTAGATATCTATTTTCTATTTACAAGCAAAGAGAGAGTGAAAAGGTAAACCTGTAGTGCAGCTTTTGTCGGAACACGGAACTTGATGACAGCAGGGGCACCATGGAAGACACCCTTCACCTTGGACTCTAACAGAAAGGAGTGAGAAGCAGTTGCGCCACTAGAGGTAACAAAAAGTAAATTTGTCAACAGATTATATGACAGGGAAACCAATTGAATAAAAGCACAAGATGATAAAACATGCAATGGACTCACGCATCAAGCCTTTCCCATGTCTTTGAGGTAGTACCAGAGACGAGATCAAATACATCGTTAGACCAACTATCATCATTCAGGCTCACATCATAAGCAGTCCTGGAAATTTCGCAAAATTTCATAAATAAGCAATTACAAAGAAAGAAAACACTACGATTTATTTTTTCAATGAAAATGTCCCTAATTAACAGTTTACTTGACAAAAAGCAGATAACGCCTACATCAATCAGTGCCAAGCAAAGTCAGCTACAAAAATACTATTGCCTCATCTTATGAAAACCATATGAGGTATAACCACACCACAACATTTCATTTGTAAAACAGTATCAATTTACACAAAAGAGTATAAAACCTGAAGCAATATAGTCACTAACTTGTACAAAGAGGAAAATGGGTGCAAGCGCAAAAGGAAAAGTTTGAAAAATCTTGTAACTTATCAACCATGAATCCATGATGCAAGTGTCGTCCAAATGCATAAATGAGTATTCAACAAGTTTTTGAAACTGAACACTTAAAAATTAAGCCTGACCTGAACCATATACCATTTGCAAACCATTTAAATATCCCCTGAGTATCCATGTTTCTTATCAAAATTCTAAAATGTCAGATACCCCTATGAAGCATCCAACACGTACAGGGTGTAATGGTATCTCATACTTATCTGATACAAACACGACAACTAAAATAAAGTATTTGTGCATCATAATCAGAAATTAAATACAACATATATTGCACTCATTATATTAAGAAACGATTCACAAATTGAAATCCTTTCACCTTGCGATTCACAAAAGATCCATACAACAAATCAAATCAAAAGACATAAATACTATATGAGAATCATAAGCAAACTCCAAAATATACACCCCAAAAAAGGGCATCTAAAAACTAATGCTTTAACAATTTTTACAGAGACAAAATGCAACGAATCGAATTAAGAAAATAAAGTGTTCCCCAACACAGAGTAAATCACAATTCTCAAATATAGCACATGGACAGAGGCCGATCAGATTCAGAAATGGAACAGATCATAATCGGATCGATCGATCGATCAATCGAATCGAGAAAGGAAGCAAAATACTAGGGCTACGATTGGGTTAAGAAGCGTACGCAGATCCCTCGTTGTAGAGATCGATCGAGACGGAGACGCGCTCGGCCCCGGACTTGAGGCGGGTGAGGCTGACCTTCTTGTGCGCCACCACGAAGGGCGCGTCGGAGATCGCGATCCCGGGGGAGACGAAGATGAGGTTGAGGGCGACGAGGATGAGGAGGGTGAGGGAGATGAGGGATCGGGATCGGTGGATCGCCATGGATTAGGGTTTCAGAGGAGCTCTCTCTCTCTCTCTCTCTCGATCGATCTCGTCGACCCCGTGGCGAAAGGGTAGAAGAAAAAGTAGTGGACCACGTGTTTCGACGAAAATCCTCGCGTGGACGCGGTCCACCACGTCCATGTAACATACAATTGGATGGTCTATAAATGACGTGGTAAACTCGGCTCATGAAAACACCATGAGTAATATAAATTTTGGGCCGCTAATGGGCTCACTTGTGGAGAAAAGTATATTTAAAATCCTAGAGATATAAGTGGGCCTGGACACAAAGCTTTGGGCTTTAACACCTAGTTGGGCCTATTCTAATTTTTTTATATTGATTTAGGCCTAATTTTGTATAAATAAAAAGAGTTAATTTCACACGGCTTCACGTAAATATCAAATAGCAGATATATTTCTACAAAGTTCAATTTTTCATATTTATTCCTTTAAAAGTTTAAAGTTGTTCATATATGTCTGTACCGGCACTCTCCGTTAGAAAAATATAGTTAACCATAGATTAAATACTATTTTTGGTTAGTTAGTAAGGTAAATTTACCTTTTTATTCTTTTCATATATTTTTGTATTATTTTAACGGTTGAAATTTTTGGAGAGACATATTTAAAAAAACAAAACTGACATTTCACATATATTCTATTAAAAAATAAATAATAAACTAGCGGTAATAAACCATATGAATATAAATGAACAATTTAAAATTTTTGAAAGAATAAATATAAATAGCTAAACTTTGTAGAAAAATATATATGTTATTCGATATATTTATAGGAAGCTATATAAAATTAATTCAGATAAAAATATATAAAACTTACATGAATTATGAATCATTTTGATCATTAGACTATCCAATCTTTTAAAATTTTAATTTTAATGCCTAACTTTCGATTTGTTTAATCTAAGTTATTTAATAATTCTTTCGTATAAAATTTAAATTAGTTGCTTACTTTAATAAATTTATAGTTATATAAATTATATAAAATATTTTAATTAAGCCCATAAAGATAATGAATCACTACAAATTTTGAAGTTATTAAATTATTAGAGCAATGCTACATGTACACCCCGAAGGGGTATACATTATACATCTCCACCATTTTAATGGTGACGATATTTTTTACGGGTCACATCAAGTGACCCATCATCACACCCCCACCCTTAAATGGGTGGGGGTATGAGATGTACACCCCTTCGGGGTGTACACATAGCATTTTCCAATTCGGGGTGTACACATAGCATTTTCCAAATTATTAATAGGCTCAATCAAATAAATTAAAAATTAAACAGTTAAATTAAAATTTTTAAAAATTAAATAGTCAAATCACACTGAGTGATATTTAAGATAAATTCTCCATACTTTTACCTTATTAAAACGTGCGATCAAAATTACATATCAGTTCCTAATTAATTAGGCACATTATTATTATAAACTTTAATTTTCAAAGGGGCTAAATTAAAATGCTTTTTAGAAAGCTTGTGAGCTGCGAAAAATTTATCCTTACAAATGTTTCCTTACAAAACTTTACAATAATTGTTTTAAGATAAATATATTATGTATTAATTCTTGAACTTTTAATATTTTTAAAATTGCATACAGGTCCCTAATTATTAAGCCCCTTAAAAATTAAGATGTTGCAAATTTTACCTTTTACAGGGGCCAAATTAATTTTTTTCTAACACAATTTGTGGGCTATGGAAAAAAATTTGTTGCAAATATTTTCTTACAAAACTTAATAATAATCCTTTTTAAGATAACTATATTATATATTTTTAGCCCTCTCAAACCTTTGTTCTTGCTAGGATCGGATTCAAAATATTTTTTAAAAAACTCTAAAATTCGAATCCAAAACTCGAATTCAAATCCGAATCCACGGATTCTGAAAATTCATATCGGAATTCAAACTCAACAAAAAAATCGAAATCCGAATTCGAATCCTAAAATTTAAATCCGAAATAATTATTTTTTTACCATATTTCAAAATATATTATATTAAAATTTAAAAATTAAAAATATAAGTTCAATTATACCACCAAACATTTGGAGACTAGGCTACTACTATATTATTAATAGCACCAAGTCATTAGTGTTATTAAGTTTTTTTTTTTTTATCGAAATCCGAATCCAAATCCTAAAATTTAAATCCGAAATAATTATTTTTTTACCATATTTCAAAATATATTATATTAAAATTTAAAATTTTAAAATATAAGTTCAATTATAATATCAAACATTCGGAGGCTAAGCTACTACTATACTATTAATAGCACAAAATCATTAGTGTTTTTAGGTTTTTTTTTTTTTTTTTTTTTTTGAAAAAAAGATAGCACGTTACCCGCTTCATTCATAACTGTTATTAGGCTTTTGATCCTTGAATGAAAGGATGTGTGTTTAGAATAATCGTAGATCACTAGGGTTTAGTAAGGGATTGGAAAATTAATATAATCTAAGAAATGAAAATGATCAAAAAAAATAAATCTAATCGCAGAAAATTTAGTATTACCGGGTGATATTGATAGTATAGTAGCAAAATTCCGAACATTAATTTATATATATATATTATATAATGTAAATTTAATTCGGATTAAGGTAAGAATAAATTTATATTTAAATTCAAATTTATCAAAGTTTTATTTTCTATACACATGAGTCCAAAATCATATTCATTAAGCATCGGACAAAATCATTATGTACAGATTTAGATTCATATAAAATTTTGCATTTAAGTTCTAACTTGGTCCAACAATATGTACTGTGTGCAAGTGTGTTTCACATGAAGGACAATTTTGATATGGAAAATTTCCATGTGGTAGGACAATATATGGAGAACATTCAATGAATCCATTGAATATAACACTGCTCTCTCTCTCTCTCTCTCTCTCTCTCTCTCACACACACACACACACACACACACACACACACACACACACACACACACACACACAAATCATGTGTACTAGTGTGGGGTAGGATGTCAATGATACCCGGAATTTTATCCGAATCCGAATCCGAACGGTATGAATTTATCCGATGTTAAACGGATATGGAATCGGATATGGATATAAAGAATGAAAACCCGACGGATTTAGATTTGAATTTGGATATGAATTTTGATTGTACCCGATCCGAACCCGAATCCGATCCGAACCTGAATTAATTTTATGTTATATAATATATGTGTATATAAATATTTGATATTATATTTAAATTTATATTTTAAAAATTTAAATTTAATATAATATATTTTAAAATATTGTAAAGAAAAAAAAAATTTTAGGTTTGGATATTCGGGTTCGGGTTCGGGTTCGGATTCGGATTTTGAATTTTTGGTCGGGTTCAGATTTGGATATGGATTTTTAAAATCCGTCGGATTCGGATTCGGGTTCGGATTTGGTAGTCGGGTTCGGATTTTTTAAAATCCGCCCCGAATCTGACCCGTTGACATCTCTAGTGTAGGGTCATGTTTCGCCGCAGATAGATAATATTTTAACCAATATATATATATATATATATATATATATAGAGAGAGAGAGAGAGAGAGAGAGAGAGAGATAGGCTGGAATACTATTAATAGTACCAAATTATTGGTGTTATTAAGTTTTTAACCTTTGGATTAAAAGATATGTGGTTGAGATGATAGTAGACTCCTTAGGTTTAATAGGTGGTTGGAAAAATAGTAAAATCTAACGGGTGAAAATGATCAAAGGGGTTGATCTAATGGTAGAAAACTTGATAGCACCAATAATTTGATACTATTAATAAAAAATAACTTTTGTTATTAATTTTTTAAAACTTTTAATTTTTGCATAATTATATTATTTTAATAATAATCTAATTTAAAAATATAATTAAATTAATAATTTTGATAGTTATTCTATAAATAAAATTTTGAACTAAAAATTTAAAGTTTGAGGGCTTATTTCAAATTGAAGAATAGATGAAATTTTTTTTATCTTGATAAAACTGATTGGAGAAAGAAGAAACTATTACATACATCTGATGTATATTAATACTGAATACACCGTAATTTATATTAGATGACTAATATTTTAATATCAAAATTTAATTAAATATATTATATCTATGAATTAGGCTGGAATACTATCGATAGTACCAAGTTATTGGTGCTATCAATTTTTTAGCCATTGGATTAAGAAATGTACAGTTACGATGATAGTGGTGTCCTAGAATTTAATGGGTGGTTGGTTGAATAGTAAAAATTTTAGGAGACCACTATAATCCCAACCGCACATTCTTTCATCCAACGACTGAAAACTTAATAGCACCAATTGCTTGGTACTATCGACAGTATTCCAGCCGAACTCTTCTATCTACAAAGACTAATAGTTTAAATTATGTATAAATATAATAAATTAATTTTAAAATTTCTATTAAAAAAATTTAAGCATGTGGTGTCTGTACAGAAAATATTTAATAAGGTGCACTCGATCATAATTTCAAATAAAAAGGAAAAATTTCTACTTTTACTAGGTGAATACTAATGCTCTATAAATTGCAAAGAATGTTATCTAATTGATAGAATATTTAAAAATTAATACCATAAAATAAAATATAATATAATATAAAATATTTAAATAATTTATTGTACTGTAAAAATTTATTTTTAATTTATGTTTTATCATCAATTTTGGGTATAATAAATGCATTCATTTTCATAGAATATGTGGCAAGCTTCTATAATTGATTCATGTCACTCTTTCACAAATCATTTATTTCATGGAGACCACACCACCAAATTATATATGTGTTCTAAAGAAGATATATACTTCCCCCTCCCCTGAAAGGGCCAACACACTTGATTGGTTTGCAGATCTGGTAGGTGAATATTAATCATGCATCTTCCTCTGAACATTATTAAAAAAAGGCCTAGATGATGAGCTGTTTCATGTGAGTCTATCAACCATAGTTTTTTCCTTTATTATTATTATTATTATTATTATTATTATTATAGGCATATTTGATTCAATAGCACCAATCTTCAGTGGATGATTGAGTGTTTAGTAGATTGAGTGTTTGACCTAATAAATAAATAAATAAAAAGAAGCTTCCAATGTAGTAGTAGTACTTGTTTTTTATTGTTGCTTTTTTACTTAATAATATATATATATATATATATATATATATATATATATATATATATATATATATATATATATATATATATATATATATATATATATATATATACACGGTATAATAAAATTATGCTATAGTGATATATTTAAGTATTGTTAAAATTTTTAAAAAAATACTGCTGAAAAAAATACCGACATTTATTATTTGTATTGTTATATGTGCAGTCTCTAGGGCGTATAGTGACATATTACTGTAATGTGTCCCAAAAATATATCCCTATAACCTAATTTTAAATATAGATGGAATATAAATGAGACACTTGTAAAAAAGTATTACAAAAATATGTCGTTATAACCTAATTTTGTTATAGTATATATATATATATATATATATATATATATATATATATATATATATATATATATATATATATATATATATATATATATATATATATATATATATATATGATTATATGTAAAAAATTTATATACAAAATTCCAAGTTTTTTTTTTTTTTTTTTTTTTTTTTTTTTTTTTTTTTTTTTTTTTTTTTTTTTTTTTTTTTTTTGTAAGTTTTTATCTATCACTTGAGATATATGCATTGCAACCTAATTAATCATCATGGTAAAAATAAATTCTAGCTTTTGCCCACAATGTCATGGTTTTGAGTTTAAAAGTAAAAACTATAATTTGATTACTATTTATACTACAAATAAAATATTAAAAATTAGCTAACCAATTAATTAAGGTCTCTTTTCATGATGCCACTTTTTTATTTTTTAATATTAATTTTTTAAAATTTGATGTGTGAGAACAAAAACTCTTTTTTTGTTATTATTGTTGGCTAGCTTAGGTATAATTATAATTGCAGCAGTTGAATTAAAATGTATCAAAATAAATATTAGATTTGAATTTTCATCTGGTTACAACTACAGTACAGTTATAATATATAATTACGACTGAAACATTTGTAACTACACATATTTTCAACTACATTACTTTTGTAACTACACCCAATGACCTCTTAATAATGCATTGTAGTTGTTATAAGTGACATTTAATTTTAAGTACTTATTTAAACCTTATTCATGGACACAAGTGTACGAATGGTGACAAGAGCATGGGGTCATGGCTAAAGATAAATCACATAAAATTTTCTATAATTAAGTGTACTTTTTAAATCATGATCATTAAGCTAATTAATGCATGGTGGTGCGTGCATGTAAAATTAATGTAAACGCACGATCACGCATGTATATATCCACATGTTATCAAAGTTTTGATTGATGAGATTGTTTTTTCCAATGAATTTTTATAGAGTAAATTATCATTAACTTCTAATTTTTGCGCATACCAAACTTCGAATTTAATTAAATAATTTTTAAAAAAATTAAATTGATGTACGAGACGTTATCATTATCAAAATTTAAAAAAAAAATAAAAAATACATAACTTGTTTGTTAATAATTCTAAAAGCTTTTAATAGTTGCTTGTCGTAGAAGTATTATTATAACTTTTCTGACTAAAACTTTAGCGAAATTATTAGTTAATTTGATTATAGCAAAAACAAATGTTTTGAAACTTATTATTCTGAATTTTAGCTGCAATAGAAAATTTACACTTTGTTTATTAGTAACTTTGACAAATAATTTTTAGAATAACAAAACAGTTGCAAAAGCTGTACTTATTGTAAGAGAAGCTAATTATTTTTTAAATCTGGTGGCTTATTTTGACTAATTATTTTATCCTCGCTACAACAAAATTAAATTATAAAAAAATATTTTTGTAATATTTTTGTATAAGTGTTCTATCTATATTTTATCCATATCTAAAATTAAATTATAGAAATATATTTTTAAGACACATTATAATAATGTATCGCTATACACCCTACCGTCTGCACGTATAGCAATACTAATAATAAATATCGATATTTTTATCAGTAATATTTTTAAAAAAATTTTAAAATATTTAAAAATATTGTTATAATATAATTTTATTATATTGCCTAGAAATAAAACTAGTAACAAAAAGCAGAACCAAACATGTACTATTGTGTTGTTTTGTTTGGCATTATTGGATAAACTCATTTGAATAATTGAAAGCAACAACTCAGCTGACACTCTCAATTTCACACACACACACAACTAATTTGAATAATTGAAAGCAACAACTCAACTGACACTCCCAGTTTCAAACACACACACACACACACATACATACATACATATATATATATATATATATATATATATATATATATATATATATATATATATATATATATATATATATATATATATATATATATATATATATATATATATATATATATATATATATATATATATATATAGCTAGACTGGAATACCATTAACAGTACTCAGTTATTGGTGCTATTAAATTTTTAATTCTTAGATTAAAAAATGTGTGGTTGAAATGATAGTGGGCTCCTTGAATTTAATATATGGTTGGAAAAATAGTAAAATATAACGGGTGAAAATAATTAAAGAGATTGATCTAAGGGTAGAAAACTTGATAATACTAATAATTTGGTACTATTAATAGTATAGTAGGAAGACTATATATATATATATATATATATATATATATATATATATATAGCGTAGGGTTACTATACTCTTATGAGTATAAATCTCTTTGTACCCATAACTTTTTCACCCTTAGATAAAGAAATGTAGGATTAGAATGATAGTGGTCTCCCTAGGGTTTACTAGGTTGTTGGGAAAATAGTAAAAATCTTAGGTACTACTATAATTCTAACCGCATATTCCTTCATCAAAGAGATGAAAATTTTTTACTCATAAGAATATAGTAGCAAGACCCCCTCTCTCTCTCTCTCTCTCTCTCTCTCTCTCTCTCTATATATATATATATATATATATATATATCAATGAATAATGGTTTTATTTAGTCAAGGTACTCACATAACGTAATTATTTAGAGAAATTGGCTCAAGAGGTTCCCTACATAAATGGTGTTAGTCAAGGTACTTACATAATGTAATTATTTGGAGAAATTGGCTCAAGAGGTTCCCTACATAAATGGTGATGTGTAAGTTCTTAATTTGATTTGCCACACATTGTTATTATTTTTTATTTGGTAGGTTTTCTCTTTTTTTTTTTTCTTTTTTTTTTTGAAAAAAATATAGCATGTTATCTTTATAAAAATAAACTTAACTAAAAATATGAAGCAATTAGGCTTCAAACTCGAAACCTCGGATGCCAACCACCAAACCCTTTACCACTTGCGCTAGGGACAACCAATTGAAATTAAAATTTGTATTTGTGAATTCTGTTATTTTTTAGATAGAAAAATTAGATTATCTTTTCTAAATATAAAATAATCATTCCATCCTTTAAATTTATATATAATTTTATATAATATAAAATTATATATTTATAGATAATAATTAATATTATAAAATTATATATTTGTAAATGATTGTATATATAAAATATAAAAAAATAAATATTAATTTAGTGAAGCATACGAAAAAAAATCACGTATTATTTTTTCTTTTCTTTTTGAACCGGTGAACTGACTATAATTATATAATTTTTATTAATCATTTAAATTTGCTATCTATAAATAAATAAATGGATCTATGTATTATTTTTATATTTTTTAATATTTTTAAAATTTATCAATCGTCATAATTTAAAATTTTTAATCTATTTAATTTTAATATATAAATCAAACTTAAAAATTTTATTATGATTATCTCTTTTTTTTTAATCAAATTTAATAATTATAATTAATTAAAAATTATTAAGTTAACATACGCAATCACATTCTGTAAAAAAATAGAAATAAAGTTATTTTTATATTTTAAATAAAACTAATTTTAAAAATAATTTATTTTTTTTATACGAAGCTTATATTTCTTTAAAAAAAATATTAGTATTTATTTATTTACAATTTCTTTTATTTATTTATATGCAAGTAAATATATATTATTTATTTATTTATTATTGTTAATTAGTGGGTGATATTATCCCTCATTTTGGATGTAGTTTTAGTTGTTATATTTGAACTTTTTTTATGTAGTTGTTATTACAGCAACATTTGAACTTTTTTTTATATAGTTGTTATTGCATCAGTTGAATTCAACTGTACATATTTATAACTGCAGTTTATTTACAAAAATGTGCAATCAAATCCCATAGATATTCCATACTAAACATATCCAATTAAATAATTGCTCTCTAATGTGCCTGTTTGATCTAATTACATTTATTACAATAAAATTATACTATAGCGCTCTCTAATGAGCGTGTTTGACCTAATTGCAGCTACTATAATAAAATTATACTATAGTGATACTTTTAAATATTTTTAAAATCTGAAAAAAGTGTTGCTAACAAAAATACGGACACTTATAATTAGTGTCGTTATATATGCAGTCGTCGCTAAAATATGTCCCTATAATCTACTTTTGAATATAGATGAAATATAGATAGAACATTTGTATAAAAGTGTTACAAAGATGTGTTTCTATAATCTAATTTTATTATAATATATATATATATATATATATATATATATATATATATATATATATATATATATATATATATATATATATATATATATATACTCTATTTTAAATAATATTAATAATTACTTTATCAATAATAAGAACTTTACTTTAATTATAATATTTTTTTTTGCACTTTAGCTCGTGTCTTATTTATCCTTCTTATAAGAAATTGCCTTGATTAGATTTTTTATTTTTTTTTTCATTTTGTCACTATTTCAAATTTATCTGAAAAATAGAATAAACAACAAATTAAATCACTAAATCAAATTGATGTAAAACTAATAATAGATAAAAAAATATTAAAGTTGATAGTTTATCAAATTGCCAAGATCTCAACATTTATCTAATTAGTTTGCAGTTTTTAAATAAATAAAAAATTAGATAAAAGAGATCTCTTATTTTACTAATAATATTAAAGTTGATAGTTTATCAAATATTTTTATCAATTTATATAATTAATTTTATTGTATTATGTATAACTACTTTCATCTTTAATTTATTTCTATTAAGTATTACAGCTGGATTCAAATGTTACTTAAAATTTTGAACCTATTTAAAATAATGACAAATTAAGTACAAAAAATTAGTTGAAATAATTGACCAATGCTATACAAAATAATTGAGTTGCTATTCTAGACAAAAATTATCTAAAAATGTGAACCTCTATTATGCATATTTGCTATTTTTTAGAAGTCAGAGTAAATAAACACTACTATAGGATACCGTTTGATTTAAGAATAATTTATTTTTATTTATTTATTGTGTAAGTATAATTCATGAGATAAAAAGGAATTAAGATAAATTTTGTGTTTCTATGAAAATTTATATATTCTAAGGAATAAAAAAAAATTACATTTGGATGATTGAGTTGGAATAATTGAGTTGAAATAATAGGAATAAAAATAATTATGATTAGAAAAATAATTTATCCAACTAATAAATATTTAAATATTAGTAAAATAATATTTTAGCAAGTTAATAAATTAATTAATTACAAATACTATATGAAATGATGAAGAATGTCATTAATTAATGAATAGCTATAAAAAATAAGATATTATGTTAATATTAAGAAAAATACTTATTGTACATCCTAAATCGGGTGTACGATGTATATCCTACCCATCTCAGGATGAGATGAATTTCATTAGTTACTTCCAAATAACTAGTGGTTAAGTTTTCACTTTTGGATGGATGGGATGTACATCATACACCCGATTTCTGGTGTACCAATAGCATTGCTTTAATATTAATTAATTATTTAATCATTTTTTTCTTGAATTAATATATTAATTAGATAAATTAAAATATTAAATATTTAAATAATCTATTAGTTAATTATTGAGTAAGCATATCAAATAATTAATTATTTAATTAGATACTTAATTATAAAAAAAATTAATTATTATTTAAAATAGTTATTAATTTAATAAATCAAATGATTAGCTAGTTAATTATTAAAAAAAATAATTATATTTTTAAATTATTTATAACTTAATTGGTAGAGGTATAAAATAGATAATAGCTTGTTGCACCGAATAAATAAAATTACTATTCTTCCCTCTTAACCGATTATTTTAAAATAATCCGTTAAGAAAAAAATAATAAATTATAATAATTTCTAAAACGATTTATTCTTTCAACCAAACATGGGCGTTTGGCAATGGAACTGCTTCGGAGATAAGGGGATATCCCTCTTATCCCTCCAAATATATCAGAAATTATAAAAATATTTTGTTTTAGTACAACTAGAATAAGTGGAAATTACTGTTCTCACTCTTTCCAACCACCCTCTTATTTTTTCCTTGAATACCCTCCCACATCTTCCTAGGCATCATTCCTCACCTCATTATTACATAATAAAGTTTGAGGACAAAAAGGTTAGTTAAAATCACTAATACTTTTTATTCTTCTTATTCCTCATTATCATACCAAACACAAAATTTCTTATTCCTCAAACTATACCAAATATTTTTTTTACACTAATTTCGTATTTTATACTTATCTCTAGAATAATTAGTTATGTCTTATTTCGTTACCAAACGAGTTTTAAGTTGGCTTTTCTTCATATTTTACATAGGTTTTCTTAAACACCTACTCATTTTATTTTTAGGTTTTCTTGTACACATACCCATTTATTTTTTTATTATGAGATAATAAAAATATTCTAAGTCAACAACTTAGTAAACTCTAGCTGGCACCTAGTTTAGAACAGCTTTTCTATGCAGCTAAAAGTGTACAGTGCTTTTAGCTTCAGCAAAAAAACTGATAAATCTTAATTTTTAATGTTCTTGACTTAATTAATGTAGGAGTTCAATATAAAAGAGTGCTTTACTGCTGTATATTTAATAGCATCAAGTTTTTGTTTGAAAATTCAAATATTTCGTTCTGTAATTAATAATTACTTTGATAATTTAAAGCGTTGAAAAATTCATAAATAATTTTCAGCCTGCTGGTTCAAGTAACTAATTTGTCGTAAATTCTCTGAAGAAGTATCAAAATTAGGTACTTTGTCAATGAAAAGTTTCACTAGTTTACTAACAGGCTTTTAAATTTTGTGTGATCAAAAAATATCAAAATTGTCATGAAAAATTTATATTTATGGTAACAACAGAGAAACTCTTAAGAAACTGATCAAATAGCGAGCTAGTTATGTAGGATGAGAATTTCTAAACTAGATTTTGATATTGGTAAATTTTACAATAATTATACGGCTAAAAATTTATTGATAGAGATTCTATATAAGTTTAAAACTTAATTATTATATATTTCTAAAAACAATTGGCTAATTTGTATAAAACATATGTTGATTTTGTGTTTCGACAAAATTATGCTTTTGTTTTTTTTTTGTTTTTTGTTTTTTTTTTTGCAAATACGGTTTGAATTGTTTAAAAATTTATCAATTTTCCTCTCTTCTTTTTTTTTCTTTTTTCCTTTTTCTTTTTTTGTCTCTTTTTCTCGGCTTGAGATTTTTCTTTCTTCGATCGCTTCTCCTTCTCAAGCTCGTTGTCTCACTCCTATGTTCCGCCAGCCTCGCTCCCAAGCTTGTTGTCTCACTTCCATCTCCCGCCAGTCTCGCTTCACAGGACGTCTAAGCCGCCGCTACCCTACCGCCGCCATGACCCCGTCGGAGCGTTGCTCCTCGACGTTGTGCTCGTGCTGACGCCCACGCGTATATGATGGGTATAACGTTGCGAGCGTGGGCGTGGGTGTGGGTGTCGGTGTGGGCATTGCAGTAGTGGGTTACTGGGCGCGGCTTCGAGGAGGTGGCGCTTCGGCGCGGTTTCGAGGGGTGGCGCTCTGTTGGGATCCATGACGGTGGCGAGGGCGTTGGCTGTGTTAGAGGATTAGAGAAAGACTGCTATAACGAAAAAATATGTAAAAAAAAAATAATAATAAGAAAAAAAAAATAAAAAATATAGAAAAGATTAAGAATAAAAAAAATAAAATAAAAAGATGAAGTTGTACTATTTAAATAAAGTTGTATTGTTTTTTTTTTAAAATTATACTATTTTAAACTAAAGTTACACGCTTTAAAATAAAAAATATTTTTTTTAAGATAAGAGTTATTCTATTTAGATAAAAGTTACATTTTTTAAGCGAAGTTATACTGAGCAGAAGATGAAGAGAGCGACATTGCTTTGACGGGGTTCATGGTGGCGACAAGGATTGCGGCGGCTCGAACATCGCGTAAGATGAGGGTGGTGTTGAAATAAAATTCAAAATTCAAAAAATCTAATAAATTATTTTATTATTAATTTAATTTTAACTTTATAATTTATTTATTTAGTTTATTTTTATTTATTATAATTTAATTTTTATTAACTTTCTAATTAATTTTGGACGTTTTTTGCACTCAATGTGGGTTTTAATTTCTCTCTTTATGGTGATGTGAATGCAACGTTCATCTTACACCTATATATATAGTGTTGTGTATATGTTTACGTATATACACACACTCATATACATACACAAGAGCAAGAGAAATAAAAAAAAAAATTTTAGAAATATTTGATTTATATTTTAATTTTATTTTCTTATATTTTTTTTACTATCGGGTGTTAGAAAGAAACTTCGTCAAACTTTTTTCGTGTTGTGCTCATATGAAAGGGAGTTTCGGTTGTGCCTTGAGGTAGTATCTCCGAATAATCGGCACGAAAAACAAAAATACGCCTTAGGGCTTCGGAATAATTTATTTTAGTTTCGTTATTCCACAATTTATGAATTTTTTTTATAGCGCTTAACGATAAATTTTATTATTTTAATTTATTCATAATTTTGTTAAATAATTTAATGATAATCCAATTTAGTGTTAATATTAATTCAAATGGAATATGAAAAAACTAAAAACCTGTGAATTTTTTTGTACAACTCGGCCAAAAAAATTTGTATAAAAGCAGATAATATATGTTTTTGTTTGTATTTTTTATACAACTCGGCCAAAAAACTTGTATAAAAACAGATAATATATGTTTTTTTTTTTTTTTTTTTTTTTTTGAATACAAACGCAACCATTCGAATAAAAAAAAAAAAAAAAAAGCAAAACAAAACAAAAAATCAAATTCATTTCGCAATCTTTTTATATTTGAGAAAGCACAGAAAGAAAAAAAAATTAAGAGCTGTTGACTCATTTATTATATTTTGGGAAAAAGAATAATAATTAAAAAAACAATCGCCATCCTCTTTTTGCCCTTTTCATGGACTTCTCTTTAATATTTCCACTCTCCTTCCACCTACCTGTCATAAATAAAAACACCCACAAATATACTCCAAAGCATCCGATGAGAGTCAACGGTTCCGTGGGACCACCTGTTTCTTTGTAAGGTCCATATCTCGAGTCATATTTTAGGTGCGTGTAAAAATGAAACCACTTTTCCCTCGCTCTTTTTAATACCCTGCGCAGTTCCCTCCCGTGTATAAGCGAAGCGCGCTCTCTCTCTCTCTCTCTCTCTCTCCGTTCCATTATTTTGCCCTTCGCCGCGCCATGAAATTACCCGGCGAACCCGACCCCGACCTCGCCGCCGCCGACGACGATGACGACCTCCGCCGCCTCCTCTCCGCCGTCTCCGCCGCCGCCGACGCTTCGCGGTGCTTCCGTGGCCGGTGGTGCGCCGTCGCCGCCGTCGCCTCCCGCCTCTCCACCGCCGTCGGCGACCTCTCCAACCTCGCGGCGAACCCTCTCGCCTCCGAGCTCCTCCGCTCCCTCCGGGAAACCTTGGCCCTAGCCCTGGCCCTCGCGGAGCAGTGCCGCTCCCCCGACCCCCCCGCGGGGAAGCTCCGCACGCAGAGCGACCTCGCCGCCGCCTCCGACGCCCTCAAGCAGCTTGCCGACGATGCTGACCTCCTCCTCAGCTCCGGTGCCCTCGCCGCGCCGGTGGAGGCTGCGGCGGGGGCCTCCTCCCTCGGCGAGCCCGTGCGGGCGGAGGTGAGGGGCCTCGTCACCCGCCTCCAGATCGGGAGCTCCGCGGCGCGGATCGCCGCGCTGGGCTCCCTCGATGCGCTCCTCTCCGAGGACGAGAGGAACGTGGCAATCGCCGTCGCCGAGGGGGCCGTGGCGGCGCTGGTACGCCTCCTCGACTCCGGCGCCGGGGGCGCCGAGGCGCGGGAGCGGGCCGCGGCGGCGATCGCTAGGGTTTCGGCCGTGGAGAGCTGCCGCCATGCCCTGGCGGCGGAGGCCCCCGCCCTCCTCGCCCACCTCGCCCGCTTCCTCGAGTCCGACGGCGGCTGCGGCGCCGCCAGGGTGGGTGCCTGCGCCGCCCTGCAAACCTTAACCCTAACCCGCGACGGCGCCATGGTGATTGGCTCCCGCGGCGGGATCGGCGCCCTCCTCGAGATCTGCGGCGCCGGGACTCCCTCCGCCCAGGCCGCGGCCGCCGGGGTCCTCCGCAACCTCTCCGCGATCCCCGAACTCCACCAGAACTTTCTAGAAGAAAATGGCATACCCGTACTCATTAGGGTTTTCTCCTCCGGGACGCCTCTCGCGCAAGAGAACGCCGTCGCTTGCCTCCATAATTTAACCGCCGGAGACGAAGAACAGAGCCTAAAGATCACCGTTTTCAAAGAAGGCGCTCTAGAGTGCCTCAGGAACTATCTCGAAAACGACAGAGGACTTGATCAGAACCTCGAATCGGCAATCGGGCTGCTGCAGAATCTGGCGTCTTTCAGGTACATCGCCGAGATCGTCTCTTCCGCCGGATTCATTCCATACATTGTATCATCACTAGATAGCACCAAATCCAGTATAAGAGCCGAGTCGGCGAAAGCAATCGCCGAATTAAGCATCGTTGAGAGGGCGAGGAAGGAGATGATCGAGGCCGTGCCTCGGCTAATTCGAATGTTGGAATCCAAGGGAGGAGAAGAAAATGAGGCAGCTTTGAAGGCTTTGGGTTCTCTCATGGCATTCACGGCTTATCGGAGGCTGTTCAAGAAGGATGAGAAGGCGATTGTGAATGTGGTTCAGTTGCTCGATCCTTTGGTGGCGAATGTGGAGAAGAAGCACGCCGTTTCCGTGTTGCTATCGGTTTCGCAGTCGAGGAAGGCGAGGAAGCAAATGGTGGCTGTGGGGGCTTGCGGGTTCTTGCGGGGGCTTCTAGCGACGGAGGTGGATGGGGCAAAGAAGCTTCTAGAGATTTTGGGGAGGGGGAAGATCCTGGGGGTGTTTCCGAGAGCTTGAATAATAGAGAATTTTGGAATCAGATGGGGTTTCTTCTTGATCTGTATGTATTTTAACCCCACCCCCTACTCCATTACTAGTAATAATATCTAGATTGGTGCATGTAAATGCTGTGATTTTCATGTTTCCTTAGCTAGAATGCTTAGATTGTGTGTAGAGAGATAAGGAAGAAGCTGTGTATGAGATGTTTTTTTTTTCCCCACTTTATTGACACACAATAAAATGAGTGAGCTTCTGAATTGCCTTTCATATATACAGTTTTGGTGTTGCTTGCTACATATATTTTCCTTATGTATTTTGTTAGTTTTTTTAATTATCTATGCCATCATGATATCACTACAGGAATTTTGAGTGATTAACTGATTATTGGCCATTACCCTTAGTTTGTTCTTGTTCTTTCTTAAGGTGTCATTTTTAGTGATATGATAAATTCTTAGACATCTATCTACTGGTTGTAAATTTGGGTTGATGGGCTCACTGATAGGTATTAAACAATGAATTTTATCTAAAGATGGTTATTTGGGAAAAAGGAAGAAAAAGGGTGTTTCTTTTTCTTTTTCTTTTTCTTTTCTTTTCTTTTGGGGTGTGGGGGTGGTGTGAGTTTGTTAATTATGATGTAGTAGTAGGTTCGGTTGTTATGACTTCACCAAAAGAAGGAAACTTATCTTGTGCCTTTTGAACTGCTATTATTCACAACTTCTGTTCCCCCACAAAACCTACTTCATGTGAAAAATTTAGTGGTTTTATCTTTAAATTTTCTTAATTATTTATATACTTCCCGGCATTATTCTCCAGTTCTAAACTGAAAATTCAATCCAATATTATTTTTTGCTATAGAAAGTGTAAATGTGCGGAATCTCTTCACTTGCTCTATCTGGAACAAGGAAAGAGTCAACAAGGCATGGAAAGACCTTTTAACAAAGTTAGTAGCACCAATAGTTCCAGTTTTGTACTCTTCTTTTAAGTTCTATTATTATCTGATATTTCAGATTTTGCTGTCTGTATCAAAGTTGGCTTTTAGTAGAGCAATGCTGATTATAGTCTATTTTTGAGCATTAAGTGAGGTCCAATCGATAACCAAAACACGTGCTGTGATTTCCTTAAAACAACTAAGGGGGCATTTGTTCATGATGTAAATGGGAATTTGACTAGTAGTCAAGTTCAGTGAGAACAGAAACATTAATTTTACCGTTGGTTACGGCGATGCCAAAGAGATCTTTAGCATAGCTGTGGTTAAACACCTAAAAAGCAGCTTACCTAGTGCTATGCGTCGTGATCAATTATGGAGCTGATGTTTCTACTCTCAATCAACTTGGCTTTTAGCTTAATTGCAATTATGTTATTCCAAAAACCCTCTGAATCATTGGACCTTACATATATATGTGTTAAGAAATAGGTTTCTGATGTATAATAGAACTCATGACAACTTGATGTTATATATACCTGAAATTTATGTAGATGCCTATTGATCTTTTCCATATATACCATTTCTGTTGCACGTGCTCTCTTTCTATGATAGCAACATCTCTCTCTCTCTCTCTCTCTCCATAAATTATAGAAAAAAGCTACCCATACATGGAGTGTATGATTTACACCCGAGTAAAAAAGTTTCACCCTGGTGTAAATCATACACCCGGAAATAGGGTGTATTAATAGTATTGCTCTAAAGAGAAATGCTACATGTACACCACTTGGGGGTGTGCATCATACACCCCCACCCATCTAAGGGTGGGGGTGTTTTTTAGGGGTCACATGAAGTGACCCCTCATCACACCCCCACCATAGATGGGTGGGGGTGTGAGATGTACACCCCCTTTGGGGGTGTACATGTAGTATTTTCCTGCTCTAAATTATATATTATGAGCAATGCTATTTATACAATCTCAAAAAGAGTGTATGATATATACCCACTCATTCAAAAATGGACTGTATTTTGCTGGTCACTTCAAAGTGACCAATGAACGGGTGGGATGTAACATGTACACCCCAAATGTGTGTACAAGTAGCATTTTCCTTATATTATAAACTCATGTACTGTTAAGCTCAGCATGTTGGTTGCTTTGCTGTAGCCATTAATTGGCAGGATGTGCTGTTCTTGTACTACTAGTTGATAGCTTTCTCCTCTGAGCTTTCACTGTGTGGTAAAAAGTTACTTAAAACTATACCTCTTAAGAGCATTTGATATGATGAATCTGAAACATTGAATATATTTTAAAGGCCTTCACATTATTTGGGAAGGGCAATTATACACTCTGTTAGGCGTGTGGAGTGCTAAGCATTTGTCATGTTCCCTTCTCACTGGACCTGTGATGTTGTACCATAATTATGCCATGTATATGAAGCACCACAGAAACTTTACTATTAGTGGGTTTTTTTGCAGTATGGTTGTATAATGTACTAGCAGCTGCTTAAACATCTTGCAGTATCATGTTGTTTGCACTTGCTGTTTATATTCTCCTTTTTCTAAGGAGATCAAATTATAATATGTCCACGCTTTGTGGATCACCTATACATTTTGGATTTTCTTTAGCTGAAGTTTTTTGTTTTGACCAGAAATTGTAGTTTGCTTGTTGATTCCCACTCCTGATATCTTTGTGACTCGCCATTTAATCTTCTTTTGTGCTGCTCTTCTACATAAATGTTAAGAATTAGGATCCAATTATAAATACTAGTTAATATTGATGATGCACCTTAAATTGCCATGATTTGATTTCATGTTATTATGTATCGGCACATATATATATATATATATATATATATATATATATATATATATATATATATATATATATATATATATATATATATATATATATATATATATATATATATATATATATATATATATATATATTTTCGTGCTACGGTATTTAAATTTTTGGTACGAACATGAACTCTAAAACACTAAATTAATCATTTCCTGTCAATTGTAAAGAAAATTGACTAATCAGCATTATTTTGTTTGAGCCTGCTTTTACTTCTTTTTTTTTTTTTTTTTTTTTCCAGTTGCAGTAAGTTGTTGTTGCCGTGGCAGGAAACAAGAATATCTAAGTTTAACTGTAGAACTTCTAATTTGGATTTTCTTATTAAGCTTCTCTTAATATACTACTGATCAATCTTTAATTATTCAAATATAATATATATATATATATATATACTCTGCAGCAGGACCAAATAAACCCTAAATTATTTACGTCCACGTGTCTTCCTACTTTTTAAAATGTTATTCAAGTTGACTTTGATTCGCCCGAAAACCTACTCATAAATTTTTAAAGTAAACTCTACGCTACGTAAGCATACTTAAATATTTATGCGGACACTTTTTTTTT
>CM055073.1:4835643-4980643 GCA_029204045.2 Tillandsia leiboldiana
ATATAACTTTTAAATTGACGATCGGTACCGTTAAATATGATCTAAATCATTTAAACTGTTTAAAAATCAATTTCCATACTTTTTCGATATTGTTTTCTTGTCCAGCAAGCCGACACAATAATAAATGACTGAAAATGAATATCTTTCAAAAAGTGATAATAAAAATCTTATAATCAAGATCAAGAGTATAAATATTATTTTAAATAATACAAATTTTTTTTAATTAAAATTTAATTGATTTAAATTTTTTTATAACGGTAAACGAAAAAATGTTTCATATCAACTATATATTAAAATTACAAATTTTGTAATCCTTTGATTATTAGTTTAATGATATCGAAAAGATTTAAATTTCGGTGTCTAAATACTGCAAATCGTATAGATCATATTCAATTGTGCCGATTGTTAATTTGAAAGCTCCATCACCGAAAGCAAATCGATAGCAACAGAGCCTGTTTGCTTGATATATATATATATATATATATATATATATATATATATATATAATTCAAAATATTAATCACATCTTATATCTGTTACACCTTTTTTTTTTTTTTTTTTGAGAACAAGTTTGTTCCAGAGAATAAGTTTAATTAATGTAAATGTATTTTTAATTATTATATTAATTTTTTAATTAATCTATATTTTGATTAATTTAATTATTTTATTAATTTATTATTAAACTATTATATAATTAACTAATTAATTTATTAAATTATTTGTGGTTAATTAAATTATTAAGTAACAATATACATTGTTAATTATTTTATTTAATTAATATTTAAAAATAGAGAGTTATCTAGTTATATTCATAATTAATTAGTTAATTAAATAATTTAAATTAATATTTAATTAATATTTTTATGTTACTTAAATATTTAATTAGATAAAATATTATTATTTTAAAACTATAATTATTCTTATTTTTACTCTTCTAACCTACCTGCACAAATACTATTTTTTTTATTTTTAATAACGATCTAATTTTCATCCAAAAACAAAATTATTATATCTACTCCTAATAATAAGCAAGAATAAATAATTCATGTTTATTTCGAAAAATTTGAGTCATAAATTATAAATTATATATATATATATATATATATATATATATATACATTGTAACATATCGAGCCAATAAAATATGATATAATTTTCGTACCGATAGCATTATGAAAAATATTTTTTGTACATTCCTAAGTGGGATGTACATCCTATATCCTACCCAATCAATGGTGGAGTGAATTTCACCGATCACTTCGAAGTGACCGATAGATTAATCTCCAATAAATGGAATGTAGGATATATACCCTACTTGGGAGTGTACAAGTAGCATTGCCCTAGCATATATACAAATATATATATTTTTTATTCGGTAATTATATATACGTAAAATTATTCGGCACGTATCCGAGGATTTGGTACAAAGGCGTACGTATAAATAGTGTTTGTATACTCAGCTCCTGCTGCATCCGGGCCATCCCCTCCCCCACGCCCCGCGCCATCGCCATGTGAGCTCCCCTCGGGAACTACGAAGGATCTCCCATGGCGCCTCCCCCGCTTAGATCTCCTCCTCCTCTTCTTCCTCCTCCTCCTCCCTCCTCATTCCCATCTCTCGTACGTCCCCCTCCCCCCCCTCCCCGCCCCCTCTCTCTCTCTAGGGCAAAATCGCCTCCAAATTTGGGCGGCGCTTCGATCTGATTCGGTCCCCCAAACTAGGCGATATCTCTCTCGATCTATCTGTATCTTAGGGTTTGCTTGCTTGTTTGTTTCTTTGTTTTATTTCTGGTGGTATTCTTATTCTTGGCCCCCAAATTTCCCGTGTTTCTTATTCAAATTGCTGTTCACTGCTATTCGTGATCTCTGGGCAAATTGAATTTTCACCTTTTTTTATTTTTTTATTTTTTATTTCTAGTCGTTTTGCTGTTCTCATCTTTCTCATTTAGTCGATTTTTGCGTCTACATCTCATGGCGTTCTGCTGAAATTGCTAATTTTTGCCACTTTTTTTTTGATCCGCTTGGCTAATCGGGAAATTCGCTAATGTGAAAAATTTCACCTTTTTGTTGATTTCTAGTGATTTTACTGTTCTTATCTCTCGTGTCGTTTTGTCCCTAAAAAGAGTCTTCTTTCGATGATCTTTTCGTAAATTTTTGATAATTTTTACTCTATACTGTTATATACTAATACTCTCTTCTGTTGCTATCACTATGCAAATATATGTATGTATATTTTCCTTTCTGCAGTTAATAATAATAATAATAGCAGAATATAATCTTTTTACTTCATATATGTGTATATCTACATGAATTTGGATAGCTCAAGCTAAGTTTTAGGCTTTCATGCTATTTTTCGACAATTAGGATGTTCGGCAAGAGAAATCACTGGATCATGTAGAAAGATGGGATGCACTTCGTCCATCCCGAAGCGTTACAATGTGGGTAGGCGGCGGCGGCGGAGGAAGAAACAGAGCATACTTAATGAAGTGGCCGTGTACGTGCCGGCCCTCTGGGTCCCGTTGGCCGCCAACGTCGTCCCCCCTCTCAGAGGACTTGTATCGCGGGATGTCTTAGACCGGCTCTCCACACTTCGTGGCAAGATTGTGTCGCTGGCCGAAGAAAATTGTATGTAATGTTATGCTGTAAATGTGCTCTCTTTGTTTGTCCACTCAATCAATTTCATGTTTTCGATTTGTTATGTTTATTAGATCATGCGTTATTGTTATTGTTCTTGCATACTTATTAGATCTTGCCACTGTGCCTACTGTTTCGGAGCTCCTGCATGCGCTTGAAGAGTACTTGCCTATTCTTCTTGGTTTGGCCAAAAAAGGTTTGAATTTTTGTCGCCTGCATTTTATGTACTTGTTCCAAACACATATCATGTGATTAGATGTATTGTTTTCATAGATAACCGTCTCGAAGTGTTGGTAGAATTCAAATGGAAAAATTTAGGAGACGATCAAGTAAGAATTCGTCCGCATGCTAACTTTTGTTTTTCATATATTGAATATTGTTGCGCTAATAGATTGCTTCTAAAGCAGGAATGTTGTTTATCCAGTGCTTGGTATGAAGTACTATCGGTTGTTCACATGATTGCAATGCTTTCATTGATGGAAGCAAACTTGATGCTGGTTCCAAGAAATGGTCCAGATGCATGTGAAAGGAAGGTATCTGAAGGTCCGTGGTTCTCTTGTTGATGAAATTTAGTTGGGGCGTTCGGTCCAAAAAATTAGAGGATCTGTACTGAAATTACACATAATTTTTCCATTCTATTTTTTTTTTGCCGGCGGAGGGTGTTTGTGGAGGGCCCATCCATTCTTTTACACCTAATTCTTAAAAGTTATGGGCTACTTTTTTGGGCAGATTCCAAGAAACATGTCATTGATTTGTTGATCAAGGCAGCAGGATGCTTGGATTATTGTGCTCATCACATAATTGTTCATATACCTTCACAGATTAGGTACGCATTAGACATCTTTATGAGCTTTTTTGATGATTGATTTGTCTCGGCAAATTATATGGGTGGTTCCTGTGCTTCTGAACTGCAATATTATTAGTCTACTGGGGCGATCTCTTTAAATGTGAGATGTATCTTCTTTGATGAATTATTAATTTCTAGGAAGAATTTACCAAACACCTTTCAAGAGGGCATGTTGGAAGCTGCTTCTACTCAGGCATTGGCACAGGTACTTATTTCTCTAAATAATTTTTGAGAATCATTATTGTCAACAATGATATATTGTATCAGTTTGGGTCATTAGCCGTCTAGGTTGTTAATCCTAGATGATTGTTTTTATGATGCAATATTTTTTTTATCGACAACATTTTCTTCATAGTACATTAGGTGGGGTACAAAGCAATGCCGTTCGCAAATAAGTTGTTAAATTGTAAAATTCTTTAAAAGGTGTGTGCCATCTGACTTTTCACTCATGTGATTTAATGAATGTATTAGTTAGAACATTGTGTCTAATTTCACATTACATAGTAACTTTTTACTTCACTACATTAGTTTTTCCTTTTCTATCCGTCTCACAAACATTTTCTCCACTACTTTTTTTTCAATATTCGATGCAGGGTGTAGAAATGCAGCTTGGGTTGGCTATTGAATCTGAAAAGGCCACCTTATCTGTAAAGAGGAGGTTGGCATGTGAGGAGGTCAGCTATTTTTCACAGGTCAGTGATTGAAAAGCCAAAGTTGAATGCTAAGGATGCTGCTATTGTGCATTTTCTTTGTTGCTGAGGTTACTGTACATTTCGAGTGTTATTAAAAAAGAATATGTGTTCTTATTGCTCTTTGATTCCTTAGAGGTGTTTTTATGGTTGGTTAAAATAAGATCTGATCTATCCTTTATCTTAGTGATTAATCACTAATTATGACTGTTGGACTTAACATCATCTTAGTGTGGAAATATTAAACCTCTCAAATGCTAATTTATGAAACTCATATTTGATTCCCAAAAGAACTAGTTAAAAAAAATCTTCCCAGCATGCACTTAAGAAGAAAGACAAACAGTCTCTGCAGCGCATTCTCAACAGATACAGCTGTCGGCCAAGTTGTCAAAAAAGATGCACTTCTTGTTTATTGTCATTTTCCTTTTCTCTTCCGCCAGGCCCACTACTGCTTATCAGGATGCGACTCCAGTGATGCATATGGAAAGAAGCTTCTCTTGTTCATTAAATGGAAGTACTTGGAGGCAAAGGTGCCGCAAATTCTACTCATGCCATGAACCAGATTTCTTGAAGCCTAGTTTGGGAATGCAATTTCTGAATGCAGAAACCCTGCTGCTCTTATGCAATAGGGTTCAAAAGAAAATCTAAAGCGCTTTAGCTCTCCTTCTTGGGGATGGTAAGCGTGAAATGGTTGTGTTTGGAGAATGGATTCCCAAACTAGGACTCAGTCTGTTATTAAGGGTCTGCCTGAGCTTTTGCACAAGTGCAGTTTACTTGAGCTGTTCAAAGAAGCACTGGCGACTGTTTTAGTAAAATCTCCTCGACTGCTTCTCGATGCAGCAAAGCAGAAACTTGAAAATATTCCACTTTTTGGGTCTGCAGCAAAAGCTCCAAACTATTAATTTGCCAAATGCCTGGTGACGCTGACTATAATTGGTATATCTAATACTCAAAATATCCCATCAGGCTGCAGCATATTACTATCATGGTCTTGTTCTCGAAAAGGGCAGTGAACCGAGCAATCACATCAGCGCAGTTTGCTGCCTTTGCGCTGCTGACGAACTCCTCATTGATAGCAAGAGGGCTTGCTTAAGTTTTTGCTTGGCATCTCCAGTGACCAGGTTAGACATATTTATAGTTGGAGGCGCATGCCATTTTTTAATATGTTTACATGATAACTCTGCAAATTTGTCACCTAATTCATATGTAAATGGATGATGTTGCAGGTGTATTTACGTGTAAAAAACCCTTTATTAATTTGTCAACTGTATTACACACAATCTGAACCTTGGTTTTTGGGTGACTTTCTTTCTCACAGGGTACCTCCTGCATGGGGTGTAATGAAAAATTTGCATAAGAAAGTTCCTGACGTGGCACGCAAGAAGTTTCAGACATATTTATGCCTTATCGAACAAGAAAAGAATGCGTATGTCCCCTTTATACTCTCGAGTTTCCATTACCTTTGATATTTATCTTTTATTCTCAAAAGTGTAGAAATAGTAGAGGTATTATTCGCAACTCTGAATCGTACTGTTTTTCCCGACAACTTCAGATACCCTTACCCTTGAATCTATTTTGAAGCTTAGAATGTCACACTTAACCCACCCTGAGGTTGCTGTTCTGGCCGCCAATGCCAATTAGGAGTTCCCGTTAGCCATTACAACTTCGTGCATGATAATCACAGCATTTGTTAATAGTGGTATTTATAAAATGGTAAAAACGTATAGCAGTTACCTGAACTATGGACCATTTTCAATCGGCTACCCAATCTTTCAAACCTTTCGATTTGATTGATTTGAGTCAACCGATTAATGACACTTTGACTTCAAAAATTATTCTAGTAAATTACTTATTCAAAATTTGAAGTCAAAGTGCTGCTGACTAATTCAAATCAAACAAATTGAAAGTTTAGACAGTAAAATCAAATTTTCGAAAGGTTGGGCAGCCAACTCAAATTGGCTCATAGTTCATATAAGTTTTGCACGTTTTATCTTATAAAATTTACTTATCATATGGTTACAGAATGCACTCTCTCTCTCTCTCTCTCTCTCTCTCTCTCTCTCTCTCTCTCTCTCTCTCTCTCTCTCTCTCTCTCTCTCTCTCTCTCTCTCTCTCTAATTCGTCAGTTTCTTTTCATTTTTCGTAGGGTACTCCAGTCTTTACCCGACCTTCCAGAGTTCCCTCTGTCGCTGAGATCCGATGCGTACGAGTTGCCACAAATTGATGCATCATGGGACAGTGAGGATTGCCAACCTCAGATTCAAAGCCTCAGGGAGCTTCTCAAAGACGACGAAGACGAAATTGAAGCTGAACAGTAATGCATAAGCCTCCATGTCCTTCCAAATCCAGGCAACTTAAATTTCTCCTCCTTTAAGGCATGTTTTCGGTGTTTTGATACTTGTCGTCAGCAGCGGAGAGGAACAATAAACCAAGATAGCTATCTCTTGGAATTCTGTATGACCAAAAATATATTTACTCCCTCAGACGAAGCATCCGATTTTTTAACTTTCTCATGTAGTTATAAATTTTTGAGTGGAAGTTTGTAATGTTGGAAGTTCTGAAGAACAATTTTTGCTTGGAACTCTTCATGGGAAGTTTGTGGCAATTCATTCCGATGGAAATCTCATATGGAAAAGGCTTTGTCTATGCAGATATTGCAGGTGCATAACAACAAATCTTGCCTGCCAAACATTTTTTTGATGCATATACAGCATGCTGAGAAGGGGGCTGTCAGTCAGCCAAACAAGAGCAAGCTGGAGCGCACATGAGCTGCTGGCTCATTATAATATCAAGCTGAAAAATTTAATTTGTGTTCGACTTGTTTATTAATAAACAAGCAGATCACGAGCTGATTTGCGAACAGTAAGCTAGATTATCAGTCCTATTGTTGGGTAAATTTTCATGTTATATCGAGCCGAACACGAGCGAGCTGGTTTATTAAGATCTTGAACTAAAAAATTCACTTCGTGTTCGAATTGTTCCATTTCGAACTCATTTCGAATCGAACAACGAGCTGGATTGTCAGTCCTAAAGCCACATAAATCAGGTTGTGTGCGAATAGAAGCACCTGTTACAAATCAGATAAGTTGGATTGTAAACCATAGGGGGTAGTTTGAAGTTTGCACGTGTATCGCACGTGGTTTCATGCTTAGCACAAATCGTACCCAGGTTGGTCCCGGGGAGCCACAAAATAGTAGTCTTTAGAGATAACGTTAACGGACCGTCGGATTTAGAGGGCCCATTCATCGGACGGCCCAAATTTAATCCATCCCCGCCCATTTTTTTATTCTTTTTTTGGTAAAAATGTTTGGAGACCCCTCATATTCCTCAACTTTAATTTTCTTTGTTTCGCAACCCTTTCAAATTCTTTTTTGAAATTTACTAATTAGTTAGAAATTCAATATAATTAGCAATAAAATTTATAAAAAGCACTTAATTTTTTTTTAAAAAAAAACTTTATAGAGTGTCGATAAAAAAACGAAAAGTTTAAGGGTCTAAGTGCTAACTTTAATTTTTTTTTTTTTTTTTTTAAACTTCGCCCTAAAAAATAAAAAAATGGTACGCGCCTCTCCTTCCTCGTCGCGTGGGGGCGAAGACGACGAACGAGGGTTCGGGGGTTCTCCGAACGAGGTAGGAATAACTCATCTTCGAAACCCTAACCCTAGAGATTACAAGATTCCTCCATCTACTTTGGCAATTTTTTTTTTGATATTCTCTTCCATCACCTTTTTGGCTGTTTGTGTGGTATCTTTTTGATCCGCGTACATGTTAACGTATATCTCTTTAGGTTTTTGATCAATGTTTGATTTGAAGCTTAAGTTGGAGGTACATTTCGAGAGTAACTGTGGCCAAGAAATTTGTATGTGTTGGTAATGGTGTGATCTACGAATTAGGGTTTAACGTGTCCATTTTCACTTGATTTCTCCTTGTTTTGCTTATTATTTTCAAAAGTAGCATTCATGTGTGTGTATATATATATATATATATATATATATATATATATATATATATATATATATATATATATATATATATATATATATATATATATATCCATGCAATATTTTAAATTTATGTACTACTCCTCAGAAATTGATATGATTTATGAGCTTATTAATCCTCAAAAACTTTTAAATATGGTGTTTTTTGAAAAAAAAAAAAATTGGGTGGAAAATTGCTAGGCGAAGAAGGGACGAAATATTTGAAAGGGTAAAAGAGGTTTTTATTTTTTTTTTTTCTTTTTCTTTTATGTAGCTAATGTGCAATTTTAAAAGGTCAACTAGCACAAGTAAAAACAGAGGGATAAATATTTTAATTTTTAAATTTTGTGAGAATAATTATGCTTTCATTAGATTTAAAGGATAGATATATAATAATATAAATGTACAGTTTTGCATGTATGCTGTGTTAGTTTTACTTGTGTTTGGTTCTATCCGATTTATCAAACTATTGATTTTCGAGTTGGGTTGCTACAGGTTGCATACTATCCTCTTCACTTTCCATGACTTGGTGAGATTTGAGAAGCAGTTTCAATCTTTAAATGGGGGATTGCGCTGCTGTACCATTATGCGCTCAGTATCAAATGCAAAGGCTTCATTTCAATGATAATCGTTTAGTGCCCAGGAATGTGTCTATTGGAATGCTGAGAAGGTCAAAAACAACAAGCAAAGTTTTATCTTGGTTCTCATGCAAATATGCTTCTGAAATTTTCAATCTTTTGAAATTCATTGGCCGTTGTTTTTGCTCAGGAATTACAATTTGAGAGAAGGTCATCTCGTCTATGGGTTAAAATCATCAAAAGTTCATGTGATGAAAATTCCTCTTCCTGCATCAAATGGATTTGGTTCTACAAAAGGGCATTCCTTGAAGTGTCGCTGCACTTGGTCATTCATGGACTCAGAGGGTCTTGTTCCGTTGAATTGGATGCTTGTTGATCAAACGCTTCTGACAGTTAGCATAATCTTTACATACATGGCCGGTGTGATACCTCAAAGAAGGACCTTTCCAAGTTTTACAAGTAGCAGTAGAAGGAAATATAAAGATGCTGCAAATTCTACCAATTATGGTAGGTAAGAGGAGGATGCTAAAAGTTCTGCTGGTCCAAGTTTATAAATCTAGTTGTCCTTCTTACTTGACTAAAATTTGGGTACATTGTTTTTATTCATTCCAATGTGATTCAGTGGAAGTGATTCCTGGGGTGAAGTGAGAGCAAAACTCCTAGAAGCTTTGAAAGCACATGAACAGAATGGTGATTCAGATGATGTAGCAATCAAGTTTGAGAACTTCAGCAAAAGTCACCCTTTAAATATGTTTGCTATAAATGAAGGCCCCAGGTTGCGACTCTTGTGGGCTGCTTTCCGACAACTACAACAAGAGGCGAGCATTCTTTTCTATGTTTTGAGTGCTGGATTGTTTTTAGTTATTTTAAATTTTCTCAGGTTTCTTCATGTAATGTAGCCAAAAAAGTAACTTTGGAACGGCTGTGTGTTATTTTCTGACTAGTAGGTAAGTGCTGGCTCCGTAGGTTCTATTGCTCTTTGCTGTTGCCTTCTTCATTGTAGAGTTCCTTCTTATCCTGTTTATTTTTCACATTTTAGTTGTCTTTCATAGCTGCAACCCATTCTGTGAATTGACGAATTGTCTATTTCTTCCACTAGTAGTTGGTCACTATTTGTACAATAGTGTCTTTTCAAACAAATATAGTGTTGCCTATGGAATCTTATTCAAATTACTGTAGATTGTGGAACGTCCACTTTCTATTAGTTTATGGACATCTTAGAAGGTTCTGTTAATTTTGGTGTACTCCCTTTCTTTAAGAACCTGTTTCCTATGAGTAGTTACAGTTGAGTTTGGTAATGAAAATCGTGTTTAAGTTGGTCACTTGGTCAATAGAATTCAGTCCAACCACCACCAAAAAACCCACAAAAGGACGAATTTTAGAAGGTAATCTGATTTAGTCTATACTTATCTTTCTCTAGAATGACTCGGTGTTTGCTTCTTGTGCAAAATATATTATGATGATGTGTCTACTCTGAAGATGCTACGACTAACTGCAGATCATTAATATCTCACAAGCTGGAAGGGATAATTGGATGGTAATTGTCACAGACGTTATAAAGGGGTGTATTGAGGCAATATACAGAAAATGGCTTGAAGAGGAGCTAAGGCTGAAAATTGGAGAGCCCAATACAGTACGGCAAAATTCCAGAATGTTCATTTTCTTTTCCCTGGTTGCTTTATTTTGTATTGAGAAGTGCATTTCTGTTTCAGAAGTTACTTACTAGTACCATTGGGAAGCTAAAAGGGGATGATAGAATCTTACAGAACTTTAATAGATCAGGGAAGGGTGAACTATATTCAGACTTATTGTTCTTCCTCAGATTTGGGTCTCTCAGGTATGACATTAAATATTTTTATATCGTACTATTAATTTTTTTTTTTTTATCCTCATTCTTGGTTTTGATAATCTGTATTTCAGTTAGCTTAGAAGTTATCTTGATACTACAGTAGTTTAGATTTGTAGAAATACTTGTAAAAGTTGAGTTTCTTGTGTTTGTGCTATAGGTATTTTCAAGCTTTCACTCATCAGGATAACTGTTACATATGTAGATCCTTTGATTATCTTCATTCAAATCCCCCATACTGTTTGGACTTATTTTTTTTCTTGGAAGGTTCATTAAGTTTGGCTCGATTCTTCCAACTATATAATTATTATAATGGTTGTAGAGCAGAACATAAGTTCCTGTCGTATGTTTGGATGCTGAACTCTACCTGTTCTGTTTAATGTTCCCGTAACATGTTTGGATATTGAAATTTATTTGTACTGTTTAATTGTAATGTGCTAAATGGTCTATGTACTTTCTGGTTTGTCCTGCAGAATGGTGCATAAACTTTTGCTCTTTTTTTTTTCTGTCTCATGGCAGAAGTGGTTGCTGTTATAGTGCTAAATTTCTGGCTGAGAATGGAGTTATTATTTTGGAAGATCTGGTGGTCTGGTTGGCGGATGTAACGGCCAGTTTTTATCTAGAACTTATCTCCATTGATAGTGACACACCTAGTGAGATAAGTGTTTTGGGCTTGTCTCTTTGTCCTCTCTCTACCAGAACGCTTCAAAGACTACGTAATGAGGTAAGTTGAGCAAGCTCAAAACTTCACTTCTCTAGCCTTCAATGACAATTAAGCTTTCTGAACATCTGTGTTAGTGATGCTCCTATTGTGTTTCATGGATTTCATGGTCATATTCTACTGTACAGTCAATTAACCTGGTGCTTCCTAGTGGATGCGCCATCTTTCATTCTTGTTTTCAGTTATAAAAAAATGTGTGCTATGCTGCTACTCTTCTAGAGCAGTCTGACATAGCAGTTCCAGTCGGGTAGCTTAGTAGTAAGATAGGAATTTATACCATGTCAAATTGTTGTAAGATAGGAAGCATACTTTAGGATTATATGCAACAATAAAAGTTTTGTTTGGTAACTTCTGCAAGAAAGGAGGGTTTATATGCGAAAAAGCGTCAAAGCACTTGCTCATTTCTTTTGCTTGCTGAAATTGATGGCAGTTGAATTTTGGAACTTTTTGCAAGGACTGTTGTGTAGTTTGTTCTGCGATTGGTATGACGTTTTCACTAAGCCTGTAAAATATGGGTTTAGATACAAAATTTTTTATGCGCGGGGTGGCAATCAGGCCTTATTAGCTGCTAATTGAATTAATCATCTCTGGACATGATTTATTTTTAATAGTTTTCTAGTCCAAGGTAATTGCCAGGCTGGTGTGGCCAAGTTTGGAGGAAAATAGAGTAGATTCCTTTCTCAATGGCTTTATTTACAATCTATGCTAGTGTAATATGTATGGCTTCATTAAGTTGCAATAATTCGTTCAACGAAAGCTTAATCCTCTAACTCATAGCAGTATGCCAGTGCTACTGTTGATCGCCTTTGATTAGGCATTCTCTACGTAGAAGGGACAACATAACACTGGCGTGCGTGAATAAACTCATGCAGGATTAATATCTAATTAAACAACTTAAGCAGGGCAGTTAGAAAAAGTTTGTGGCTGGCTTTCTCATTCTGATGCAAAAGCATCTGCTCTCAAATCTTGATCTCCAGGTGGCACTGAACCGTTGGCTGCAGCAAAATTTTGAGTCAGTTGTTGCAATGTTTGACGACAGGTATGAATTGTATGTTCTCTCCAGGCAGCAAAGAGAGATGCTGGCGGAGAATCATAAAAGGGCCAATTGGTGGAAGAGGTTTACTTTTAGAAACTCTGAGGCACAATCGGTTGCAAATTTTGTTCAGATCAGCCCATTTTCCTTGCGTGCTAAACGGACTAAGGAGTTGAGAGCCTTGACTGGATGGTATTGTCGCACTCTTGTATAGTTTTTGCTACACATTAAAAGTTGGTCTATAAGTATCTCTTTTAGCTTGTGCTATTCTCTGAATACTTGCAAATTCTATATTTAAGGCTTCTATGAAAATAAAAACCAAAAGTTTAGCTGTGAATAATTTTTTATCGGTTTCTTTGATCTAAAGAAATGATATGTTTTTAAATTAGCAAGTAACGGCAAAAACAAACAAGTCAGCCCCAAGTGCCTTCAAGATTTTGAGTGAAAACGAAATCACAATGCCAAACCCTTGTTTTGCTACAAGTTGTGTTTCCAGAGTTGTATTCGAAACTTTTAATATCTATAGTAGAATTTGTCGCTTAATCTAAAACTTATAATGGATGTCTCGAAAATCATAAAATAAAAAAAATGGTATTCTTGGTTGTGCTTGCAGGAGGTATTACTTCAGCTTGTTCTTGGAGTTCTCGGATATCACAATGCCTTTCCTGAGAGCTGTTTGCACCAAGATCAGCAATGCAGTGTCGTTCTTCCTCGTCTGTATGATTGGGAGATCGGTCGGACTTATTTTTACCGGAATTAGGCAATCCCTTGGTTGGAGGTAAGAAAATGTTGCAAGTTCTTCCTTTTGTTATCATCTTCTCTACTACAATTTTTCTATATCATTTGGAATAGTACTAGAAGATGATGCACACTATTTTGCAAAGGGACTACTGTTAATGATTATTTCTCTTGTCCAAGAGTTTTGAACAAGATACAAAGAGGCAAATGAAAGTTTTGATGAAAACCTTTCCCTGTAAATTCTGTTTTTTTTTTCTTTTTTTTCCTTTCTCTTTTCTTTCATGTTTTCCTGATTGAGGTTCAGAGTGTTCATAGTCTCATTGGAACGCGACTGATATTTATCAGTTCGACGCTAAATCTATTCTTGTGAAATACTTCAATTCTGAATTACTAGTTCAATTGTGCTTTTGCTTGGAGTAAATGTCTCTCATTATCATTCTTTCCAAGTATACGGAGATAATGTCACACCTCAATAGTCCCGCATCGGATGGGCGGTGGTTTGGACCAAACCAGTTATTATTGCTAATGGGATGGGTCGTTATATTTGGTATCGGAGCCAATCACTAGTCGGAAGTGTGTGACGAGTCTCGACTGAGTCAGAATCTGAATGATAAGATAACAGACTATATTAGGAGTCTGAATGGCAAGACTAATGAGATAAGTCTCACATCGACCGGTCGAACGGGGAGAGTTTGTTACATTCTAATAGTGCCACATCGCCCAATAATGCCACATCGGATGAAAACAAAATTGTCATGGACACTATTAATAATAATTGGAGTTAAAGCATTTTGGGTTGGTGGATTGGGCTCAATAAATTATTATTGTTAGTGGAACGGATTGTTACAGATAAAATTTATCATATTATCAGCATGTTAATGGTTTGGAAGAAAATTACTTACCTTCGGAAAACATATAATTTTGTATTAACTTTCATGTGGTGAGAATTCTCTGATGGGTATATATAAGTATACACTTTTTTTTTCTTTTTTAGTTTTATTTCAAAGTTATTTATTCTTGCTCAAGCTTTTACATAATAATAATGTTATTATTTGAGTAGAGTTGTATGTAAATATGCTTATATTATTTAAAAATAAAACCCACCAACGTGCATTTTATTTTGGCAGTGATTGTTTATCAAATAAATAACTTGTGTTTTTCAAATAGAAAAGCCTATCATAGAAATCATCACCATCACAAACTTTATGATCTTACCATTTTGTTACACATCACAATCAACTGTCCACACCAAAATAAAATGCTTGTTTGAAATACCTACTATTTAGGTTTCACATTATTCGGATAATTTTATTATTACCCACAAATGTCTGGTATTTGTAATTTTCTGTAGTGTTTGCATTGTGCAACAGGAATGGTCAAAGTCATATTATTTATGAGTTCTATTTTTTTTTTTTGTTCTTTGTTATTATTAGTAATTGTACTATAGTGTACTATACGATATGTTAGTGTTTCTTTTCTTTTTTTTTTCTTTTTTTTCAAAGACACTACTAATATTTTTTTTTTTTCCTTTTCAATTCTTACTATACAAACAATAAGAGTCTCTTTGGATGCTTTATATTTTAGAGTATAGTTTAACTATATTATGATTTGCTATGGGTGTAGAAAAAAATTTTTATGAAATTTTTGATAGGTTTAAAAACACACAAATAAATTAACGTATAAAAAGTACGGTGAAAGTAAAATTTAATTTTTTTAAAAAAATTATAAATTTTATTTTTTGGACAGCAACCGATTCTTAATTTTTTTTTTTTCGCTCATCTCCCTTCCATATCACACCTTTTGTCTCCCACCGCCATCTCTTCGCTCATCTCCCTCCCATATCACTCCTTTTTTCTTCACATCTACACTGAATAAAATTTTTCTCTTGCACCACCCCTCGCCTCACCTTAGTCTGCGAAGAGTGGTGCGATAATTTAATGCCATAATTTAATGTTATAATTATATTTGAAATATTTTTAATATTTTAGTTTTTATAAAGGTAAATCCATTTAATCACTAATTTTTATATTTTGAACTCTATAATAGCTAATTTTTTAAAAGTACAATAGAATTCGTTAAATTATATAATATATCCAAACAGTCTTTAAAATAAATCTGTAGAATTTTTTTAGAGTTACGGAATATCGAATTTTATCTAGAATAAAACTATGGTATTTAAACTTCATTGGGCCCTAAATATATATAATTTTAAACCAAAACAACCTTTTCTGCTTAGAAAACATTAGTAAAAGAACATATATTCCACCTAATTTCAGAAAAAAAAAATGAATAGAAATAACTTAAGAATTAGTTATAAATATTTTGATAGAAGGTTTTAAATGAATCCATTTTTTATTATCTGACCAGTGTTTATTATTAAAGTTGTTAGATTCTGGATAGATTTATTGACAGTAACAAAAAAAAAAAAAAAAAGAAAAAAAAAGAAAAAAAAAAGAAGATAAATTAGTGATGTTTTTGAAAAAAAAAATAGTAGTGGATAGCAAGTGAAAACAAATCTATATATAGTATTATGTATAGATTGATAAGCAAATAATAGTTCAACTATGTCTTTGAAAACAAAAATTAGTACAATATAGTGTAGTAGAGAGTAATTAAGCCTTATTATTATTATTATTATTATTATTATTAATTTTTTTTTATTCTTTACGAACTCTCGAGTATTACGAGAGCTAATAATATAACTATTTTATTATGTTTATTTATCAGAATATATATAGAGAGATATAATATTCAAATTATTTAAACTAACTAAATACACAATATAAATTATATAATATATTTATTATTAGAGCAATGCTACATGGACACCCCGAAGGGGTGTACATCATACACCTCCACCATTTTAATGGTGGCGATATTTTTTACGGGTCACATCAAGTGACATATCATCACACCCCCACCCTTAGATGGGTGGGGTGTATGATGTACACCCCGAAAGGGGTGTACACATAGCATTTTCCTTATTATTATTATTAATTTTTTTTTATCCTTCTCGAACTCTCGAGTATTAAGTAACTTGATTGAGAACTCGGGTTATATCTCCATCTACCCATTAATGCAATGTCCATGAACAAATAAATGAGTTTTGTTGATCTAAGGTACTCATGCATCCAAATAACTACCACAAAATACTAATTTAATGTGGGAGTTAGCATTAATGAGCCCCAAGTTTATTCCAACATTAATAAGACCCCACTCTACTAGTATAAAAATAGAACAAAAAAGATTAAAGAGAACATAAATTAGAATATTAATTATACTAATTCCTGAAAGAGAAATATTTGGTGCAGTTGTCTCCACATTATTAATACAGTGTAGTTCGAAATACATTCAGTTAAAAATACAATAGTTATAATCAACTAGGTTGTACTATTAGATTTTTGACTATTGGATGAAGAGATATGCGGTTGAGATGATAATGAGTCTTTAGAGTTTACTGAGTGGTTGAAAAAATTGTACCATTTAAGAGTTGAGAATGGTCAAAGGAATAGATCTAGTGACGAAAAATTTACTAATACCAAGTGCTTGGTGCTATCGATAGCATATATAGTAACTGAACTCCAGTTATAGTTATTACATATATCTTGTTTGGCTGGATATAGTAAAAAATATTTATAATTATAAAATTTTATTATTTTGTATATATAATAAAATTATATTTTATATAAAAAATATATATTTTCTCTATGGCAAAGTATTAGAAAGGTAAACTTATTTTATTTTGAATCGAAATTGAGTTGATTTATATTTTCAACTAAATTTATTTTAGAACAAACAAAATCAATAGCATACTAAAAAATCTACAAAAACATATATCAAAATCTAAATTTACAAATAAATACAACCAAACACGTGCATATCCCAATCTGCACCGATTGAACTCGCTAATAGAAGCTATTTATTATTTATTTACTTATTTATTGGAAAATTTGAATTGGTGCCCAATAATAAGAGGACACGTAGGCAGCTTGTACGAAAACCGGTACAACCATTAATGCAAAGAATCCTCTGCCACGATAGCCGGTGTGGACTGGTGGGGGCAATTAATGAGAACGTCAGGGGCATTTAAAGCAACGGAGATGTGTCATTTGCTTAGGGGTATTTTCGGAATAAATTTACTCCTATTTTAGAACAGCTCCCTTTGGCTTGCGTTGACTCTCTCTCTCTCGCTATCCCGGGAATGGAATTTACGTTTCCAGCGAGGATTCATTACTGCCCCCGAGTTGTTCTGAAACTACGAAACTGCCCTCCCTTGTTCTTTCCCTATATGTATATAAATTTGAGCAGAAATGCTCTGCTATTTAGATCAGTATTAATAAATTAAATTTTAATTTTTTTTTAATGTTAGTGAGCTGATGATTAAAAAAATATAAAATTTATAATTTTAATAATAAATATAATTTTTTATTTATTTAATGGTATAAAAAATTTAAAATTAATTAGATTAATTTTTTAAATTTATTTAAAATAAAATGTATACTCTCAATCTTGATTATAAGATTATTATTATTATTTTTTGAAATATATTTATTTCAACCTTTTATTTTTGTATTCACCGGATAGACAAGAAAAAAAAAATTAAAAAAAATATAAATTTAAAATTTCAAATAGTTTAAATAATGTAAATCATATTTAACGATGTTTATCGTTATTTTGAAAGCTCCATCATAAAAAATAAATAGATGACAGTAAAATTCGTTTGGCATCGATAGCACTCTCTTTATATATATATATATATATATATATATATATAGTACTTTTATTTATTTAATTATATTTTTTAAATGTTATTATTTGTACTCAGTACTCCTCCATATAGGACTCTGTATTATTGTATAGAGATAGTGATATACATTTTACACTATTGCTATATTAAACTCTTTATATGATATAGTGGTAGAACATAGTACTACAATGGAAAGTCCATAGTGTATATCTTGTACTTTTAGATTGACTATTGTATTATACTATCGGTACTATCAAATTATTTTTAATAATATAATTTTTAAATTTATAATTAATTTCATCAGACTTTATCTATGTTTTGAAAATATTTACAAATAAAATTTTATATTATTTGAGATTATTTGACTAGTGATCAAAATATCTCAAAATTAATAATTTTGATAGTCGATGCGATATGTTTGTGAATTTAACAATATAAGATAATTCAAATTTGATAAAATTTGGATAGAAGCTTTTTTTTCACTATTTAGAATAAGATCAGTATCTCTAATATAAAATTAAAATTTTATATTATTATTTTTTAAAAATTTTTATTTTTTATTTTTTATTTTTAAACTACTTATTTGATATATATAAATAATATTAAAAAATAAATTAAATTTAACTGAATTGATCATCGATTTCGATCTTATTATTAAAAATAACTTAATAATAAAGAGGTTTTCTATTATATATATCTATTATATATATCGACAGTATAATAGCCATGTACTTATATTATAGTACTGTATAGGTAGCGCTATTTTATTTATTTATTTATTTATTTTTTATTGTTGTTTGTGCATTTCTTATTCCGAAATTTTTTCATATAATTAATACTAATATAATAACTTGAAAAGCTGGGAGTAATCATTTTATTTCTTCATCAAAGTATTAACTGAGATTGAAGGCTCTTTTAAAATTTCGAGTTTTTTTGTATGCTGGTTCAGATATAAATTAAAATTATTTATTTTAAAAATAAATATAAGTTCAGAAATAAATAGAAATAAGACTAATTTTATTTTTAAATAAAAATTAAATTATTTTTTAAAATAAAAAAATAATTTTTGAATAGTTAAATTAGAATAGTGAGAATAAGAGTAATTATAATTTTAAAATAATAATATTTTATCTAATTAATTAATATAAAAATATTAATTAAATAATAATTTAATTTATTTAATTAACTATTGATAGATAATCTTAAATATTAATTGATAAAATAATTAACAATAATAAATATTATTAATAAATAATTTAATTAAATATAAATAATTTAATTAATTATCTAATAATTAAATAATTAAATTAGTCAAAATAATAAATTAATTAAAGAGTTAATACAATAATTAAAATTATATTTACTTTAATTAAACTTATTTTCAAGTGAAAATAAATTTGTTCTAGAAAAATGACTAGAACAATAGTTTCAGTCTTATAGCAGCTTATTTCAGAGAGACGGGAACTACTGTTTCCATCCAAACCAAACGCATTCAATTGAAACTTCGCTTGGCTTGGATATAAGAGAGAATTAGTATTATCATGGATAAGTATAATTTTTGGAACAAGCTAGAACTATTGTAAATTTGTGTTTGATTGGGTATTAGGTTAATACCAGGTATAAGAAAAATAGTGTTCGGTAAGAGATTAAGAATAAGAGGAATAGAGAGTGTATTTTGTATAAAATGACTAATATGTTATTTCTCCTAATTCTTTTTTAAAGTTAAAATTTAAGAATTTGTATAAATTTTAATTTTTATAAAACTTTTAAGTGGGAGTAAAACATTTAATTTTAAAATTTTAAGTGGAGCAAAAATTTTAATTTTTACATTTATAAAAATTTAAAAAATATAATAAAAAATTTGTATACATTTTAAAATTTTTAAAAATATAAAATAAAATAAAATTTTTAGATTTATTAAAAAATAAAGTTAAAAAAATTAAAAATAAAAAAATAAAAAAATTTAAATTTTTAAATTTTATAAATTTAAATATTTTTTAAAATTTAAAAATTATAATTAAAAAAAAAAAGTAAAAAAATTGTCCCTGGAATATGCAAAGAAAAAGAAAAAAAAAAAAAAGGAAAAAAAAAAAGGACTGCTTGGAAAGGGTGAAGGGGCATGGGGCGGGGGAGGGGACCTTGTTCCGGCCAGTTACCGAGTTGTCCCGATTTTGACAAAAATAATTCGTTAAGGGGGGAATAGATATTCCACCTTGTTCTCCTCTTTAACTTTATTGTATTTGGGTACAAATAGGACTTTTTTTTTTTTTCTATACTCAAACTAAACACTAAGGCAGCGTTTGGTTGGGGCATAAAGGGGGAATAACCCCCTTTATCCCCCTATTCTTGCCAAACACCATACAAAAAAGACAGGGAATAAATTTTTTTTTTATCCCCTTCTTAACGGGTTATCCTAGGATAACCCGTTAAGATTTATCCCATATGGGAGCCGGAATAGTGGAATAAGGGGGGCAGGGATTAAATGTTTTCACTTTAATTTTCAATACAAAAACTTTCAATACAAAAAATTAAATTTAAAAATATAATATTTAAATTTTCAATTTTAAAATTTTAAAATTACGATTTAATTTTCAAATTTTAAAATTTTAAAATTGAATTTGAATTATAAAATTTTAAATTTTCAATTTTAAAATTTTAAAATTTTAATGTGAAATTTTAAATTATAAATTTTAAATTTCAAATTTGAATTTGAATTTTAAAATTTTAAAATTTGAATGTGAAATTTTAAATTTAAAATTTCAAATTAAAAAATTTCAAATATAAATTTTAAATTTTAAAATTTAAAATTATAATTTACAATTAAATTTTTAAAATTCAAAATTTAAAATAAAATTTGAAAATTAAAATTTAAAATTAAAGTTTAAAATTAAAATTTAAAATTAAAGTTTAAAATTAAAATTTAAAATTTAAAATTAAAATTTAAAATTAAAGTTTTAAATTAAAATTAAAATTTATAATTTATAATTTATAATTAAAATTAAAATTTATAATTTAAAATTTATAATTTTTAAAATTCATTTGCACTTTCATTTTTAAAATTTGCAGTAAAATATACTATAAAATAAAAATTATTATTTTTTTAGGTAAGATATAATTTATTACTTATAATTAAATTGCTTCAAATTAAATATAATTTTTAAATTAATTTTCCTACAAAAAAAGATAAGGGCAAAGTTGGCATTTTGAAAAAAATTCTATCTTCTTTTTTTCACTATCCTCCACTATTTCATAATTTCAACCAAACACTATTTTAGCTATTGCAGAGAATACCAACTTTTCAACCAAACGTAATTTAACTTTTATACTTCTTTATCCCGGAATAGCAAGCTATCCCAGGTATAAAAAAATTTATACCTCAGAAATTAATCCCCGAACCAAACGGGGCCTAAGTTGGAGAACAAAATCTTATTTCGGATCCAAACGCCCATAGGAGTTGCTTGGGTTTTCAAAAATATTTAGCTTGATATTTGGTTGAATATCAATTCCAAAACACGTAATAACTAAGTTATTGTTGTGTTCACGATAACAACTCATCATCCATATCATTGTAGCGAATCTTCTAAGATAAAAATACGCTAAATCACATAGAAATAACTAGAAGTTTACTCTTTAATTCAAAGCATATAGAGTACTACTATAGTATATATAATAAAAGATACAAATTTATATAATTTATTTGAATTAATTAACAAATATTTTGATTTGGCCATCTAATTTTTTAAAATTTTAATGTCTAACATTTTAATTTATTTGATTTGAATCATTCGTGAGCACTTTAATTTTAAATGTTAGATGCGCCGTTTATCTTTACAAGTTTAGTTTATATGCTTTATACAATTCTTACAACTGTAAATTTATTAAACTAAATAATTAGCTTAAGTTTTAAAAATTCAAATCTAACTGGATGAATAATTGAATAGTAGAATCAAAATTATAAAAGATTGAATAGTCAAATTAAAATGTTCTATAATACAGATAAGTTCTATACGATTTTATCTATATAATATAAAAAAGAGTTAGCTACTGTACTTTCGAAAATACGAAAGTTTTCGTATTTTAAAATTATTTTCGACAATAAAATATTCGATTCGATAATTCGTTTCGTTAAATATGATTTACAATGTTAGAATTATCTACAAACCAAATTTTATAATTTTTTTAAATTTTATTTACCTAAAAACGAGTAGCAAAAAAAAAAAAAAAACAGCTGAAAATAAAAATTTTATTAATGGTAACTAAAATTTTTGATTAAAATTTTACTTAATTTAAATTATTTTTTTACGGTTGAGTTTACAAACCTACAATATCGGTTATTAAAATAATTATTTTAAAATTTTTTGATCACTCAACATATAAAATTAAAAAATTAAAAAATTTAATTTTTAAATAATTCAAATAAAACAAACAGTGGAATTAAATGCTTAATCATTAAAAATAACTTAAAAAGTAAGTACGTAGACGTTCGTGCTGATTTCCATAATATTACAGATACTAAACTTCTATTAATAGAGTGCAAAATTTAGAATACATCAATCATTTTTGTACACAAAAATTGCAATTATTAATTTGGTACACAACTACACATACATATAACTCATTAACTGTGGTGGTGGTGGTGGTGGTGGTGCTGCTGCTGCAGGTGATGGCAATTCTGTAATTAGATTGCAACTGAGGTCCCTTTTTGCAATTCTCTCTGCTCTCTGCATTCTGCTCTCTCTGCTTACGCACGCAACTGTCCGCGACTTAGACGACGACGTCGTCTCCACCCCTTTCATTCCTCTCCCCTCTCTCGCAGGTGGGAATTGGGGAACACTACATTGCACTCCTCCGGGAACTGCGGCTTCCGAGCGTAGCTCAATGCCGAACTGATGGGCTGCGTCCTCGGCACCGCCGCCTCCGCCGCCGAGGGAGGCGGCGCCGCCTCCGACCGCCGGGAGAGCCCGGCGACGCTCCGGCCGTCGCCGGGTGACGCCGCCGGATGGCCCGCGTGGCTCGTCGCCGTCGCCGGCGAAGCCCTCCGTGGGTGGGCCCCGCGCCGCGCCGACTCCTTCCAGAAGCTCGCCAAGGTTCTAGAACCCTCCACCTCTCTTGAATGTTTTTTTTTTTTTTTTTTTTTTTTTTTTCAAAACGATGATTCACGTTACTAACAATTTCCAAGAGCTTATTTTATATTCGGTCCTTGGTCCTTATTCGTTTGTAATTATAGAAAAGTATTTGGTAAAATACACTTTTGGTACAAAACTATGAGGCTTGTGACACTTTAGTTCTAAAATTTTATTTAAATGTAATTTTTGGCTCCGACCGTACCATACATGACACTTTGCTGTTCAAACTTTCTGAATTATTGCGATTAAATTTTATAATTTTTTTATTTTTTTAAGTGAGTGTTGATGAATTATTAATATAAAATAAATATAATATTTTAATTATTATGATATCATCAAATAGGATACTCCAAGTTGAAGTAAAATATCACATACCTAGAATCATAAATTACAAATAATTAAAATTCGGGGACTAAAGTTTCATGGAACTTATTATAATTCGATTCATTCATGGACTAAAATGTCAGTGCCTTATGGTTTGACGACCAAAGTATAATTTATTCAAAAATATGGAAGGTAAATACTTTTTGTAAACTCGAAATCCAGTGAATTACTTTGGAGTGATTTGTAAAAAAAATTTTATTCAAAAATGAATGGGATGTATATATCATACATCCGATTTCGGGTTCACGGATAGCAGAACTTCAAAAATATTAGTATAAGTTGTCAGATTATTGACGCTAACTATTAATCCCAAAAACTCGAACGATTAGAAATACGCAATTAATTCACTTAAAGCGTACAGACACAGCGTTCACGGATTTCGACCGGACTTAATTTATTTAGACATTAGATTTATTATTGGGTCTCTTGCCGTTAGGTCTATTATGAACCGCAGTTCTACTTAATTTACTGGGCTCACCAACTTAATTTATTAATTTTCTGAACCTATTGTCACAGAACAGAAAATTAAATTTATTTTTAATCCATAAATAAATAGCCAACCCAAGTTATTTGGATGTGATATATCTTGTTTGGTAAAAGATGGCTCGAAGATTGAATATAAAACAATATGTATCATTTTTTGACATTTGATCATAATTGTCATATATCATACATTAGGAGCTTTTAAAGCTAATAAAAAAGGTGCGCTAAGATTTACAATAAAATTAAGCTTGTAGTGATATTTGCCGCGATTACATGTCTAGAATAACGTATCATATCGGAACTTTAAATGATTTTGTTCAAAATAAGATAAATTAATTTGTCGATGAACTACGTGATGAATATTTAAGAAATTTTAAGGACTAAAACGAAATTTTACGTCGAACAAGGTATCATTGAATAACAACTTATTTCGACATCTAAACGAAGCCTAAGCGACCGTCGTGTTCCTTAATCTTTTTTTTTTTGTCAATATGTATGGCGTGGTTTATCTGATTTGTACCATTCATGTACAAAGTGTGGAGGCTATTTACAGTGTCATCCTTTACGTAACAATGTCGACGTTAATCTTTCTAAATGTTTGATGTTTTGCTCCTGTGAATGTACATGCATGCATAGATTGGGACGGGGACGTATAGTAACGTGTACAAGGCGCGGGAGGTGGGGAGCGGCACGGTGGTGGCGCTGAAGAAGGTGCGGTGCGAGGCAGCGGAGGCGGAGAGCGTGCGCTTCATGGCCCGGGAGATCGCCGTGCTCCGCCGGGTGGGCTCTCACCCGAATGTCGTGTGCCTCGAGGGGATCGTGGCGTCACGCGTCTCGCACTCGCTCTACCTCGTCTTCGAGTACATGGAGCATGACCTCACCGGCCTCGCTGCCGCCCCCGGGGTCGCCTTCTCCGAGGCCCAGGTGATCAGTGGGTCTCACACTCTCTTTCTCTCTCTCTCTCTACACACCATAGGGGGGGGGGGCAAGCACACAATTGATCGAACACCTCATGAACATAGTTAGATAGTTTTGGTTTTCTTAAGTCACTGAGAAATTTCTGAATTTTTTAAGGTAATTTTTTAATTTAGTAGAATCATCAATGAATTTGATAAGCTCCTAAATTTAATCGGCTAAAATCACTAAATTCAGAAAAAAAAATAAAAAATCAAAAGTTGAAAAGATGCCAAAAACAAAATAATGATGTTGAACAGGACATATTATAATGGGCTATCGTTGCGTAAGATTTTTAATTTTTCTCCAATAATTTTCAAGAGCTTTTCTTCGCTTTTAAGGCCTAGTTGGGAAATGCCGTGGCCAAACTTTCCATTTTGGTATTTTACAATGTAAAAGATAATGCAAAAGTAGTTTGAAGCTTCTTTCTTCAATGCTAGAGCCGAATTTCAAAGTGCTTTCGGACTTTTTGGGCTCGATAAAGTGTTAAACGGGCGCTTCTGGCCGCCGAATTTGCTAGCATTTCGTCGTGCGTGAAAATTTTGATTGATTTATGCACGCACAATGTATTTTGGCAGGTGAAGTGCTACATGAGGCAGCTGCTCTTGGGGCTGGCACACTGCCACGCCCGCGGCGTCCTGCACCGCGACATCAAGTCCTCCAACCTCCTCCTCGACAACGAGGGGGTGCTCAAGATTGCCGACTTCGGCCTCGCCGCCACGTTCGACCCGCGCCGCCCGCGGCCGATGACCAGCCGGGTGGTCACGCTGTGGTACCGCGCGCCAGAGCTCCTCCTTGGCGCCACACGCTACGGTGTCGGCGTCGACCTCTGGAGCGCCGGGTGCATCCTTGCCGAGCTTCTTGCCGGCAAGCCCATCTTGCCCGGCCGCACCGAGGTGCTTCTCTTTTTTTCAACTCAAGTTGCATTACTAGTAGCTAGTCTCTAAATTTTTTGTCTAGTTTTACTTCAGTTCTCGAACATAATTTTAAGATAGATGATATTTTAAGGCGAACCTTTACTCACCGTCCTTCCGAATCGATCTTTTTGGTAACACGGTATCAAAAAAAGTCTTTAGTCCCTTTTATTTCGAGAGGACACAGTTTATCTGATATTCACCATGCATGTGAGGGGTATGTTACGATTGATTTTGAGCCATTTTCTATTAGATCAATCTTTTGGGTAGCAGAGACTAATTTTTCTCGAATAGTTTATAGCATAAACTAAAACCTTTTAAAATTTTGGGATGTTAAATATCGAGCTATGTATGCGGACCAAAGTGAAACCAGGATTTACGGTCGAGAAAATAGTACAATTTTCCTCATTTTTCTCCATCAATTCTTACTGAAGTTTGCTGATTTTCCATGCATGGTCCTTTCAATTTTGATTTCTTTAACAGTTTAAACAAGACGATTGTTCTAAAAGCTCAAACTTCTGTACAATGTGCAACTTCCTTTAACTTTGCTCTCAAATGTAGGAGGGGATTTGAGTACAAACTCATTTTGCAGACTCAAAATTGTATGAAAACATAGGATCATGATGATCTCATGATCCCTTACTCTGATATCATATAAAATAAATCATCCAGGTTGAGCAGTTGCATAGAATCTTCAAGCTATGCGGATCCCCGTCAGAGAAGTACTGGAAGAAGTCGAAGCTGCCGCACGCAACCATCGTCAAGCCGCAGCAGCCCTACAAGTGCTGCATCGCGGAAACCTTTAAAGATTTTCCTCCGTCTTCTATTTCCCTCATCAAGAAGCTTCTCTCAATCGACCCCTCAGAGCGCGGTACGGCCGCCGATGCCCTCGACAGCGAAGTGAGCACGCTCCATTTGAATCTTTTGTTCCTTATATTGAATCTCCTTTCTGGAAGTTCTTGAAGATATTAACATGGCTTTATGTCATATCCGTCGCTGAAGTTTGACCTTTATTTCATCTTCGTGTTCATAGATTTAGTTATAACAATTTAGTTTTTCAAGTTTGTCTTAATCTTTTCCTTTTTTTACGGGTTGGAATTGAAAGGCCCATGTGAAATCAACTGGAATTTCATGGACTAGTACATATCAATTGAATCTTTAAACACGAAATTGAAATCTAGGTCAAAACTTCAAGGACTAAATTTGCAATATATTATATACCCAATCAAAATTTAATGTCTCCCTTTTGTGTTTGATTCTCAATTGTTTTAGTTCTTTACCACAACGCCTTATGCCTGCGAGCCATCGAGCTTGCCACGGTATCCGCCCAGCAAGGAGATGGATGCAAGACTACGGGAAGAGAAGGCGAGAAGGTGAATTCGCACCTCATTCTCTCAACTCATAGCTACGTTTCGCTTTAGCCATCAACAATTGTATTTGAAATATTCGACGCCAATGTGATTATCTTATATTCCACTTGGAAGCCAAGTTTGGAGACCAACTGTTTGATTATAAGCGAGATTACGGTGGGACTCCGCTTCCAAATATATTGTAGATGATAGTAATATTGATTTTCCTGTAAATTTGTCCCACCAATGTTATTTACATGAAGGACTACGGGTAAACCGGAAGGTTGAGGAGTCAACTTGCGAAATGTCCATCATTTCGAGTGTGATGATTCTGAATTTGTCTGGAGTGAACAGGCAAAGAAGGATGGATGGCAAAGGAAATGTCGAAGCTGCAAAAAGGTCGCGAATGCATAATCGACGAAGCAGAGCAATCCCGGCCCCCGAGGCGAATGCCGAGCTACAAGTTAACTTGAATGTATATGTCTACTAAACTATTTATACCATTCAACTCTTATTCATACCCTACTCTCGCGAGGGCGATATTGAGAACTTTGATGATCAATACTCGCATTCGCATGTTGTTTTAAACTTGGCAGAGGCACAGGTTGATGGCTAGAGTTGGCGCCGCGAGCAAGAGCGAGAAGTTCCCGCCGCCCCACCAGGACGGTGCGGTCGGTTTCGACGATCCGTACAAAGCGCGGCTCTCTTTCATCGCCGTCGATCGTTCTTTTGCCTCAACGATCTTTCAAACAAAGGAAGAGCCTATCGGCGTATCGCCAACTTCTTTGGAAAGTGCTGTTAGGAAAAGCCATGCAACAAGGAAGAGTGCAGGTAGAGGTTGGCCTCAGTCAGCTGCTGATGCTCACAACATGGTGAGAGCTGTCAAACCTACTTCAATAGGGATTCTTATGGAGCTGGGAAAAAATTAGCAAAATTAGTGGGAGTTAAGGGAAAGAATCTGAGTATACCAAGGGGGCAAAATGAGAAAAATTTAGAGTTAGAGATGTTTTTATGTTAATTTCCAAGTGCAAAACATGTACAGCTAAACCAGTGTTCTACCTATACATTATTATAAATCTTGTGATTATCATCTTTGAGAAAGATTAAAAGTGTGGAGGGAAAAAAAAATAAATTTAGTAGTACTTTCAAATTGTGCATAAAATTGCCCCTTTAATATGTAAGGTAAGGCAACCATCTCAGGGAGGAGGAAGTGGGGGAACATAGCAAGAAGGAGAGCAAGATAGAGAGAGATTAGGGCAAGGAGGAGAAGGCGACAGAATCTACGCGCAGTCAAAGAGAAAGAAATAAGCTTTGGTCCATGGATCGGGCACCTTGGGGTGGAGCGGGCGGCTAACGGGTAGACTCGGTTACCTACTAGGCAAGACCAAGAGCTTGTGGCAGAGGCCCATGGTCCGGGCCCAATCCTATTCAGATCAGGCCCAAGGTGGCCCATTTAAGTATTTTCTTATTAGTTAGCAATGTAATTCCTTAGTTATGCAAACTGCATTTAGTAGAATTAAGATAGTATAAAGAGTATTGTAACGCGAGGAGGAGGCATGAATGAAATAGTGAATTACTTCTTTTCCAATCCTCTCCTTTCCCTTCCTCTGTTCCTTCTTGTCTCACTCTTCCTCTACCTTATCTCTCACCTTCATTCTCTACTCTTTCTCATTCTCTCCCAAAATTTTCCCAAATTTCACTATAACCTCAGAATTGAGGCGCCATCATCCCCGTCGCCATCCTTGGCTTAGATCAGCGTCATCATCGCCCTGTTGCGACGGGTCAGGACATTACAATTTGGTATCAGAGCGGTCGGATCCGAGAAAGCCAACAGGCAATAAATTATGGAAGCATTGGAGGTAACCTTGATCTGAAACCCCTCATTAAGTACCCGCACACTAGTAGAATCAATATTGGCCTCAGCGTAGCATCAGCGACAACCTTAATTATCACTGCATCCTGTTAGAAGAAAAGAGAAGATAGGAGCAAAAAAGAGGAACCGCTTTAAGTATACCAGTAGAAAACTCATAGAAAAAGCAGAAATGGTGGAAGGAACCAGACTGAGGGAGATGAATGAACACCTCAATAAACTAGAGGAGAGGATGCAGCAACTTACCTCAGAGTGTAACGAAAGGATCGAAGAAAGAATACAACAAATTAGTGATGACTGCAGTAAAAAGATCATAGCACAGACACATCAACTCGATGAAATGCAAACAGATGGTCAACATAGATACGAAGCCCTGCAAATCGAGGCTACGAGACGGTATGAGGAGAATGCTCGGCGACATGATCAGTTACTTAGACTGTTGACCATGTAGTAGCCACACAGTCCCACTTCCTGGGACCATTCCCCATCCAGTAATGCATCACTAGTGATGAAGGAAGGAAGGCAACCTGCTGGTATTCAACCTGGTGGTAGCACCTCCTAGGGACCTAGGGAAAGCAAGGGCAGGGAAATATTGTCACGCTCCGCGATCGAAAATGCGACCCGGGCCCGCCAACAGATCCGTCGCCCATACGGAAAATCCCGTATAAACGAAGCGTCTAACCTGCAAAAGATAATACTACAACTATACAAATATCAGAGCTAAAAAGTAAACTACTGAAATATATATAAAAAAAATACAACTCCAAATAGTACAAGTATGAACCTCACCACATAAGTCTCTCGAAAATAAAACTCTCAACAGCAACTATCTATAAAAATCCAGCAGACTGTACTACAAAGCTCCAAAAAGGGGTACAACTATACTCCAAAGACGGGTAGGGAACTAGCTCGCGACTCCCTTACCTCGATCAGCTGGTGCAGCAACAGGAGTAGGAACAGGGGTAGATGCCTCTGGAAAATCTGTCACCAACAGAGGATGTGAGAACTACACCGTCACGTAGTTCTCAGTGGGTACCGTCTCCAAGACCAACAGTCTATCCACTAAGTCTACTAGAGGCATGAGATAACAGGAAAACTATAATAATATAAAGATAAGCTGGAAAGAAATCTACAGCTATCATGTCTCTATCTACAATGCTCAAAGTGTGATACAGATGAAAATGATGCATCAACTCTAACCCAATATACTTGGTCAACCCAATCACACTGATTGCCACATAGGGTCCAGTCAAACTTGCGCCCACCTACTGCCATTACATTAACGGAGGACTGGACTTACGTAGGGTGTCCCACATGGATTGCGTCGACAAGTCGTAATAGTAAAGTAACAGGCCCAACTCCGGAGTGGCACTCGAGAGGCACGACCCCACCGAGGAAAGTATCCGCGCATCTCTGTCGAGCTCAATATGGCTCATGCAGGTTATGGTCCAAATCCACGATTAATCAGATCGGAAATAATAACTCAACAGTAATAACATCTACCGGAGACACACCACAGCTCGGGACCACCGTCAACCCAAACGGCTCCCAGAACAAGCCACCCGATTCACAGACAAGAAGAACCCAACTGACACAACAAGAGTCTGAGAATTCCGAAAGGCCGATGCCTAGAACCCCAATCAAACAAGAACAAGTTCCAAGCTCAACCTTTCGAAGTTTTCGATCCCCGGGAAATCAGCTCTCTCGCAGGTAAAACATCCGGAGGGAACCAATTAGGGTCCGAAAGTTTCGAAAAACTAGCACCTACAACCTTATCAAATAAGAACGGGCTCTAGGCACAGCCCCCCTAGCTTTCGTTCCAAAATAAGAAAACAGCCCCTATAACCCAGATCACTCAACCCTCTCGGGTGAGAAAGTTTGTAAGAAGAAATGACAGTTATTTTCGAAAACTATTTTGATTTGTGAAATCCAATTTAATGAATTTTAGTTCTTTAAGAAGATCAGTTAAAATAAGTTATATTTTTTCCAAACACCGAAGGGCTAATGCCTTCACCCTATTAAACAAGAACAGATTTCGGCAACCCCTTCGAAATCCGGAGGGAAAAACGTTTGTTTACTAAAATTATGTGTGTCCAAAAATAGTCCGGGTTCAAGGTCCTACTATCAACAACTCAACACTACTACAAATACAGTGCTAATGACACTGGTCGGAGAATTTACGACAATCCGGGACCATGGTTTACCCAACGGCTCCCAGCATTAGCACAACACTAACCACAGCTACCAGACTCCACTCGTCCCCCCGACACGAGTGTAACATATATCCCACACTAACCCGACTACTTGGCCCACTATCCGGTCGAGGTAACACTCTAAGTTCAGAAAAAAAAATGCAAGAGGTGGAACCTAGAACATAAAAGTACCTAGCCCAAGTGAGAGTTTTCTAGCAGTCCGGTTGAAACATGCAATCATATGACAGGGTGTTAGTCAAAGTCCAATAACTCTATAAACATCAATAGTAACACCTATTCTAGCATGCAAAATCTACAACACTAGAATTAGAAAGAAGTCTGCAGACTTGGAGGAAAATCCAATCCAACTCGGTTTGCCACCAATTGCTTGTAGACACTTACAATTGGGCTCTCGCAGAAACGTTCACTTTCGAAAGAAAGCGCAACGGCGCCCGCTACGCATGAACGGTACACCCCGAAAAGTACGACGGTAAACTTGCGCGGCAAACGACACCCCCAACAACGGTCCCTGACAAGAATCAGGGCACAGAGTTCAAAGACAAAAACCCCAAAAGCAAAATCTAAAAACTGTGCCGAAAAACACAACAAAACACGAGGCGACACCTACCTTAAACCGGCGCGCCGACAAATGGGTGCACGCATGACCGCCCGGCTCCGTGGAACACCTCGCACGCGCTCCACGACACAAACAGCGCGCCCGTGGCACAAACGGCGCGCCCCATAGCACAAATGGCGCGCCCGCAGCACAAGCGGCGCGCCCCACGGCACAGACAACGCGCCCCACGGCACAGACGACGCACCCCACGGCACAGACGTCGCGCGCTCCACGACACACCAAAAACCCCCACGAATTTTCCCTCGTGCTCCTAAAATATTTAGGACAAAGCAACGAGAAAAAATGAGGGAAAGAGAGAAGATTTCGGGCCTTAAATAGTCCGAAATCGGGCTAGCTACAGTGCAAGGCCAACCCGGGGGCGCCAGTTGGCGCCCCCCAGCGACAGCGCGCTTGCGCCGCGCGAGGCGGGGCCAACGGGGCCCCGACATGTGGGCGGCGCGCCCTAATGCGGGGCTGCCGTGTGGCGCGGCCCATGCTCGCCCACGCTGCGCCCCACATGCCCCGCCTCGGTCGCCGCGCCCAATGAGGCGAGGCCACGTGGTGGGTGCATGGGTTCGCTGGGCCCGGCGCACGCGCGGTGGGCCGTGGACCGGCCCACCCGCAAATTCGGCCCGTAAGTCCGAATTCACCCGAAAATAACCAATTTTGACTGTTTTTTGTGCGCTGAGTCTGTTTTTGGCGTCCGTTTGACGCACAACGCACTCGATACACCAAAAATAGGTGTTTCGCACCGCCGACCACACGGTCAAGTCCCGCGAAAAATCCGGGACACCACAAATATTACCGAACCCTCTCAGACAACAGGAAAGAATAGAGGAACACCAAGTCAGACGACCTCATTACATTCCGTACCTGAAGTTAAAATTTCTAGTGTTCAGTGGAGAGGAGCCTAGAGAATGGAGCAGCAAATGCGAACAGTACTACCGGATTTACCAAATTTCAGAGCTCCAATAGGTAGAGATAACAACCATGCATTTTACGAGGAAGGTCCACAAGTGGAAGGAGGGGCACCTCATAGACAAACCCAACATCCAGTGGGAGGAGCTCGTGGAGGCAGTATAGAGGAGATTTGGAGGTTCAGACATCAAGAGATTAGTAAGAGAATTCAACAAACTAATGCAAACGAGCACAGTTGAGAGATACCAAGAGAAATTTGAAGAATGAGAGCCAAAATATTGTACCTTAACCCCGCGCTACTTTATCGAAAGCTACATAAGCGGATTGAAGGAGGAGTTAATTACGTTAATAGATTTATCTCAATCGACCACATTAGAGAGCAATCGCTTATTGGCCAAAAGAAGTAAATGCTTCTTTGGGCAGCATCAGGTGGAGTTCTTGGGACATCTTATCTTATAACACGGAGTGGCCACCGACCCTTCCAAGCTAGAAGCTATGAAAAGCTAGCCAACACCCACTACCGTGAAAGAACTGAGGGGGTTCCTAGGGCTTACATGATACTACAGAAGGTTTATTAAAGGGTACGGGGGCCTAAGCAAACTCACAGAGTTACTCAAGAAGGATAAGTTCACATGGAACGAGGAAGCAACCAAGGCATTTGAGAAGCTCAATGAAGTAATGACTACCGCACCAATCTTGGCTATGCCAAATTATATCGAGCCCTTCACCATAGAAGTGGATGCTTGCGAGTATGGGATTGGTGCAGTCTTTACCCAAGAGGGGCGACCCCTAGCATACATTAGCAAGGCGATTTGTCAAAAGAATATGAGCTTGTCCACTTACGAGAAGAAATTCTTGGTCATATTTTTAGCGGTGTCGAAGTGGAAGCATTACCTCAACCCACGATCTTTTATTATCAAGACTGATCATGAAAGTTTGAAATATCTCTTGGAACAGAAGATAACCACAACAATTCAGCAGAAGTGAATGCTCAAGTTGATGGGGTTGAGCTATACCATACAGTACAATAAGGGAAGAGAAAACATAGTTGTTGATGCCCTTTCGAGGAGAAGGGGAGAAGAAGGACACAACCAAGCTATTACAACTATTGTTCCTACTTGGGTTCAGGAAGTAGCCAAGAGCTATGAGGGGAACTCCCAAATACAACAAATCATCACAGAATTGTTGCTAAGCCCGAATTCCCAACCAGACTACACCTACAACCACAGAGTGCTAAAATGCAAGGGAAGGATTTATATAGGGAGAACAGGAGACCTGAGATTGAAGTTGCTGGAGCTTATGCATGCCTCTTCCTTAGGTGGACACTCCGGCATTAACCATACTTACAAAAGAATCAAATAATTATTCTACTGGCCCGGAGTGAAACAGGAGGTGGAAAGAAAGGTAAAAAATTGCGAAGTATGCATCAAGAATAAGGTTGATGGAACCCCCTATGCCGGTTTATTGCAATCCCTACAGATTCCTGCACAAGCTTGGCAGGAGATAAGTATGGACTTCATTGAAGCCCTTCCCAATCCGAAGGTAAGGATACAATCTTAGTTGTGGTTGATAGTCTCACCAAATACGTGCACTTTATTCCTTTAGCCCACCTCTACACCGCGCAAGAAGTAGCGAGAGCCTTCCTAAATACTGTGTACATATTGCATGGGTTACCTCAGGGGATAGTGTCGGATCGAGATAAGATATTCACGAGCCAAGGGTGGGAAGACCTCTTCAGGTTATTGGATGTCAAGCTAAAAATGAGCACCGCTTACCACCCACAGATGAACGGGCAGATAGAGAGAGTCAACAGGTGTGTGGAAACTTACCTTCGCTGCATGAGCTTTCAGTACCCCCATAAGTGGCGTAGATGGTTAACCCTGGCTGAGTGGTGGTATAACACTAACCACTCCTCCTCCTTAGGGATGACACATTTCCAAGCTCTATACGGGTACTCATCACCGGCTTACACAGTGGCCAACATAGGACTTTGCACCGGACCAATAATAGAGGAGTGAAATCAGGAGAGGGAGAAGATGTCTTGGGTGCTTAGGGAAAGACTCTAAAAAACCCAAAATAGGATAAAACAAAACACGGACAAGAGAAAGGTGGACAAGTAGTATAGAGAAGAAGAAATGGCATACCTGAAGCTCCAGCCCTATCGCCAGAGTAGCTTAGCACTGAGGCGCAATATCAAACTTACCTCAAGATACTATGGGCCATTCAAGATCCTATCCAGGGTAGGACCTGTAGTTTACAAGTTGCAACTGCCCGAGCGATCAAGAATCCACCCGGTCTTCCATGTTTCGCTCCTCAAGCGTGGAACCACATCGTCAGCTCAGATCTCACCTACGGTGTCGTTGGTGGGCTAGGAGGGTTAGCTACTGGCACAACCGGAGAAGATACTAGACCGCCGAGTGGTCCGGCGCGGAAATAGGGCTGCGACATAAGCCCTCATCAAATGGAGCAACTTGGCAGAGACTGAGGCCACCTGGGAGGACTACTGGGCTCTTCCTTAGGGAAAAGGAAGCGAGGGAACAGAGCAAGATAGGAAAAGATTAGGGTAAGGAGGAGAAGGCAACATAATCTACGCACAGCCAACGGGCAAGAGAAGGAAATAAGCTTTGGTCCATGGATCGGGCACCTTTGGGGTGGAGCGGGCGGCTAATGGGTAGACCCGGTTACCCACTTGGCAAGACCAAGAGCCTGTGGCAAGGGCCCACGGTCTGAACTCAATCCCATTTAGATCAGGCCCAAGGTGGCCCATTTAAGTATTTTCTCACTAGTTAGCAATGTAATCCCTTAGTTATGCAAATTACATTTAGTAGAATTAAGATAGTATAAAGAGTATTGTAACGCGGGGAGGAGGCATGAATGAAATAGTGAATTACATCTTTCCCAATCCTCTTATTCCCTTTCCTGTGCTCCTTCATGTCTTACTCTTCCTCTATCCCATCTCTCACCCTCATCCTCTACTCTCTCCTATTCTCTCCCAGTTTTCCCCCAAATTTCACTTTCACCTCAAAATTGAGGCGCCATCATCCCCGTTGCCATCCTCGGCTCAGATCAGAGTTATAATCGTCTGGTTGCGATGGGTTAGGACATTACATAATATTGTTAGATCAAATGCATTAATCCCCCCTCAGCAATTTTTATTTCAATTGAAATTTTCTCATAACTAAAAAGCATTTAAAGTCATTAAATTTGATAAAATTATTAATAAATTTTATAATTTTTTAAAAATTTTATGACTAAATTTTTTTAAAAAAATTAAAAATTTACAAGATGAAGGGTCTCTCAATAACAATTTTTTTTTAAAAAAAAAGAGAGATTTTTTTTTTAAAGAGGGTGTACATGTGTTTCACAAAATTCAAATAAGTTATAATAAGAAAAAAAAATTTGATGTGATAAGTTAAAAAAATTAATTGCTCTTTAAAAAAAAAGAAAAAGATTGAAGGGCAAATCTATACAATACATTAATCGAGAGTTTTCAAAACCTTATGTATCCTCTTCTCCTCTTCCAAAGTCTTACGTGTTCTCTTCTCCTCTTCTCACGTTGGGTTGTGAGGGATTATCGGCTTGGCTGGTTCTCTTTCTTACCTCTCTCTCTCTCCCTTCTTCCCCTAAAAATATCTGTAATCCCTCTCTCTCTATCTCTATCTCTCTTTCTCTCTCCCTTTCCCCTCCATCTCTCTCTATCCCTCTAGTCGTCCCCACTCTCTATCTCTTTATCTCTCTTTCACTTTCCCTTTCCCCTCCACACTCTCTCTTTCTCTTCCCCGGCCACACGACTGCGATCTACGGTGCGCGGGCGGAGCTACGTCGACTTCGCCACATTGAGATCGTCACCTCCATCGACTTCGCCTCCCACTCCTTCTGCGTCCTCTCCAGCTCCACCGCCGTCGTCGTCGCCACCGGCGCCGTCGCCCGCCGTCTCCGCTTCCCCGGCTTCGACCGCTACTGGAACCGGGGCATCTTCGCCTGCGCCGTGTGCGACAGCGCCGCCCCGATCTTCCGCAATCGCCCCATTAATTTTGGGTATTGGATTTTATACTATTCTAATGTGTCCTTATTATTGGTGTTTTTTTCATTGAGCAAGGTTCCAGTAGAGGGGGAAAAAAAAGTTATAAAACTAAGAAGAATTAGAGAGCGAGATGGGCAGGACGAGTAAGTGGTTTGCTGCTGTGAACAGAGCTTTTAGCCCCGAATCCAAGGAAAAAAAAATCCAACGTAAAATCTCATATTTTCTTTAAAAAAAACTAAATTTGAAGTAATTTGGTTAAGTAAAGCTTAAATATGAAGCATAATAATTATATAGAAGTAAAAGTCATGATAAAATTATCTTACCTGTTTTGTTTATAGTATTCATAACTATTTCAAAAAGATGAAATTTTTTTTAACCGTAATTTTAAACTTTACTGATTGATTTGCATGTTTCAACGCCAGAAGAGCAAATCTAAGAAAAAATAGTTTGGAAAATCGAAGCATTTGGATCCGCCGCCGCCTACAGAATCGACGGCGAGTGATGGTCCATTACCACCACCGTCGCCGCCGCCGCCGCCTCCTATTCCCGCTGAGGAGATTAAGGAAGTTAAATTGTCGAGTGCGGGGAATGAACAGAACAAGCACGTTTACTTTGTCGCGCTTGCTTCGGCTATCGCAGACGAGGCCATTGCTGTGGCTGCTAAAGCTGCTGCTGAGGTTGTTAGGTTCACTGTCGCGACTAGAGTTTCGACTAAATTGAGAGAGGAGGTTGCTGCAATCAAAATCCAGACCGCTTTTCGAGGGTACATGGTATAATATTCGTGCACTTATTCGTATGTTGTTACATCTGATATTGTTTAATTCCATTCTCTTATCCTTACATTTGCTACATGATTATTATCTGTAAGGTTTTTTCTCTGGATTTGAAGTGTGGCTTCACTCAGATGATCCTATTTATCTAGATGAAATATATCTGCAAGAAGTTTGTTGCAGTTGAAGTTGACGAAACAAGAAAATTTTTCAGTCAAAATGCTAATTTTGATAAGACAAGAAGTGAAACAGATTAAAGTGTTTGAACTCGGCAAATACGCCGAGTGATAATGAGATGTGCTTTGAGAGTGGAACCATGTTTGTTTTTGAGTAACTTTGTTGTGTACTGGCCCCTGTTACTCTGAAACTCTTCTTCTTTTAGCTGATTAATTTAATTTTATAAACATTTGTAACAAAGCGAGGAGAGCTTTGCGGGCCTCCAGAGGAATATGGGAAGGTCATTGAGATGATAATTTTCTTAAATTGGTTTGTGTATGTATGCTCGCGGATGGTAAGAGGTTGTTTGTTATTTTACAATTTGGTCATTTTCTCTGCTTCATTTGTTGTTTGCAATTCTTTTGAACATGCTAAATAGTTGTGCTTTATAATTATTGAACATTATTGAACATTATCCTGGTACCACAATGTTCTTTTTATTTTTTTAATGCGAGATTACTTGATTATTTTGTGTGCCCGTTTGGCCAAGCTGTTTAACAAATCTCTTTTATTGAAGTGTTGATTGAGCTTTTGGCAAACAAGATTGAAGCTTTTGCTTGGAAAACAATATGAAATGAGAACCGGATGATGTTGACGGTTTTTAATTCTGCTCATGTCTTTTCAAACATCATTAATAGCTCTTTGCAGAACCTTCAAGCAGAGCCAATTGTGCATAAGCGAAAATTAGAATTTGGTATGATTTTCTTTGCAGTAGAAAGCTGAGGTGAGTTTTCATATGCAAAATATATCATTGAAATATTTTGCCTCTAATGCAGGGAAATAGATATCTGAAAAATTTGTCAGAAAATAGTTCTGTAATCACAATCGTGCACCACCGTGACGCCTTCCACCGCCTATTTTTTTTTGCTAAATTTGTTTTTCTTTATTAAGAACATTATGTTCTATTCCAAGTTGTACTCAAACTTTCTATCATAGAAATAAAGCTAATCAATTTAGGATGCTTATCTCTTTCATAGATCGATTAGATCGATCATCATATATGTGACAAAACAAAATTGCCCCAAGTTAAGAAAAAAATTATAGACATTTACCAACTAAAAAAATATAATATATTTAGCATAAAAAAAATTTGCAAGCAAATTATAATAAAAGTTGAATGTGCAAGCGGTTTGCGAGGTTTTTATTAAGTAAATTATAACCAGCTCTATTAGAATTGTATTTTGATTTTTTTTTTTTGTGATATAAATGTTATTTTACTTTTATTATTTAGAGAGGACAAAAATTTTTATTTTTTTCTTCTTTTTATTTTTTATATTTTATTTTATCTATATATTTTGTAAAATATTTTTTAATATCTTAATTAATAATTTATTTTTTTATGTGTTTATTTTCTAAAATATTTTTTTTAGAATTTAATTAAAAATTTATTTTTTTCTTTTTTTTTGTGTGTTTTTTAGAATTTTTCTTCAACATTTATTTTATAAAATATATTCTAAGAGTTTAATTATAAAATTTTTATACATTTATTTTGTAAAATATTTTTGACCTCGTGGTGACTAATAAAATCTACAATTTTTTCATAGAATCTACACATATGCAAAAGAGATAGATTTTACAATTTTTGCATAAAATATATTTTTTTTCTTTCTTTGCATAAAATATTTTATACAAAAATATTTATTTTTTATAATAATTTATAATAAAATATTTTTTATTACTCTTTCTAATAAAATTTTAAAGAATATTTCTCTTATCCCTTTTTTTTTTTAATAAAATCTTATAAATTTTTTTCAATATCATATAAAATCTTCTCAATATCTCTTTTTCTTAATACAATTTTATAAAATCTTGTAAAATCAAATAAAAGTTTTTCAATATTCTATAAAATCTTTTTAATATTCTATAAAATTTTCTCAATATACTTTTATCTTTTTTTTTAATAAAATCTTATAAAATCTCATAAAATTTTCTAAATAATTTTTTTTCAATATGCTATAAAATTTTCTCAATATCTTATAAAATCTTTTCAATATTCTATAATTTTTTTTCATAAATTTTTTTTAATATTCTATAAATCTATATAAATGACATTTTTATAAAATTCAAGATATGAAAAAAAATTAACTTATATAATGTCTAATAAATAAATCATTACAAACTTTATATTATATTTAAAATATATTTAATTATTTTAATTAATTTATAGAATTGGCAGACGTGCATTATCAAATGTAGAGAAAAAAAAAAGAAAAGAAAATATTAATAAAGTTGCACCAATAAATAAATAAAAAATGATTATTATAATTAGAGCAATGCTACATGTACACCCCGAAGGGGTGTACATCATACACCTCCACCATTTTAATGGTGGCGATATTTTTTACGGGTCACATCGAGTGACCCATCATCACACCCCTACCCTTAGATGGATGGGGTGTATGATGTACACCCCGAAAGGGGTGTAGACATAGCATTTTCCTTATAATTAATACTGCTACTAAATTATATTTATAATTATTAAATTTAATACTATATATTATTTAAATATAAATATTTTAAATTTTATTTTAATACAAATATCAGTATATATTAATTTTAATTTATTTAACCGCAACTTTAGAATATTTTATAGTTGAGGGTCAATATATACATTTCAAATTTTCCATACGAAAAACCTTCTCTCCCTGTCGCGCAAAACCCTAATTCTCCGACACACCCTCCACCTCCTCCTCCTCCTCCTCCTCCTCGACGCTCTCTACTATTACTCCTCTCATTACGCGGTGGAGATCGAGAGAGAGAGAGAGAGAGAGAGAGAGAGAGAGAGAGGGAGAGGGAGAGGGAGAGGCGAGAGAGATGAGCGGGGGGTTGTTGGGTGCGTTTTGGGGAACGCGGGCGCTGGAGGTGGTGAAGCGGAACAACTCCCCGGGGCTCCTGTGGAAGCGCATCAAGCTCACCACCACCCGCAAGAACAACGCTAAGAAGCGCCTCCGCCGCGTTTGGCAGGTACCTTCTCCCCCCAAATTCCCCAGCTTATCTAGGGTTTTGATCCGGGTTATCTAAGAAATTGTGTTTTTTTTTTTTTTTTTGTGTTTTTGTGATGCTCAATCGGGATTTATGGCGTGTTATCTGTCAAAACTGAATCTTGATTAGCATTTCTGATGAAATGGAGGTACCCAATTTCCGATTTCCCTCTTAGATGTGCGTAAAACCCTAAACCCTAATATACCCCACCTTTCCGTCAATTCGCAAACTTTTTGGGGGTTTCGATCCAGTAGTAACCGGTCAAAATCGGATCTTGATAACTAGTTCCGATGAAATGAACGATACCCTATTCCATTTCCCTCTCAAATGTGGATTCTTCCGATTGGTAAAGTTTTCAAGGGTTTTGATCATGGTAATCCCAAATTTTGATGTTTTATTTGGTCTTTTGGTGATGCTTAATCGGTATAACTGATAAAAATCGAATCAATTTCTCCTTTCCCTCTTACATGTGCATAAACCCCAAAACCCTACTATAACCCACCTTTCTTTGCCCATTCTCAGTTTCTTACTGGGTTTTGATGTGATTATTCCAAAATTTGATGATTTTTGGTTGTTTAGTGATGCTAAATCAGTAATTGTATCAAAATCGAATCTTGAACTAGTTCCGATCAAAAGGAGTACCCAATTTCCTATTTCCCTCTTTGAAGTGCATAAAACCCTAAACCCAACTATAATATGAATGAAAATTTGAGCATGGCAGGTACTTCTCCTCTACCACAACTCTCACCGTTTCACCCTATTCTCAGATTGTGCTAGGGCTTCGATCCGTTAATCCAATTTTTTGTTGTTTTTTTTTAACTCTTTCAATAATGCTAAATCAGGATTTGTAGCATTTAGCCGATCAAAACCAAATCGTGATAACAAGTTCCAACGAAAGGATCCTGTTTCCCCTTTCCCTCTTAGAAGTGCATAAAACTCTAAAAGCCGTAAAACCTACTATCTATCCACACTACGAGTCAAGATTCAATTTTTTCGACAAGTTATCGGAATCAGCAATTTGATGGAACTCACCGTTGTCAACCCTGTGATTACTGCTGTAAAATTCCTGATACTATCAACTGTCCCTAGTGCAAGTGGCAAAGAGCTTGATGGTTGATACCCGAGACCCGAGTTCGAAGCCTAGTTGCTTCACATTTCTAGCTAAGTTTATTTGAAAAATAAACGAAGCGGGTAGTATGCTACCTTTCTCTCAAAAAAAAAAAAAAAAAAAAAATCCTGATACTTTGGGTTCTGTTATTCGGCACTAAGGAGATAAAGGGAATGGTGAAGCAGAAGAAAAATGGATAATTAGGGAATGGTGAAGCAGAAGGAAAATGGATAATTGCTCTTCATGGTATGAAATCAAGGAATCAAGTGCCGCCCCGCACGGGGCGGCAGAGGGGCACGGTACGGGTGGGGGGTATCTACCCCGCTCCCGCGTCTCGGCGATACCCATTGAATATCGCCCGTGCCGTGCCGCTCGGCACAGTCCTTTTTTTAAAAAAAATAAAAATAAAAATTACATACGGCTTTTTTTTTAAAAAAAAAAAAAATCACATACAGTAATCTTTTTTTTTTTTTGTTTTAAATCACATGATTGTACAATAAATTTACTATTTAACCGTACAACTATTTTAATTTTTAATTTTTTTCCCTTTCCACGTTATGTTATACAGTAAATTTACTATTTAACCGTACATTATTTTTTTTCTTTTAAATCACATGGTTTTACAGTAAATTTTTATTCTCTATGAGGTATAGTTGTATTTTATATATAAAAAAAGTTATCAGTATGTTAATTGGTGAGTATAGTAAACTATATATAGCCAATATTTATGATTTTTTGACTAAATATTTCAAAACAATATTATAAAAGCTTATTGGGAACAAAAAAAATAAAAAAAAAATCGTGCCAAGGCGTGCCACTGGAAGGTCATGCGTATTCATCGGTACGAAAGCGTGCCCGTACCGTGCCGGGCGGAGAGCGGCACACTCCCGTGCCACAGCACTTAATTCCTTGTATGAAATGTATTTGATATAGACAAGATTGACCTGCCCAAATGAGGGGACGTTCAGTAGTTAGGGTTGTTTGCAGCTATGAATAGATTTCACTATATGAAGTTCTTGCTTTATTGGATGGGAACTTATATTCATCTTGTCTGTTTATCCCAGTCTTTTGGCTGCTTTACTGCTATCGCTAGAATATCTATTGATTGTATTACAAATCTGTTCTAGTGTTGGTGGTAGTGAATTTTTTTAATTACCAAGTCTATTTACTGAATAAGCTTTTGTTGATATCCATGCTGTTGATTCTCTGAACTTTACGTAATACTCCATTCATTTAGTGAAATCAATTAGATTTTATATCAAAATTAGATAGATTTGCAGGTTATTTTGCTCCGTGGTATTTTCTGCCAGAATTCACGTAGTTTCCTACTTTCCTCATTATTCCTTTCTGCAGTGTTGTTGGACATGTTGAAGCTGGTTAGTAATATCTTTATTTTTTCCATAGTAACTCTGCCCATCAATCATATTAATAGTTTTTTTAGTCAAGTCGTCACATTATAAGCTGCTGCTTTTAATTGAAGAGTTTCTAACTGCCCATTATCTAGAACCATAGAACTATGTTGGTCTTGTAGTCACCATATAAGCCCTTCCATTTAAAGGTTATGCCATGACTACATTACACAACCGCATTGTCATTCTGATTGCTGTATCCGTTCTTCGTATATAATATCATTCCCAATGCTTGGTTCTGGTTGTGGTTTACTGATACCATTTTAATTTTTCTAATTTTTTTCCTTCCTAGTAAAATAATTTGTTGCATAACTTTTACTGAAGTTGTGCATTTAACAAGTTGTAATGGAACAACTAAGCTTCCACGAGTGATAACTCCAGAGCTCCTTATAGAAGTAATGGTTACAAATGGAAGCTCTTTACATTTTGCAAAGGGATGGGAAATTATTTAGTTGAAGCCAGTCAGCTATAACCTTATTATCTCCACCAACTATTTGTTACATGTTAATTAGTATAGCATACAGGTTTAATGGCAAGAACTAGAAAAGAGATCAGCGTGGTATATGTAATGGTAAGCAAGTGAAACAGATCGTGTTCTCTTCTACAACTATGCCATCTCTCTTTCCTTCTCAATGATCTTATCCAACTACTGTGGTTCAGCTATATCCTAGACTACTCATTCAGTTGCATGCATGTGGGATTAGCGCAATTCTCATATTATGCCTTGACTTAGTTCAAATTGAAAGTAATTTATGGAGTAAACAAGCCCATTACTTCAAAAACATTCTTTTTGTTTGAATTTAGCTTTTATTTAACTCATTTTTATTTGTATATCCTTATCTCGATATTTTACATGCATCTTCCATAGGTGGGCTTGATGAATACCTGCTTTATTTGTTGTCTGTGAGAGTCTAGGAGGCTCTCAAGAAACCAAGCCATATAATCATCATGTTACTTAAAAAGTCACAAATCAACCATTATTGATCCCCATTTACTTCGGCGGGTAATAAGTTGGTACGCACCTAAAGTTAGGTTCAAGACATTAAGTAATAGAATAGGATATCGCCAATCGAATTTGACAACCTAGTAACCAACGACAAAATTGCCTACCAACAGAGCTGCCAGCTACATTCTCTGTCTATAATTTTGTCGACTTTTCGACGCGCGGCAGTAACTTACTGATGTAATTTTGGAAATTTGTCTTCAAGTAATAATCGATGAACTTAAACGTGCAACGCACTATTGCAGAATGAGGCGGTATTGAGGGCTTGCGCTGAATCGGAAGCACCAAAAACATCGACGACGACGAGTGCTTCCGCAGTTGAAGGTCAGCAGCAGCAGCCTGGAAACTGACAATTATGCGCTTTCAACAGCTTCGACGAGCCTTCGGAAGGTCTGATTTTTCTTTTTTTTTCAATGTGGACGAAATTATCTTCCTTTGTTAATTTCCCGAAATGAAAAACAACAACATGTTTTGTTCTCGGCGGAATCAATGGAATATAGAACAATTGTTCATCATGCAGAATTTGACTCTTTGCTTCTCCATCCGCCGTTGCTACGGTAAACATCATGCAGTGGCACTCACATATAAAATCTCCGCATGACAATTCTTGGAGAATTTCACTTCAGTTCTCACTCACATATACACTTTAGAAAGCTTTCATTGCGGCCATGCGCGCCGACTTAGTTTATATTCGCGTCGAAGCAGGTTAGGATTAGGATCTCGAAAGACCTGAGCTCGAGTTAGCTGGGCTACCTGGCTCACCCACCAACTCTGGTCCGGCCTATCGAGTCCTTTGATACTAACAACTGGTTGTTATCCCTGTATGAAATTAGTGGTGGTTTTGAGGTGTATATTTTTCGTCGAAATGTTTTTGGTGTTACTTGAGAAATAATTTGTACATTTCATTTTGCCTATATCTCTTGAGTGAGCTGGCAATGTGGGCCAAAAACGTACGTCTGTGGGGTGAATGAAAAATAATGTAAAGCTTCTGCTATAATAATAATAAAAAAATATATATAAATAAATAAATTTAGCTAAAAAATATGAAATAATTAGGTTTGGAAGAATTTGAATTTGAGACTGGGGAATGTGGACCATTAAATCTTTTAAAGTGGAATAATAAAATAAAAAGTTGTTCACGTGGTATTGATGAAAGCAGCAGTAGTACTCCAACCAGCACTTTATCCGTAAAAAGCTTCAGGTTTGTTATGAAACTGCAGTGTTTAATAAGAGTACATGCTTTTGTGCTTTGAATGATTCTGAAAATCTTTAAAAAGCTTTTTGGAGAGAGCCCCCTCTTCCTCTTCCTCTCCTCTCCTCTCCTTCAACACCAGTGGTTCCTAGTTGTGTTCACAGTAAAAAAAAATTACATTACATGTGAGAAGATCTGCTGTTCTAACACCATTAAAATAGCATCTCTCTTTTTTTTTTAATTTTTTTTTTTTTTAATTTTTTTTTTTTTTTTTTTTTTTTGTTGATTTGGCCAAGCATGCATTTTAAGATGAAGCAAGCATTTCTGGCACCAACCAGGTCAAAGAAGAGATATGGGTGGAATGTGAGTCATGCTGACCCATATAGTTTTGGTATAATTATTTTTAGGGAATATATTGTTTTAAGACTCCAAAAATAAATTCCCCTCTTTTATTCTCCCTTTGCTTGTTCACACACTACACAAAACCCTACTAACTGTCCTTTTAAAACTGTGACCCAAACCAACCACCCATTCAACTCCTCCTATGATTTACATTTTTTTTTTTTTTTTAATCTTCTTCTTTCAGTATATCCTACCCTACCCTGTGATTTTAACTGCGTCACATACAAATTGTTTATAAAGTACTAATAAAGTAAAAAAAAAATGCCATACATTTTCCATGTAAATAATAATAATTAATATATATATATATATATTATGGTACATGATACATGACGTAGTTGTTTCTTGTTGCTCTTAAACTCTTAATTAAACTCTTATTAAACTCTCTCTCTCTCTCTCTCTCTCTCTCTCTCTCTCTCTCTCTCTCTCTCTCTCTCTCTCTAACATGTACACGGTGGTGGTTAGTGGGGAAGTGTCCCGAAGCTTTTATTACCTTCTATACAATTTTCGAGTTGAGTGGTCGCCCACGCCGGCCGTAGGGCCCACGTGATCGCGGGTGACGAGGCTTGCCAGGTCACCAATCCAACACCACACTCCTGTCGGGTGCTGTCGGGTCGGATCATGCTTTTCCGGCTCCTCTGATATCGGTTAAGATTCGCTGGTATACTGGCAATAATTAATTATTTTATATATATATATATATATATATTTTTACTGCATAATAATATATATATATATATATATATATATATATTTCTAAAAAATCATTTGAAATTTATAAGCTTAGTTTGTTTTTTCAATAAAATTTTATATCTTTTAATTTTTTGAACATACTTCTAAACGGGTCCAGGATTATCGGGTGTTTGCAAGGCACTTAAAAATAATCCGGGAAAAGGACATTAAATAGTGGTCAAAGAGAAAAGAATATGGATCTTTCATTGAATTTATTTATTTATAAAGAGTTAAATAAAACTTAAAAAAAAAAAAATTAAAATAATAATAATAATAATAATAATAATACTAAACATAAAAATGGTGTCGTGAACGAAGTCCCCAAACTTTAGTTGGGTGATGATCCCAAACCCACACTCACAAGAAACATTGGTCGGCTCCTCACCTTTTTCCTTTAATTAATTATGTCATGGCTCGCACGTAACGCTCCCCAACATTAATTTGATCTCATCAAACTCTCTTTTCTTATTTTTATTTTTTTATTTTTTTTTATTTTTTTTTATTTCGGATGATTTTAAATTGCTAATTCCATGTTCTACTAAGTTTCCCCAACTTAGAATATATTAAATTATTAGGTTATCTTTCTCAGCAATTTGTTAGCGTATGTGTACGGGGGCATCTGTTGACTCTGCGAGAGGTGGTAGTGTGCGATTGCTATTTAAATAGAACTATTTAATAATAATTTTATTTTAAATTTTGCTAAATTAGGTTATACATGTGGCTTCAATAAATTATTACTGTTTATTTTATTTTATATAATAAATAATTTAAATATTTTTATTTATCTTATTGCTTTTTCGAGCGAGAAAAAGGCAATTAAAGATCATTGAATAAAATATAAAATGGATTGAAGAAAAGCTGCTTCAATAAGCAGTAGATTTTAGATTCCACTACAAATTTTATTTAAATTTTTTTATATATAAATTAAATAAATATTTTAAGTATTTTTATTTATCAAACAGTTGAGTACTACTTCGATCTTCTTCGAGCGGAAAAACTAATTTGGAGAAAAATAATTAAAAATTATTGAATAAAATATAAAATGGAGCAGAAAATTTATTTTTGGCTTCAATAAACAGTAGATGGTAGATTCTACTGTAAATTTTATATAAATTTATTTATCTAATAAATAATTTAAATATTTTTATTTGTTAAACAGCTTGAGTACTAGTTTTTCGAGAGCGAAGGAGAAAAATAATTAAAGATAATTGAATAAAATATAAAATAGAGTGGGGAAATTATTTTTGACTTCAATATTAAACAGTATATTTTAAATTCTACTGTAAATCTTATTTAAATTTATTTATATAATAAATAAGTTAATTATTTTTACTTGTCAAACAATTCAGCACTATTTCTTCTTCGAATGGTGAAACTAGGTACTCCTGAAAAAAAATAATAATTAAAGATCACTGAATAAAATATTTGAATAAAATATAAGATAGAGTGGAGAAACTATTCGTGACTTAAATAAATATAAATAGTAAATTTTAAATTCTACTGTAAATTTTATTTAATTTTTTTTGATAATAAATAAGTTAAATATTTTTATTTGTCGAACAACTCATGAGTACTGTAAAACTACGTGCTCTTGTTAAATTTTAAATTCTACGATAAATTTTATTTAAATTTTTTTATATAATAAATAATTTAAATAATTTTATTTGTTTGAGTACTACTTTTTCAAAAATGAAAAGTGATTGAATAAAATATAAAATAGAGTAGAGAAACTATTGGTGACTTCAACTTACTATAAATCTTATTTAAACATTTTCATATAATAAATAATTTAAATATTTTTATCTGAATATTACTTTTTCCTCGAATGAAAAACCAAACGTAAAAAAATAATTAAAGATCATTGAATAAAAAAAAAAATTAAAATACAGCAAGGAGAAGCCACACAAGACACAACAAGGTAAACCACAACCTCACCATCCAAATTAAAGTATAAAATTTAGGGTTTAGACAAAAAAAAAAATAATAATAATAATATATAATAAATGCTTGACAATGTGTTAAGAATGGCCAAAAGGCATAAACCTAACGTGATGTTTCATAGTGCCGTCCACAAGTAAAATAACTCTTAAACAATGCATAATAACATTCATTATTATTCACATTAAATGAACCAGTCATTATCATAGTTAATTTTTTCGCATTTATATATAACTTCTTGGGATGGTGAACTTATTTGAGCCGTTACCTGTTTTTATTGGGAGATTATACTTTTCTTCAACTTGTAACACATAAACAGTCTCCAATTATTTATTTGTTTTTATTTATTATATTTTTTTAAAAGAACATTTAAAAGTGATATATATATTATATATATATGAAGTGTCAGCTTGTAAGGAACACATGACAAATTCAGTTTCTTGTAGCTAATTGAAGGGCTAATGTACGCGTATATTTTAATTTTATTTTTATTAATTTTTATTATTATTATCGTCTGAAAATATAATAATAAATTATTATATGAGCAGTATTATTATTAGTGTTGGCGGATCTGCTTACGTCTTACTTGTGTGACGTAGGTTTGAGTTCGACAGAATTATAGTTGAAATTTGTAAGTTATTTCAATAATAAATTATTATATGAGCAGTATTATTATTAGTGTTGGCGGATCTGCTTACGTCTTACTTGTGTGACGGAGGTTTGAGTTCGACAGAATTATAGTTGAAATTTATAATTTATTTCGATAAGTGATATCAGAATATGTTACGAGCTCGATCGATGCTGAGGGAAAGGGGAGTGTTGGAATTGTCAATTTTTTTTTACGATTCAAACTGGTTTTAGAATTAGGGTTAATATGTTCTGTTTAAATTGAAATAGGAGGACTTAATCACACCGAATTTTAGATTAAGATTGAAATTGGTGGATCCTAATAAGATGCAAAATTATTAAATCAAAACCTTCAAACCAAAAAAAAAAAAACAGTTTAAAAGGGAATGGTGGAAAATCTCCCAACTTTTTTACTTTGAACTTTTTCTTTTTCCCATATTAAGATGCCTTTTGGCTAAACATAGTTCAACTTTTATGAACCCTCTTTAACCCTGAATAGTTCCCATGTGCACCCACCATTCAAATGCAACTTTGGAACCTTGTTATTATTATTTATATTAATATTAATTTCTCACTACCCCACACATATTTGTTAGGTTGTTGTACTCTACTTGAGAAACCCAATTAATTAGTGATTCCCACAGTGTATAACACATTGTTGAACCCATATATTTTGTGTCATTAGGTTCAACAAATACTCCCCCCTATTAATTTTAACTTTTCTCAAAATTTGGTAGCTCATCCCTCCTATAATTAGGAGCTCTTTACAAGCTGTCCTGTAAATACAAAATTGCTTTTTTTAATTGTGAGTCCTTTCAAAGTTGATCACCTACTTTGCCTTTAATACACAAGTGCTTCTTCTTTATCCCTCTCATGTTTAGAATCCAAAAAGTGGACATGTTTGTTATTTTAAGCTAATGATGATGCTTTTGTATGTGCTCTTGTGAAGCTTCTCATTGAAGCAACCTAATTTCTTCTAACTTGTGGAAGTTAGTGAAGTTCTAATTAACAAGTCTTATCCAACATGTGCATGCACTATTTACCTATCAATTTTTTTTTTTTTTTTATTTTCGAAACGCATTAATACGAAGAAATTATGGTTGTCGATAACGAGCGTGTCCTAGCGTGATTAACCCGTTGTACCTCATTAATTTACCACTAATTTTGATGAGTTTTTCGACCAGTAAAGCTCGAGAATAATCGTCACCAGATGTAACGGGTGCTGTGTATAGATGTTAAGCGTGATTGATATCTAATTAGAAAGGATTAATGACTCTTATGCTCTCTTTATTAAAAATCTAAACTAAGGCAAGACCTAAAGTCATACTAAAATTGATTGATATACGTAGAATTTGGCATAAAGTGAGAGCTATTTTGGCCCCTTAAGTTTGGATTATGTATCCTAAAGACTACATCATATTGCTAAGTTATCGCCTGCAATCAATCGAACGATAAATATTCGATCCAAATCAGTTCCGCACCGCCCAAATTGTCGCCCATTTGTTATGCTAATGTACTTTTCAATGTCCTAATCATGGGACTATTCCTCTTTCTTTTTTTCTTTTTTCTTTCATCAAATAAGCAAATTTAGAGGAGACAATTCTCACTCACAAATCTGATGATAAAATAAGTAGAATCTTATTAAAAAAAAAGAGAAAAAGAAAAGTCAAAGTACACACAACATCATCATGAACTTGTTCTCCATGAAATGAAATATTTCCTACTAAACTAATTAGAGAATGGAACTTAAAAGCATGAGTTAATGTAATCTCTCAAAGCTTTACATTTGGCATGTTAATTGTGGATGGGTAAGCAAAGGGGGTACACAAACATTGCTCTCACAAGGGTCTTGAGCCATTCACAAGGGATTCCTTTATTTGACCAAGTCAAAAACTCAAACTCAACAATAAACCACATCATAATTAATCACAGGTCCTAATCAGATGTGATGCCCCTCTCTCCCTCTTGTCAAAGCAAAATCTATGCAATATATTCTTGACCAAGATGGGCATAAATCTAAGGGACCCATTTGCCTTTGACCATTCTCCCAATGACCCTCATATCCTTTAGCTACCCTTTCAAAAACAAAACAAAAATAAAAATAAAATAAAATAAAATAATAATAAACAAAAGGGTTTGTAAGCATCTCTATCACAAGCCACAATGATTTGTAGATTATATGCTTTAAGCTACTGCCCCCCTTTTGTTCACAGCATTGGATTCTCTTTTGTGCTTATAAATCCCATACCTTTGTGATTTGATTCCCAGTGATCAGCAGAGCTACAGAACACACTACACACACACACACACAAGTGATGTGATAGAAAATTTTAGAAGATTAAAAGTATGATTGATGAATCAATTTTATAATATAAAATTTATAAAATTATATAAGTTATAAACCGTAATACATACAAAACTGATTTATTAACTATATTTCAAATAGTAAACTCTCTGTTCGTCATTTCAGGCCAATATCAGTTCCCAGTATGTGATATTATCTTAGCACTTATATTGCGTCTAATCAATTTTTCAGCTCCGTCAATAATAAATATTGCTTACGAATTCTCGTTTATATAAACATTTCCAAAGAAGTGACAAAGCTTTACACTAATGCTGAAATTGGCATTAATTCTCTAAAAAGTAGTCTAGATATGGAAATAGTCCATATAAAGAGAAAAAGACACCCAAAAAAAAAAAAAAATGTTACCTTTTTTACTCTTCACTTCCCTACTTTTCCCTATGTGTTGTTTACATTAGTCTTTTGCAGAACATGCCAAGAAGATAAATAAATGAAAAAAAAAAAAGATAAAAAAAGGAAAGAAGAAGACACAAATGTAATTGAGAACATTGGCTTTCATTAAGAGAAAAAACATCTTGGAAGATTTAACCATCAGTTTCAGCTTGCAGCATAGGGCTCTCTTGTACCTAACATGTAAGAAGAAAAAAAAAAAAAAAAAAACTTACACAAGAGATTAAAGAGGTTACAGTTCCTAAAGCTCAGAGTTATTTATGTTGGATTTTCCGAAAGATCAAAGGCGGTGGGGGGGGCGGGGAGGAGGATCATCGGTGATCGATACAGTAGAGCTAAGGTTCAGCTCTTTCTCTCGTCCTCACGGAGCTGAACAATTACAACTGCTACTCGTCTCCTCTCCGCTGGCGGATTCATCAGAAATATCCGTGACGCAGCTGGAGTCCGACGAAGACGACGAAGGCGAGGGTGGATTCGAAGGGCGTTCCCGCCGCCTCATGAAACCTATGAAGACCGCGGGGTTAACTGGAGTCTGCTGCTCTTCGTTCTCGACTTCCATCGTGGTAGCTCTCTTCTTCTTAAAAATGCGACAGAGCACCCATCCGTTGGCCGCCGACACCACGGGATTCTGCATTACAAAGAAATACAACTCCAGTAAAATTTTTGCGACATTCGTGATTGTTCTGCATACTCTTTATCCACAATGATGAAAGCTAATCAATATATCCAATCTTAGATCAAAAGGAATCCATCCATCTGAACAGCAAATAAACTACCTAAGAGGATTACAGATATAAATTACAACGATTCTCACGTCGAAAAGAGTTCATTTAAGAAGAATAGATGCGACAAAATCAAAATCGCCGCAGAAACAGAAAGAGTCAATGCACAGATCGCAAACAATTCACCATCCGCGAGCCCATTGAATCGCATAGATACACAAGTCGAAAACAACACAAGAACACGACAGCATATAATTTGTTCTTCTTAACCTGATCTATCAAGCAAAGGAGATGTCGAAGAACACTAAAAGCGAAAACTAGCTCACATGAGATTCAGGTCCAGGTCCGGGTACGGAGAGGCGATACTCGTGCATGATCCAATCGGTTTTCGCTCCCCTCGGGGGCCTTCCTTGGTAGAACACAAGAATCTTCTTCATCCCCACTACTTGGTTGAACCTGCCACCAACAATTTGCCTATCTTTCCCTGTGGCCTTCCAAAAACCGGACACCGTAGCCCTGTTCGATCGATTGCCATTCGGGTATTTCGCCTCTACGCGGTTGAAGAAGTATCTCTCATCTTCACCCTCACCTTTAACACAAAAATACGAATTTATGGTTCAAATTCTTGTTAATGCTACTGCTACTGCTACTGTTCACATACATGTAAAAAGAATCGATTTTGCTACATACTGTTTACTACCAGTTCATGTTCCATAATCTCCATCAAAATGTTTACTACTAGGCACAGTTTTTCTCAATTAAATGCTCTACATGGGCATTAACAGGATTCAAATCACATAGTATTATGCTGAACAACCAATTTCTTATTGAACTTTTACTAAAATGAAAAGTTTTCTTTTTTTTTTCTAAAAATATATGTTATCCTTAAAAGCTAAAAGTTTACTTTTAACAACACTTTGACTCTAAACTCAAACAATCATATTGCATGCACCATGATGTTCCAAAATTGCTCCCTTTTTTTTTTTTTTTTTTCTTTTTGGCTGAGAGAGAGAGAGAGAGAGAGGGAGAGATAAACAGCAAACAAGAAGCGACTTTTATGCTCTAAAATCGAAAATTTGTACAAATTAATCTTAAATCTTAAAAAAAAATGAAACAAAAGAAGAAATAATAGGCTAAAATTACTAACCAGGTAACACCCAAGGATCAAACTTGGAGAGATCGGCCTCGGGTATGATCGCGGCGGGTAATGGGCAGGAAAGGACCTTCCTTTTTAGGTACTGCAACACCAACTCCTCATCCGTGGGGTGGAATCGAAACCCTGGGGGGAGCCTCACCACTCCTCCTCCCCCATGCCGCACCGCGCTCTGCTTCTCCATTAACGACCCGCGCAGAACACGCTCCTCAAACCCCAGCCCCTCCCTCAAATCTCTGCGTTAATGGAGCTGAGAGGAGGGTTTTACACTGGTTCTGGGTCGAAATGGGTGCGACTACAAGAACCCACATGCCATTTTCCGAGGTAGAGGAACAAGAGAGGCTAGAGAGAGAGAGAGAGAGAGAGAGAGAGAGAGAGAGAGGGTGTGTGTGTGTGAGAGGGAAGGGGAAAAGGTAAGGTGCTTTTTATAGGAAAAGGTTGCGGGCGCAACGCGACGACCCCTCCTCCTCTCTCTCTCTCTCTCTCTCTCTCTCTCCCTTGTGGCGTGAACAAGACTCAAGTTCTTAGAAGGGCTAAGTTGCAATTTTCGGATAGTTCAGGGACTATTCATGCATTTCTCTTCTAAGAACTTTGAGGGGCCTTTTGTAACTTTGTGAGCGCGGAGGGGAAACGCGATCGCATGGATTATTTTTTTTACATGACATAAATATCCTTCGATCTCGGGGGTATTTACAAGAATGTACACGGCGGGGACTAGGGTTCGTAGGGGTAGGTCGGGTCATTAGGCGGCAGGATGACGTCATGCTTATAGCTGGCGAGCATCAACGCCTCCACAAGAGCAGTGGAATGACGGATTTGCCCTTCTCGTTTTACCAATATTACGAGAATGCCCTTATTCAAGTACCGTTGTACACCATTGTCCTTTTCGTTGCGTTATCATTTATAAAGAGACGTGTACGGATCGGGTAAAATTTAAAACTCAATTTATGAGTAAAAATTAAAATTTTGAAGCTCATAATTATTGCATTAATTAATTATATATATATATATAGCTAGCTTTTTTTGTGGATAAAATTTTTGTCATAAATTATTTTTAATAATAATTTTTTAAATTTATTATTCATTCAGTTTAGCATAATTTAATATAATTAAAAAAATGAAAAATCAAATTATTTAATTTTTCAAAGTTATAATAAAATCAATCAAATGAGTACAAAATAAACTATTAAATTGAGCAGATTTTTTAATTCAACCCATTTTAATTTTTATACACTGTTAAACTAAAAAAATTATCAATTTTGACAAAATTTAGTTTTTAAAATTAATATTTAAATGCACTCTAGGGTAAATTCTTGTTTAATCTAAAAAAAATTATATTTTTTAAATTTTGTTTAATAATATAGATCGTTGGCTCGAAAACTCTATAATTAAAAATAACTTATAAATACGAATGAGATCGTTGAGAATTCAATTACAAACTATAGAAAAATTCAAAGACAAAATTAATTTGCATTGCACAAAAATTTGTGAATTTATTCATGCACTTCGCTTAAACTTATTTTCGCTTTTTTATTATGGTTATGAGATTGAAAGGTTATTCAAAAAAGTTCGAACAATAAATTATGACTAGATATAATTCGGTCGCTTAAGCGTACAGATATAATGATCAAAAACTCAGATTGAGACTAAGGTCAATAGAATCTTCGTCGTCGTCGCGTGTATGTCACTTATAAATCATTAATGCTAATTATTATTCTAAATATTTAGGCTAAATACACATACAATGTACAAATATGACATACAAATATGAATCTCACATATTTCAAAATTTTATCCAACAAATATTATAACAAAAAAAAATAATATTTTATTTTTTCTTTACATATTATATTATATTATATTACATTATGGGTGGCAAGGATATGTGTGTTTAATTTTGACACAAGTTGGCGGGAAAATGCCAAAATTGCCGCCCCCTGAATTGATTTCCAACAGTTTTTTTTTTTTTTTTTTTTTTATGTATTTATTATTATTTTTTCTGGCTACAATCTAAAATAAACTCCAAAATTAGAGTATTTATTCAATATTGTAAACATCAAATTAGATTTTTAAATCTCAAAAATAGATATTTTAGGAACTTTAGGTAATTAAAAAAAATGTAAGAAAAAAATTATTAGCGCTTTTATCAACAAATCTATTTAAACAACACTTTTTTCATGTAATCTTTATGTGCGCTTTAAATGCATTTTGATCTGTGACGACAAAATAAAGCTACCGGCATTCGTGCGCACGTGTCTGAGAGAGATCCAAAACTCACCTCTAGCACTCTTTTTCTTATTTCGGTTTGCAGAACGGTTAATATGATCGAAGTTTTGATCCTTGTGATCTGCTGACATCTGATATCGTCTTTTTTCTATTTTTTCTTGTTTTCAAAAAATAATTAAATTTTAAATTTTTAAAAATCTATTTCACATTTCTCTGTCCACTAATTGCCTTAGAGTAATTATTTGAGTAAGCAAAATAAATTCTTTGAAGTTGTTAATATATATATTTTTTTTTATGACACCTAAATTTGATATCATCAAATTTAAAAACTCAATTGCTACTCAACTAATTATTATCCCACAATTCAAATACATGAAAAACCATTTTTCATTAAAGAGATGAATTGTGCATAAAATTATATTTTTAATCAATATTTGTTTGGTTGAAAAAATAAAAATAAATGATAAAAATTTTATGCAACTTAAGTTTTCATTTTCGTAAGAAAACGGCGAAAAACGTAAAGATTATGTTTTTCTCAAATCCGTAAAATTAATTTTCTAAATAAAATTTTTACGACTAAACAAATGCACAAAAAAAAAATTTTAGTATATTTTACGGTCAACCAAATTCATCCTAAAAAATACTAAAATTTTTTGGCTAAATTAAAAAAAAATCGTATGTAAATATTCATTTTATCACTTTTTTTCCGACTTTCAAAATATTACATTGTATCTCCTCAAAAATTTAACTTGATTTATTTAGTTATGTGGATTTCATTACTATTTTGTCTATTATTTATAATTTATACATTAAAATGACAAAAGTATATTAATTATTAATTTTTTTCTAAAATAAGAATAATTTTGTCGTCTTGTTCTTTCCATTAACTCCATAACTATATAAAAATATTTTTTAAAATTTTAAAATAATAAAATATAGATTTTTAAAAATTAGAAAAAAAAAATATATATATATATATATATATATATATAGAGAGAGAGAGAGAGAGAGAGTACGGCTACTATATTATCGATAGCACTCAGTATTTGGTACTAACAAATTTTTCACCGTTAGATGTAATCTTTTGATTATTTTTAATTTTTGTATTATACTATTTTTCCAACCACCCACTAAACTCCAAGGGAGTGTTTGGTTCGGGTACAAAGGGGGTTATCCCCCCCTTTGTACCCAAACACTTTGGAACAGGGGGGAATTCGAATCCCCCCTTTTCCCTTTTGTCCCCGGTACAACCAGGGACAACCTCCATTACCCCTGAATTAAACCTACTTTCTCTCTCCTCTATTATTACCCTCCTCACCTTTCGAATAACATGATATGAGAAAATTTTTTTAAAAAAATTAATATTATAAGATATTTAAATTTATAAAATTTTAAATTTATTTTTTTTAATAAATCTAAAAATTTAAATTTTTAATTTTTTTAAAAAAATTTATTAATTTATACTAAATTTATTAATTTAAATTTTTATATAATATTAATCATTTTTTACATATAAATAATTAACACTAATTTTATATATTATCTAATTAATTATATAATATATATTACAATTATTATATTTAAAAAGTTATAATACACTATTTATTTATCAAATTTTAATACATATAAAAAGATAAGGGTATTTTCGTCTTTTTACTCAAAAGTCAACCATTTATCCCTCTTATTCTTCAATCCCAACCAAACACTATTTTTCTTATACCGGTACTAACCTATATCCCAACCAAACACTATTTTCATTTATCCTACCTTATACTCAACTTTATACTTATACCTGATACTACTAATTCTCACTAATTTCCGAACCAAACGATACCTTGTGCTATTACTATCATCGTAACTACATATTTTTTTATCTAACGTTAAAAACTTAATAGCACCAATAACTTTGTGCTATTAATAGTATAGTAGCCTAATTTTATATATATATATATATATATATATATATATATATATATATATATATATATATATATATATATATAGAGAGAGAGAGAGAGAAAGAGAGAGAGTCCGGCTGCTATACTTGTACAAGCACAAGCAATTGGTGTGTAAGTTTTTTACCGTTAGATCTACTCTTTATTTCTTAGATTATTTTATTTCACCAACTACTCACTTAACTCAAAAAATTCACCATCATTTTAATCATATATTTTTTCCATCTAACAATTAAAATTTATAAACACCAATAACTTGGTAATTTAAAAAGATAAGAGCTCAATTATATATATATATATATATATATATATGGATATAGGGGTGAGACCACAATTCCACAAAGGAGACTCAAGGGCAAAATTGTAAAATCGAAAAGATGTCCCGTGAATAACGTGAGGAGCTGCTGCTTTTTTTTTTTTTTTTTTTTTTTTTTTTTTTTTTTTTTGTTGCCATTGACGTTGAAAAAAAAAAAAACTTTTGGTTTCCGTAGAGGGAAGGGAAACCCATTTTTTTAAATTATATATTTTTTAATAAAAGTAAAAGATGAAGTAATAAATTAGCACAAAATATATGGAGCTAAAAGCAAAAGAGATCTCTTGCACTCAAATGTCTCAATTTTGCTTTTCCAATTGCGGCGAAATTTTTTAGGCTTTTTTTTTTTTATATTTATTTATTTACTTCTCTATTAAGTGGAGCTTTTATTAAAATATTAATTAATATACTCATTAGAGTGTTCTAATTAATTATTTTCTAATGTAAAATACAGGATAATTAGAAGCTTCTAATTTCAAGTTTTAGAAACCAAATTTGACCCTCCTCCCTTTTTTTTTTTTTTTCATTCTTTATTTTGATAAACACAAATTTTAAGAGGTTAATAAATAAGATATATAATTGAAAATTAGAGAATAATAATGATGATGATAATTAATGTCAAATAAGACTTAGTTTTATTTCTTTATTAATGAAATAATTTTTCATAAAACAAGGTGATTTTTATGTGCTATAAATGTTATATAATTTATTGTATTTTTTTCTTTTCTTTTTTCTGGTCAAAGAGGTTTGCGTGTGGGAGTTGAGGAAGGTTTTTGTACTTTGTAGGAGTAAGAGAGAGAGAGAGAGAGAAAGAGAGGATGTGTCAAAAAGTACAATAATTGTGCTTTTGATGAGCATGGCTCTTTTATTTGAGCAATACTATATATACACCCTAAATACGTATATGTCACACATTTCATTTCATCTAAGAATGGAGACTAATTTATCGATTAAATTCACTACATCCTTAAATAAATAGAATTATTCTTAAATAAATAAAATGTAAGATATACACTCCACTTGAATGTACAAATAGCATTAACCCTTTTATTTTAAACAATGTTACTCATACATCACATACTCATGCATCTATATCATTAGTATTTTATTCATTCAAAGATCTAATATATTTTATTAATTATTTAAAATTGATCAGTAAAATTTTATTCTATCTTAAAATAAATGAGTGTAAAATACATATCTTTTTAGGATGAATAAAAAGTATTTTTTTTTTTTGAGTAATACTACTCATACATCCTTTTCGGGTTGTATGATATATATCTCATTCATTCAAAAATAAAATATATTTTACTGATTATTTTGAAATGATCAATAAAATTTATTTCATCTAAAAATAAATAGAGTATTTTTCTTTTATTTTTGGTAAACTTAATTGTATGGAGATACCCTCAACCCTAAGTTGGTGTGAAAGAGACTAAAAAAAAATTTCTTTCACTAGAAAAGCATAATTTTATTTCTTACAATATTTTTATCTTACTTCACATCTCATCGATTGAAATATTTACTTTGCTACCATCAGAATACTAAAACGATATATATTTTACAAACCACAGAGCATATATATACTGCAGTGCCTATAAATTATATTTATTTATCTTATTATTTATAAATATATATACATATTAGAGTTCGACTATTATATTATCGATATTATTAAATATTTGGTGGTATCAAATTTTTCGCTTTGATCAGTTTTTACTATACTAAAATTATGCTATAGCGATATTTTTAAGTATTTACAAAAGCTAAAAAAAATATCGTTAGCAAAAATAGTGACACTTATTATTAGTGTTGTTATATGTGCAGTCGCTAGGGTGTAACGATACGTTATTATAATGTGTTTTAAAAATATGTCCCTATAATCTAATTTTAGATATAAATAGAATATAGATAGGACATTTATATAAAAATATCACAAAAATGTGTTTCTATAACCTAATTTTATTGTAGTATTCATATCTTAAATCATATTATTTTTCTAACCACCCACTAAATTTTATAGATTATTATCATTCTAATAATATATTTTTTTAACTGATCAAGAATAAAAAACTTAATATCACCAATAATTTAGTATTGTTAATAGTACAGTAATCAAAATCTATATATTATTCAAATTATTATTATTATTATTATTATTATTAATTATTTTAAATATTATATTGTATTATATTATATATATATATATAGAGCTAGACTGGAATATTATTAATAGTACCAAGTCATTAATGCTATTAAGTTTTTAACCCTTGGATTAAAAGATGTGCGGTTTAGATGATAGTGGGCCCCTTGAGTTTAATAGGTGGTTGGAGAAATAGTAAAATCTAACGGATGAAAATAATCAAAGTGGTTGATTTAAGAATAAAAAATTTAATATCACTAATAACTTGGTACTATTAATAGTACCAACTATCAAATTTTTTACCTTTAAATCAGCCACTTTGATTATTTTCATCCGTTAGATTTTACTATTTTTCCAACCACCTATTAAATCCAAGAGGCCCACTATCATCTCAACTATATATTTTTTAATTCAATGATTAAAAATTTAATAATACCAATGATTTATTACTATTAATAGTATTTCAACCTAGTTTTATATATATATATATATATATATATATATATATATATATATATATATATATATATATATATATATATATATATATATATAGTAAAGGGGGAATTAAACAAGTAGTAGAGTGGGAAGAGAAGCAAAAGGGGGAAAAAGCAACTCTTATAAGGATGTGTGGGGTGGAATGTTAGTTGGCTCCCCATTTCCTTCACTTGCCTTATGGGGGGAAGCAACTGGGTTGTGGGGTGCACGTGGGTGTGGTGTTTGGGTTTTGGACCACTCCCATTTTAGGATCTTTTTAGGGTTTTTTTGTTTTTTTTTTTTAACCTTTTCAAGTTAATTGTTCCCGAGCTCGAATCTGAAATGATGCATGTTTTATCCAGTTTCAGTGTCTCACAGCTGGTGAGAGACACTGCATATATATATATATATATATATATATATATATATATATATATATATATATATATATATATATATATATATATATATATATATATATATATAGGTTGATCATCTTTATTGATTTTACAAGTTGTGGTAGTGAGCAAGTCATGGGCTTAAATCTAGAATGATTCGATTTGATTCGATTCGAGTCATGGGCTTAAATCTAGAATGATTCGATTTGATTCGATTCGATTCGATTCGATCGAAAGTTGATGCCAGTCCTAATCTTGCCGCTTTCGAGTGGCCTGACTGTCTATCTGAATACCCGGTCGCTTGATTCTTTTGATCCAAAGTCGCTCTATCCATTTAACTCGAAATGACTCATTTATTCTACTTTATTCTCATTAACAATGAAAAACCGTACGTACTAAATTCAAAAATATGAATATCGTAAATCATGCGAGTTGGGTTTCAAATCAGATAATCGGAATCCGATTGAGAATTTCAAACTTTTTAACTTGTTGTTTTGTTAGTTGGAACTCAACCAACTATCACTTATTAAAGCTGTTAGTATCATCTTTCTACTTGACAAATTAATCCAAAAGCTATGCTATTAATGAGAGTAAATTGTAGTTGATGTTTGAGTACTGCTCTAGTACCATACCAAACAGTACTAAGTTGCTTAGAGTTGCTATATTACTTACTCAACATTAAACAGCTAAATAAACTGTTAAACAGTTTGTACCAATAACCAAGCATTACTCATTAAGTGTACATCAAAAGATTCCTTTAATTATTACTAATAAATCAGCATTTCACATATTAGTAACTCGATCAACCTACTATTTCGAAATTGCGATGTGATCTCTTTACGTATAGCTCACACTTTAAAATCAATTTTACTAAACTATTACTTTAAACCAGGTCATATAGGACTATAAAGCCACCTTACAGTAAAATGAGTTTTTTTTTTTTTTTTCAATGGTTAGAGATTGATTATAGACTTATAGTGTAACAATATGTAAAAATTTAAAGACAAAAATATTTAAGTCGAACATATATATATATATATATAGAGAGAGAGAGAGAGAGAGAGAGAGAGAGAGAGAGAGAGAGAGAGAGAGAGAGAGAGAGAGAGAGAGAGAGAGAGAGAGAGAGAGAGGAGAGAGAGAGAGAGAGAGAGATCAAATTGCAATATGGGAATATTAGGAGGACTACCTATATATAAATTATGCCTTTAAAGGGTGGTTGTCCTTCACTCCTAGTACTAAACCATTACAACCAATTGAGTTCTAAACTAAATAGTCCTTGAGTCCTAAACTAAGTAGTCCTAAACTGAGTAGTCCTTAGGCCACATCATTTGTCAATGCAAATCCCTTGGAGCTTCATTTGACAAAGAGAGAGAGAGAGAGAGAGAGAGAGAGAGAGAGAGAGGAGAGAGAGAGAGAGAGAGAGAGAGAGAGGACACTTTGGTTTTCAACTTTGAGGGTTATGGTGGGGCCAATGCTAGAGAAATAGAGGACAATTGTCCCTTTGGTTGGTTAAACTAGTCTATGGTTGAATCAACCAAGCAATGTTTCATGTAGTTGAAGCAGCTAAGCAAAGTTTGGTAATAACAGCTCCTAAATAGTTGAAAAACAAAGTTCTAGAAAAATGTAGAAAGGAAAAGGCCAAATGATGCTTTGTTAGGCCTCTTAATTTGGCGTCTTTTTAACTAGACTTTTCGAATAACTTCTTTGTTCAAATAACAGCGGACATATATATAGTTGGCTGAAAGTTAAAGTTTACTTTTGCATTTCGCAAAAATTATCGTTAACGTGTTTTTTTCTTTTTTTCTTCAATAACAATATTCAACCACAGTGTTAAAATTCAATTAGAAACTGTATTTATTTATATAGATGGAGATTATCAAACTGTCTCAATAAGATCTCGTTAATTGAGTTGTTTCTCAACAAATTAAAGTCGCACTCATTTCATAATTAACTCTTCTTGCTACCTTTTGTTGAAGCATCTTCAATAGCAAGATGAGTCACACTCCAAGTTGCAAATCTCATGGGGGCTTTTGTCACAAGAGTTGGGTTCTCCTTTGTGTGGCTCATATTATGTGATTTATAAGTTTGGAAGAATCCTCAAACCTTATCCTTGGAAGGTTACATATTTTCTACATTCCTCTTCTTTTTCTCTAATAAAAATAATCTAAATGAGCGAGGAAATGTTATAATTTGGTTTAGATTTGTATTTATCTAATTAAATTGAAGTTAAATCCTAATCTAATTAGGATAATATGAGATTTAGATTGTTGGGTAAAACTAGAATTTAATTAGGAGTTTAATTAGACTACAAATCCTAATTAGATTCTAGTTTGGAGGTATATATTATATATAGCATACCCGGCCACTTTAATAACGCTGCAACTTTTAATTAGCCGAAGCGCTAATTAATTTAGGCCAACCAAGGAAGATACGTGTTGTTGGCGTTGGTACATACGGTCATATTAATGAAGCCGAAATTTTAATTAGAGGTCATGCTCTAATTAATTTAGCAATCCAAGAGGAGAGAGGCCATATTGAAGGAGCCATATGTTGCTAATGAAGCCGGCAACTAATTAAGAAATTGAAGCTCTAAGGTGAGGACGTCCATATTTATTTGGAATTTCGATTTTCTTGAGAGATATAATTTTTGTATTCTATTTTTGACTTTAAAAAAAGTTTTTGCTCCGTCTTCGCTCATGGATATAGGCCGGTGGCCGAACCACGTAAAATTTGCTATGCACTTTTCTTTTCTTATATTATTTTTATTCTTGAATCTATTTTTCGCCGTTTTGATTTAACATGAAATATATATGCAATGAACTTTTTATAGTAATGGTCATTGCAAGTTAGGAACATTTGTTCCCTCAATTACCTGTTTTACCTAATTATTTTTCCAGTAAAAATATATAAAATTTATCTAAGCTATGTCTCTTTTTTATCCCATTCCAACTTCTTAAAATATTTGTTTTAAATCATTTAATTCGGATGTACCATTTATTCTATCGGGCACGATTGGCGTATCTCACATTGTTCGCGTAACAGTATTTTTATTAACAGTGTGGTTGGTTATTAGAAGTTGCAACCTACGAAAGTCTCCGAGTATTGCCCATATCCACCAAGTCCATGTTGCCCCCTCTCTACGCGATGTGGCGAGTCAAGGCGGGTCCCAACAAAGCGGAGCTTCGTTGCCTGTTCCAAACATTCATGCCACCCGCTATGATGAATCTTGTGTTGACTTAAAAGGGTCAACATTATGCCATGTGGCGGGAAGTCAGGTAGAGCCGAGTTACGTTTGAAATGATGGGATGTCGAATTTGGCCGAGTAATGTTCGAAATGACGTGAGATTAATTGGGTCGAGTCATAATTGAAATCCGTAAACATTGTATTTATATGCTTTAAGTGAATTGGCCGCGTATTTTTTTTAACAACTCGAACTACGGGAATTAATGGTAGCGTCAATGATCCGACACCCTGAGGGTTCAACCGTCTACTTCCATGCTATCAAATATACCGTGAAGTAAGCGGCGCATCTAAATTTTAAAATTAAAGAATCATTGAGTGACTCCCATTAAAGAAATCAAAAAATTAATCACCAAAATCAAAACATGAAGAGGTTAGAATTTCACAGCAAAGCATACTAAAGTTCAAATAAGTTGCATTGAAAAAATGATAAAGCCCAAATTGTGCAAAGATTTTGGGCTCCAAATTGCACAAAATGTTGGGCCAAGATCAAAGTTGCTCGAGCCCGGTGCCCAGCTTGGGCTCGACATTTTGCGCCGCAATTGGGCTTGAACTTAATTTGTTATTAGGTACAATAAATTACAAATTAGACTTTCGTAGCTTCTATTACCAAAAGCACTTGGAAGGGAAGTGTTAGTGTGGCTTTGTTTTAAGACCCTTCTTAGAGAGAGAGAGAGATCTAGAGAGAGAGAGAGAGAGAGATGGGTGTGCTCTCCTTGCACCATCCATGGGCCTTCTCCTTTGGTATCCTAGGTATATATACCAAGCATAGAGGGGGCCCTTCTTTTCTTTCTCCTTTTTTTAAAAGTTCTTGGGTATTTAATTAGTAGAATTTCTTTCTTGGTCTTTGTTTTGAATTTAAGAGCTCATGTTTTCTACTCCCTGAAACTTCTTTCTTTGTTGTAATGCTTTTGTAGGAGAATTACCTGCTATATTAGTATAAAAATAATGGAGGGTGCATTTTGAATACAAGCTAATTAAGCACATATATAATCATAGAAAGCTTTAACTTTTCTAATTTGGATATTTTTAGGTTCTTAATTATGGTCTCAAACTTTTCCTTGTCAGTGTAATCATTATAACTATGAGGATTACCTTTCTTGTTGGCCATTTAGTGGTTGTCTACTTGTCTCTGCACATCAATACTAAGCCAATTAATTAATTCAATGTTTGCTCAAAGGCTTCACTTTTTCTTTAAAAGAATCTAAGGTTATTTTGTGTAATGCATTCAATAAAATCATATTAATCCATGTTATAATTTGATTAGATTTATACTTGAATCATAGTTGGATTAAAATTAATATTTAAGTCTGTTACAGATCAATTTATTAAGATTTAAATATTAATTAGAAAAAAAATCTAGTTAGATTAAGATTTGGATAGTTTTTAATGTAAACTATAAATATAGCACATGTGCTATTATTTTTGTTAGATGTGACTCTGAAATTAGAAATCGCTTTGATATTATGTTTTCGGTTCGCCGGCGATTTTGCGATGCGGCGACAAAATTTGGTAAAATTTTGGGGAAAAAAATTGAATGTCTGTGGTGAAAGCAGAGGGTTCGGGCTGATATCAGATCCACTAAGAAAAATCCGTTAAGAATATTATTTTGCGGCGACAAAATTTGGTAAAATTTTGGAAAAAGAAAAATGGATGTTTGTGGTGGAAGCAGAAGGCTCGGGCCGATATTAGATCCGCTAAGAAAAATTCGTTAAGAATATTATTCTTTTTTCTTAGAGAGATCGAGTGATGTAATCCGAACTTTTTTTGAGAAAGAGAAAGATAATATGTTACCCGCTTCGTTTATTTTTAAAATAAACTTAGCTGGAAATGTGAAGCAATTAGGCTTCGAACTCGGGTATCAACCATCAAGCCTTTTGCCACTTGCGCTAGGGACGATTGATATATAATCCGAACTAATTTGTATTCATTTTTTCATCACATATTGAAACTCCTCTCTTTCGCCGTAATTTTTTTTCTGCAAAGAATTTTTTACGTAAATCTGTGTGTTTATTTCTTCGTTGTGCATTTGATATTTACTTTTGTGTCGTGATCGCATATTAATTTTGTTTTAGTTTGTGCGCTCGTTGCTAACAATTTTGACGGTGGTGGTAGGATTTAATCACACCCATATGATATGATGGGGGTTAGGGTTTAGCCACACCAATATGGCCGGATCAAAGTGTCCATAATTTTAGATGCACGTATGGGTGCGTTCAAAAAGAGAAGTCTTCTAAATTTATAGAAGACGAGAGAAGGGTGAGAGAGATTAAGGAGAAGGGCTTGGGTTGAAGCTACTCTATTGTAGAAGAACAGTCGGTATAATTTTTCTCTTAATTAATAAATCTTATTTCATTTGTATTTTTCTATTTTAGTTTTTTTTTTATTTTTGTGATAGTGTCGGTTGTGTTGGTTTCAATTTCTATTGAGAAGACGAATTTATAGTAAAAATTTGATTTGACGTTTTCGTTGCGAAATCCAAACAATCGGTATAAGAGCGAATTACGGATTCACAAAATTTGGTATCAGAGCGACCAGATTCCAATAATCCAAAACAAAAAATTGCAGTGTATATATAATTCATTTAGTCTTTATATATGTGACTACCAAATTACTTCATAGGAATTGTAGGCAATATCATATCATTCTTGGTAGATCTTGCCCGTGTAAGGACTCTCTCTCTCTCTCTCTCTCTCTCTCTATCTCTCTCTCTCTTTATTTTTTGTGTTATGTTGAACATATAAATATTAGAAACATTGATCGTTCTCAATGATCAATTTAAGCTTTCAGGCCCGTTTGGTTCGGATATAAATTTAAGAGGTATAAATTTTTTTATACCTGAAATAGTTTGCTATTTCGGGATAATCAAGTATAAAAGTTAAATTGCGTTTGGTTCAAAAGTTGGTATTTTCTGGAGTAAAAAAAATGATATTTGGTTAAAATTATGGGATACTGGAGAATAATAGAAAAAGATAATAGATTTTTTTATCAAAATACTAATTTTACCCTTACCTTATATATATATAAATTAATTTTAATTATTATAAATTAATAAAAAAGACAATTTAATTGTTAATAAATTATATCTTATCTAAATAAAATAATTTTTTTATATTTTATAGTATATTTTAGTAAATAATAATTAGTAAACAAAATTAGTAAACATAATTAGTAAATAAAATATAAAATAATTTTTTATATTTTATAGCATATTTTATTAAATAAAATTAGTAAACATAATTAGTAAATAGTATATTTTAGTAAATATAGTCTCAGATAGGAAGCTAAGCTAAAGCAAAAAAAAAAAAAAAAAAAAAAAAAAAAAAAAAAAAAGATTCATTGCCCCTAGGTATAAACCTTATTCCAGGGAGAGGTGAAATAAAAATTAACGAGTTATTCCAGAATAACCCGTTAAGCTGAGAATATTTTAAACTTTTATCCTTATGCTTTTTTCCCTCTTGTTTGGCAAAAAATTAGAAAATAAAGGAATTATTTCCTCTTTATCCCCCAACCAAACAGGACCTCAAAATATATTTTACCGCATTTACAAGCGAAAATCGATCGAAGGATTTCAATCCGTGCCTTACGTACGTAGTTGCGCTCTTCAGTGCTATGTTATATTGGATATATTACGCATTCCTTAAAACAAATGCTTATCTCCTCATCACCATTGACATATATGCCTCATTGAGACCATATAGATTGCCATGGATTTGTTGGAAATTTTTTTCTTATAATTTTATTTAGTAAAATAATATTCAAATGATTTAAATTCAAAATATTAAATTATAAATTATCATGCAAATTGCTACTATACTATTAATAAAAGAATGGTAGGGATAAGATGAAGTATGTGAGTCGAGGTGTGCAGAAGCACTGTCCTAGAAGTAAAATTGTCCCTCCACGTGCGAGGTTCCGGCAATCACTCATAACGATATAACGATCACTATCCATCTCGTCGGTACGACTCCGAAATGGCGCAGAGCGAATCCGTCGACTTTCAGAGATCTAACAAAAGTAAAAGTCAATGTAGAAGGTATAGTAAAGAACAGTATAAAAGTATGTGTAAAGCTCAGTGATCATAAATGGTGACGGAACTAGGTGGCTGGCTGAATAGAACACGCCCGACTCACGTAAGCATTCCGTGGAGACAAAGGAAGTGCGCGGGGCGCCTTGGTAAGACGAAGGGCTTATGGACGTGCGAGACGCATGGGGCAAGTCGCTCATCTACCGTCGCTTGGTTAGGTAGACGAGTGGGATGCGTAAAGGCAGCTCGCCCGGGCTCATTCAAAAGGGCTAAGTTGTGAACTTGTATTGTCCTTGTTGCTAATGTTGAAGGCAAAGGGGCATTCGGCTAAGTAGAACTCTCGGGAAGAGTTCGCCCGGCTAGGCGGAATATACTCGGCTTGGTGGCCAACCTCGATGGCGGGGTTGTTCGTTTTGGAACTCGTGGAGTCCGACGAGGGATTCGACGTAAGGCACAACGCCGAGCAGTCAGGCTTGCGGAGGAGCATGCTTGGCTAATGCTTAAGTTGAGATCCGGCTATTTAAGTTTGGGGGCATGTCCGTGGTAAAGGACTAGGGAAGGCTGGCTCGGGTGTGCAATATTTGAGCGTCGCACGAAAATTTTCAAGGCGAAAAAGTTAACCCCGTGACAAATGGTATCTATATTGTAATTCAGAATTGTGTTTGTATTGTAATGCACTATATTTATAAAGCCCAAGAGAGAGCATTGTATTGTAATTCAGAATTATATGTGTATTGTAATGTACTTAACCAAACTCCTCTTGCTTTATATTTATAGAGCCCAAGAACCAAACTCCTCTGGATTTATATTTATAGAGCCCAAAAAAGAGTCCACTCCAACCCACCTGTGGACAGGGTCGAACGCTCCCGGGCAGCCCACCAGGCACTTCATAAGGTAGATTAAGTCAAGCAAAAATAAAAAAGAATTGGATCAAGAATGCGTGCGTCGCCGCCCGCCCGCCCGACTTGACCCGTGTGTGCGTGTGTGTGTTTAGGAAAAACCTCTATACTCAATTTCTCCTAACTAACTCACATAACTATGAAGGAGTATATAAATAGCTTCCACATGAGATGAGATGAGTATAATTTCTAGGACAAATAGTTTTAGTTAGGAAACATGCAACTAATTAAAACATTTTGCTTTCTAATAAATTTTAACTTAACAAACATTAATTTCAATTTAATTTAACATTATTTGTGTTTACAATATATATATATATTTCTTATTAATATTAGAGGGTTGTAATAAGAACGAAAAGTGTGGAGTACATATCTTTGCCACTCTCATTCTTCCTCACATTGAGCACGGTTGTTTGGTTCGCTTATGGCCTACCAATAAAGGACAAATTTGTCATGGTAATTAATTACCTAATTTCCATCCACTTAATTTTGCTCATTTTACTTAATTTTATCCTTGCTATTTTTTGAGGCAAAGGCAGCATGCTGCCGCTTTATTCATTGGGGGGATGAATTAGGCTACACGGATCGAGACAGCTAGGTCTCTTGACTCAGGGGGCCCAATCCGAGGAAAGGACAATCCGAAAAAAAAAAATAAATAAATAAAAAAATAAAATAAAAAAATTAGGCGCAGGCAGAGGCCCAATCCGAGGAAAGGACACAAGCGTCGGAACACAGTAGACTCAGGGGGCGGAAGATCGATGAAAACCTCCTACGATTCCGTTCTAACCAAATGGACCACCAAACAGCCGCAAGGGCGGAGGATTCCCCTTGTTCTCTGGAAGACCCGCCGGCGCATTCCTTCCACAGGGCAGTGACAGAGGCCGATGGGGTAGCGTAAGACAGCCTTGGTAGAATGCAGGCCAGCAGCGTTCGGACCCCCTCGTAGGAGGCGAAGAGGTGGTCAGCGGTCTCCACAATGCCGGAGCAGAAGGTGCAGTTGGGATCCCCAGACCACCCCCAGTTGAGCAATCTGTCCATGGTGACCACCCGACGCTTAAGAACCAGCCAAATGAAAATTTTGACTTTCAATGGAGATTTGATGGTCCAAAGCTTCGGAAAGCCGGATACGCGCATGCCGGGGTTCTGAAGGAAGCAGTACGCGGATTTCACTGAGAAGATTTCCGAGTTTGACCAGCGCCATTTGAAGGCGTCCCTTCTGTTCGTTAGGCGCACCTCGGACAAATAGTCGGAAAGTTCCTGGATCAAGGCTTTGTCGTCGGCGTTGCTGGGTACGAAGCCCCCCATAGTCCGCCTCCTCCTCCAGCCGTTGCGGCCAAAGCAGTCCACGACGCGACAATCTTTGTGGTGAACGGCCTCATAAATGCAAGGGTAGCGACACCGAAGAGAGGTGTTACCAGTCCAGATGTTTGACCAGAAATTCGTCCAGAGACCGTCGCCTACCGATCTAGAGGTGCTGCAGATGAACAGGGCTTTCGTACCAAGGACGCTTCTCCACCACTGTGAGAATGGTCTAAAGGAGGCCCCCTCACACAGTGGTCTACGTCGAGTGTAGTACAACCTTTGTAGCAGTAAGGCCCACGCGGATGAATGAATTGTGAAAAAGCGCCACCACCACTTGACCAGCAGCGCGCTATTCAAGTTGACCAGATCGAGAACCCCTAACCCGCCATTTTTCTTGGCCGTGCAGACCATCCTCCAGTTGACTAGGCAGCGCCCCCCAGTAGTGTTGCTGGACCCGCTCCAGAAGAAAGCCCTCCTCAGGGAGTCAATGCGGTGGGAAACCCATTTAGGTGCTTTGAAAACCGAGAAAAAGTAGAGAGGCAGGTTAGACAGCACGGAGTTAACGAGGATGAGGCGTCCTCCCTGGGAGAGCAGCTTGGCTTGCCAGCCTTCAATCCTGCTCTCAATCTTGGTGATGATTCCACCCCAGTCCTCCTTCCTGATTCGCCTCCTTGACAGAGGAAGGCCAAGGTACTTGATCGGAAGAGCGCCCAGCTTGCAGTCCATGAACTCGGCTAACCTCTTCCCTTTGTTCGCATTGCCGCCAAGAAAGAACAGCTCAGACTTGCTTTTGTTAATCTTTAGTCCAGAAGCCCATTCAAAGATCAGCCAGATGAACCGCAGATTGCTCAGTTGGCGCTTCTTTGCCTCACAAAAGAAAATGGTATCATCCGCGTACTGTATGATGGCGATCTGAGCGTCTTCGGTAGGTCCTACCCCTCTCAGGAGGTTGTTACTGATAGCTCTCTTCATCAATCTTGCAAGTCCTTCCGCTACTATCAGGAAGAGGAAGGGGGAGAGTGGATCCCCCTGTTTTAACCCACGCTTGAGTTTGATCCACTTAGATGGGACCCCATTGACCAGGATCGCAATCTTTCCTTTGGTAATGCACTGATCAATCCAGTCGCACCATTTGACAGAAGCCCCTAGCCAGAGCAGTAGGTTTCTAAGGTAACGCCAATCCACCTTATCAAAAGCTTTCTCAAAGTCCGCCTTAATGCCGACACTATCTAGTCGCACTTTAGCGCCCCAGCTGATCAGTTCACTGGCGGTAACAAAAGAATCCAAAATTACCCTGCCTTTAAGGAATGTCGACTGAGAAGCTGAAATGATATTGGGCATCACTCCCTCCATCCTATTCGCCAGCACTTTAGATAAAATCTTTTGGACACCGTTGAGAAGGCAGATCGGACGGAAGTCATTAGCCGTTTTAGCACCCGCGATTTTGGGGATAAGGCAGATGTAAGAGTAGTCAATTGGGCCAGTGTTAAGAGTGCCTGCGGACAGGTCGACAAAATTTTCATTAGATCCAGTGAGATCACGTCCCAGAATTGCTGATAGAATCTCAATGTGAAGCCGTCGGGCCCTGGGGCCTTGTCCCCATTTAACTGGAAGGTGGCCCTTTTAATCTCTTCCAAGGAGAACGGTTCCGTGAGCTGCTCCGCACTGAGAAAACCCTCGTCACCGAAGATGTCACTCCAGTCCCCACACGTAGTAGGGATGGTGTCGTCAGGGGTGAAGCGCTCCTTGAACTTAGTGTAAAAGTAGTCGCTCTTGTCCTTCTCCCTTTCTATCGTCCGCCCGTCGTCGACCACAGTCCCGATGCGATTTGTTCTGGCTCTCCCATTGGCCACGGCATGAAAGAACTTAGTATTACCGTCACCTTCCTTAAGCCAGTGTTGCTTAGCACGCGCCTGCCAAAGCAGCTCCTCATCAGCGATGATGTTGTTAAGCTTTGATTTAAGCGTAGTTCTGCTCTGGCGCTGACTGTCAGTCAGGATGGACACTTCTTCTAAAGTGTCCAACTTTTGGAGCTCTTCAAGGAGTGAACGTTTAGCGTTCTGGATACTGTAGAAGTTGGAGACACACCATTCTTTGATCCTTTTCCTGCAGTGTCGGAGTTTGGCGGCGAAGGAGAGGGCGCCACCAGTCGAGGACGACAGTTCATTCCACCAGACACGTACGAGTTGGTTGAAATCCGACCTGGTAAGCCAAACCTTTTCAAGTCTAAAGGACCGGAAATGCTGTTTGACCAGGGTCTTGAGGAGGAGGGGTGAGTGGTCCGAAGTGATGCGTGGTAGCGCGATCACGTTAGTCCCTGGGAGGGAGGAATCCCACTCCGCCGAGATCAGGCAACGGTCGAGCTTGGCAAGGGTGGGGGTACGCTGAAGATTTGACCAGGTGAATTGCTGATTGCCAATAGGGATATCAATAAGCTCCAGGGAATTGATGAGGTTAGAGAACATTCTCATGAGCTTGCAGCTCCAGTTCCTGCCACTACGCTCAGCAGGATTTCGGGTGAGATTGAAATCCCCGCACACCAGCCAAGGTCCCGCGCAGTGATCTTTAAGAGCCCCCAGTTCCGTGCAGAAGGCCGCTTTCCCGTCCCACCCAGGCGGGCCGTATACATTGGTAAGGTAGAAAGAGAAGCCACTGGCCCGGTGCGCAAGGCGGAGCGTTAGGGAGAAGTCCCGCACGAGCACCTCGGAGCAGGACACGTTGTCCGAGTTCCAGCAGGTGACGATGCCGGGGCCTTCGTGGGCCCGCTCACCTGCTGGAACTCAACTTCTTCGATCTTACGCTCCACTTCTCATTCGGTAGTTTCGTCCAATTGTTTGTTGTAAAATTTTCGAATCTTACTGATTAATTGGAAGATTTTGTTGGTTAAAATGATAATCTGTGTTAACATGTTGATGGCATTTGATGTTGGTGGCTCAACTTCTTATTATTATTCAGTAGAAATGTGGATTAATGCCATTGTCTTGCATTATTGTATAGCAGTGGGTGCAGAATATTGCTCTTATAGGTTATTTTGTGTGCTTGCTAGTTTGCTAATATGTCACATGCAAATTCGTTTGTACAGTATAATCTAGTATATGCATGTTAAGAGAGAAAGAGAGAGAGAGAGAGAGAGAGAGCCATCTAATCGGGCAATGCGGAGCTTGTTTGAGTATGATCAATTGGTTCATCAACCTTGGAGCCTGTAGTTTTGGTTAATTTTAGATTTAAATAAACAAAAAACAAGAAGAAGAAGCGAACTTTTTTTCTGCTCCTGCTCCATAGAACAACAGTTTATAACATTCTGCGTCTCCTCAACTCCTCATAGCTTGAGTTGTTCATTTTAGCTATTTAAAAACATAGAGTGTGATGTAATAGGATGGAACCTTTTTTCTTGACGAATGAGGTTTACTTTCTTATACAGTTCCACTGCTCACGAGAAAACAAAAATAACTGACTCATCTGTTGGCCTTTAGTTATAATATTGTCTTTTTTCTTTATTTTGTTTTTTTCTTTAATCTTAACTGATTAAGCTGAGGCACTTGATAATCACAGCTTAAGCTGAGGCAAAATTTCTGCTGTATGTTTGTGTCACATGTTTGCAGTAGTTGTAGCATTTCGCCTTCATTTTAATCAAATTCCTATTGAGTTTATTTAATGTTTCCCTAAATAATTCTATGTTGAATAATTGGAGTGAATTGCTGAATTGAAGAATACATTACCCATAATATTTCAATCACTGTGATTGCATATTTAAATTACAATTGATCAGCTTCGGCACTTATTTTCCTGCAATTCTTAATGTCTATATATATGTTGTAGCTTTGTGATCTATAAATTATTACATTTGATTCTTTACTGTGAGCTTTACTCGTACTAGTCTTCAAAATAACTGATGCAGGATGGACAATCAAAAGGCGAATATGGAGATATCGATCATGCTATTGCTCCATCTTTAGCAGAAGAAGAACAACAAATAGGGAAGGCAATTGGTTGGTATATATTATGCTCATCAACTCTATCTTATTATCTGTTACATGATTTTAAACACAAAATTTCGACAAAAGGATTCAACACTTTGTGATATTGTATTTCTAATTTGCTTCAGGTGATAGTCATTTCGAAGAAGACGAGCAACTCGCGAGGGCTTTGCAAGAGATGATTGCCGAGTCTCTTCCTCGTCAAACCAAAAGCGCATATCAACCAATCCCGTACTCGCCTCCTCCTGCCGACCTCAGGTATTTGCATCTTGAGATGATCGATTTGATGACTATGAATAAAATTTTATTTTCATCTGTAAAAGTCACTTTTCCTTCAACTGTTAACAAGTTTCATGCAACAATTATAATTGTTAAATATGATTTTTTGCTATATGTAAAATGGCGCTCAGGCGATACAGCAACGTCGAAAATGAATTATACATGAACTGTATTTGTAATTACAATGCTGATCGAGTGAGTAACACTCATGTCATATAACAAGTCTCTTGTTATACAATAATGTTGAAAATGGATATTTAATTGAATTGTTTTTTTTTTTTTCTGGATTTATGTAGGATATGTTAACATGCAAAAATGAGATTGGCTACGGATACTATCCTAGCTACATGGAATTTGCTTGGCATCCAGAGTGTTTTCGATGTTACGCTTGCGACATTCCAATATCCGACAACGAGGTACGATCGATAACTAGATGGTCTTCTTTTTCTTTCTATAGATCTCAAGCGCACAGGATAATTCAAAATTTAAAAGGCTTAAACGCTCTAAGAAAATTGTAAATTTTCATTTTCTTGCTTAAATTTATATACCAAATAGAGATGCATGTATCAAATTATATTTTGAGTTTGATAATCTTTCGCTTTAATAATGTCTTACTCATTGTCAAGTAATATTATTTTTTAGGATGAAATGATAATCTAATATTAGAAAATATATTCTTTTAGGTTTCAGACGCATCTAGCGTTCATAATATTCATCCACAATCTCATTGCCCATCTGGTAAACATTAAACTTATCTTAATTAATTTTTATGGTAAAAAATTATTTGACTAATCTATTATTAACTTGAGTATTATTGAATTTGTAGGTTCAACATCTTAATTGCGGAGCTCATTAAGACTAAATCTGATATGATATTTTTACTTTTTGTTCTCATTTATTTTTCTCCTGGATTAAAAAACTTGCATTTGTTGGTACTGTGATTTAGTGACTAAATACTCATTTAAATATATGCATATACTATTTTGAGACATTTTGGTGTTAATTAGTATAACTATAAAATTTCTTTTATATTTTCTTTTGTTAATTAAAATCAAGACAAATCAAATTAACGATATGCTAAGTATGCTTAATGATAATAAGTTATCATAGAGTGGTATTATATTTTAAAAAATATTACGTATTAAGAAAAAACAGGATAATTTTTTAAAAAATGGGATATTTATTAAGTGTCACTGAAATAAAAAAAAAAAATGTTGCTAGATTATAATTTTGTAGCATTTTTATGTGCTGCTAAAAGTTTAAACAAGTATCGGTAATTTAGCAGCACTCATTTTAGATTATACCGACATTTTTAAAAACTGTCGCTTTATACCTAGCGATCCCACATATAGCAACACTTTTTAAAAGTGTTGGTAAGTTAGCTAGCAGCACTTTTTTTGACATGTACCGTCATTTAAAAGTGTCGCTATGTACCGTTTTTGTTGCAGTGATATATATATATACTCCCCAATTAATCAATTATATACCCTATGCATGCTTGTAAAATAAGAGAGAGAGAGGGAGAGATAAATGAGGAAGAAGAAGAAGAAGAGGATCTAGAGAATGAAGATTCTTTTTAATTTGTCCCTCAATTTATGCTTATTATTATTATTATTATTATTATTATTATGTTCAAAGTGCTTGTGGAGTGGGAGGATTAAATATGGGCCGTGTTCATAGTTTGATCCTTAATTTGCATGCGTAATTCCTGGATTTAATTAAGCAAGAGCACTTAAGAGCTTTTGTACAATATTTATATTTACATGAGCAATGCTAAATCTACAACCAATTTAACCCTTAGCAATTCTTGTTGGTATCAATTTGATTACTCCTGCATTGCATCCATTAATTTGTCCCATGCACCATTTACAAAGAGAAATGAGAAGTATTATATAAAATTTTCTTATAATTTTTTTAATAGCAAGAATAAAAATGTTAAATTAGAGCTTTCGGTTTTAAGACAGCGCCATACGTGTAACATTTTATTGTACCAAAATTTTCAAATCTTTTTTATTTGTCAAACGGTATACTAATGCCAATTAATTGTAGTTTAAACTATCATTGAAGAAGTATATATTGGTTTGAATTTAGTTGAAAATATAAAGCTAGATTTCGCACTTATTATTTCAATTATCAATTTATTAGATTTTTTACCACTTAATATATAGACGGTATATATCTAACTCTGCTATTGAGAGTGAGAGTATTATACATTTAGGCCTCGTTTGGTAACGAGAACTAGGGGGGATAAGAACTTAACCTCCTAGTTATACCCAAACGCAATTAAGTACGGGTGGTAACAACTGTTCTCGTCTTTCTGGAATAAACTGGTATAAGACTGGAATTACTATTCCAGCCTTTACCTGGAACAAGACTTATTCCCATTTGAGAATAAGCTTAATTAAATTAATATAATTTTAATTATTATTTTAACTCTTTAATTAATCCAATATTTTAATTAATTTAATTATTTTATTAACTAATTATTTAAGTATTTAGATAATTAACTAATTATTTAAGACAATTAAAATTAAAATTTTTAATATTTATAAATTTTTAAATTTTAAATTTTAAATTTTATAGCTTTAAAAATTTTTAACTTTAATTTTTAATAAATTTATCATATAGTTTTAATAAATTATATGATAAATTTTTTTAATAATTTTTTTTATATATAAGTAAAATATAAATTTTAATAATTTTTTTAATAAATATTTTAAATTAAATATTTAAAATCATATCAGTAAAATTTTAATCATAAATTAAAAATTTAGTCATCTTTATTCTTCTTATTCCTCTTTAACTTACCAAGCACAATTTTCTTTATACCTGGTATAACTCTTAAACTCAACCAAACAGAAATTTACACTAGTTCCTGCTAATACCATAACTTATATCTATCCCCGGTATAACTAAATTTTTTTTATCCCCGAACTAAACGCAGCCTTAGTTTTTTTTTTTTTTTTGGGGTTGTGTTAACGAAGATTCAATTTGGTCCAAATCCGCAAAGACCAATTCATACGAACCCAACGCCGCCAATGTAAAACGGACCGGACGGGGTAATTGGTACTTTAGCGGGTCCAAATCCACATCGTATATCGACCCAAATTTGAGCCAGGCCCAATTGAGCTGCTTCATTTGATAATCTCACTCTCTCTCTCTCTCTCTCTCTTAATTCACTTGATCTATGAAGCACACCGGGCCCCCGACGCGGCGGAGGCGGCGGCGCCGCCTCCCCCTCGCCCGATCCCTCCTCCTCCTCCTCGTCGTCGTCGGCGCCGCCTCCCTCGCCCTCCTCCTTATCCTCCGGATCTCCGGCGATGCCTCCGGCGACGCAGCCGACAATCCGATCGACCGCGGCGAGCCTCGGCTCACTCGCCGGTACGATCTCTCCGCAGCTGGAAAGACGGTGGAGGAGGAGGGAGAGGACGACGATGGCGGCGGAGGAGGAAGAGAGGAGGCGAAGGAGGAGGTGAAGGAGGAGGAGGGAGGGAGAGGGAGGGGATCGTGCGCGACCGTGGAGGAGATGGGGGAGGCGTTCGCTGGGGGATCGGAGAAGGAGAGCTTGCGGATCAGGGAGCTCATCACGCGCCACTTCGATCTCCACGGTGCGTTAAATTATGATACTAATCAATACGCGCTTAACGAATCAAGTGTAGTTTTTAGTTTATTTTCGCGGATTAGGGTTATTTATAATCGATTTGATGCTTATCTATAAGATGCAAGCGATCTACATGAATTTAAGGTATATAGCAGTAGGAATTGAATGTTGGCTCTAAGGTTGCATGAATAGATGAAAGCAAGGGACTTTTGGCGAATTTAGCTGGGAACATAGCCATCCAACGATTGCTAGGTATGAGTATTGAGTCAGGATTTTGAGATGGCAAAGATAAGCATGTGAATTGGTATGAGGCAACTTGCCGTGTCTCTTTAAGATGTGGAAAATATTGCTTGGATAATTTGTCGAAAAATAACACAACTGTTACTTTCGTTTTTCTGAAAGATTTATGGTAATTTTATCGAATCCGGTCGCTGAATATTCACTAATTCAAGCACTCATTTTTCATTCCTTAATCTGTAAGTGGTCGACAATAAAATGTCCCGGAGGTCTGATATTGATAGGTTACGTGCGAATTTGTGGACTGCTGCAAGTTGTCATTGGCATTACTTGGTTTCTTACTTTCCTTCGTCCCCTGAATTTTGAAAATTTCAAATGCTTCTTCCGTAATACTACTATTTCATGCAAGTCTATGCCTTGTATCTATTATTGTCGTAAGATATGCAAAACCCATAAATTGCAAGCCTAGTTGTCCTGCCAAGATGGAACAAAACATAACTTTGGTAAATTAATCAAGTCCCAAGTCTACGGCTCAGATGCTTGACATGAGTTTTGCCACCAATTTCATGGCAGTTCTGGCTTTCTTTGACTTTAAAAGGGTGAGAAGTTTTCAATATGTCTATCACATGAAGCAATGGTCTACTTTTGAGTAGGTTAAAGTGTCATTCGTGAAGTAGGTGCCGTGGTTCGACGTTTACTTGTTTAATTAACTTGCCAGGAGCTGCCAGAGTTCGAGAGCTTCCACCTCACCAGTTTTGCAAACAAGGCTTTGTGATAGGGAAAGCATCAGAAGCGGGATTTGGGAATGAAATGTACAAGATTTTATCCGCAGCAGCCTTGAGTGTTATTTTAAATCGGTCCTTAATCATCGGCCAAACCAGGCATATCACTTCTCTCTCATGCTGCATTTGTTCTCTGGAAATGGTTGTCTCAATATTCTGGGGTGCTGGAATTTTTTTAAGGACTGAATTATTTTCTTGTTCTTGTGAAGCGCTTGTGTGGTTAGCTGTCATTACAAAAAGACTTGGCAGCAATACTTTTTGTTAGAATGCATTCTCATACCGAAACATGTTTGATGCCGATGATTGAACCTTGTTTCAAAAAAGTTACAACATACTAGGAAAAATAATATCTTCTTGAAGAAAATTTTCTTTTATTTGCCTTTCGCAGGGGATTATATCCTTTCGGGGAGTACATTTCATACAGCAACCTGACATTTACTCTGAGTGAAGTCAAGCATTTATGGAGAAAGAATGACTGTGCTGGGAAGTTTGGCAGAAATTTGAAAATGAGAGTGGACAATTTTGAAAATCCAGCGAAAACAAATGTTCTCTGCAGTGATTGGAATTCTTGGAAGCAGCCCATCATCTGGTAAGTCTGATTACATAATGCATACATTTGTGAATAGAAAGCTTGAATAATTAATAATGGACATTTATCCATTCTTTCTAAAACAGCTTCTAATTTTTATTAAGAAATGTTGCTTCTGCTGTAATAGAGAAATTTGAGAAAGATAGCTGGCTGGATATTTTGTTGAATCGCACAAATCATCTTCTTTGACTGATAATGCCAGGTTCCAAGGTACAACAGATGCAGTTGGAATCCAGTTCTTTTTAAAAAATATCAAACCTGAAATGAGGAATGCAGCTTCAATTCTTTTTGGACCGTCGGACTCTCTCCAATCAAGACCTAATGTGTTTGGCGAGCTGATGCAGGCTCTCATATCTCCTTCCCAAGCAATAAAAGAAGCTGTCGATTGGGTTTTAAAGGGTGCAGATCCAGACATCTCATTGCACATGCGCATGCTAACCAACAGGTAATTAGCCTCTCTAGATATGCGTGTCTACTTGTATGCGTACGTGTGTGGGCCATTCAGTTCAAACCAAATCACTGAACTGAACCAAGACATTTGATTTGGTTTGAATCTGGAATTGAGAACCGAATAAAGTGGATTTATTAGATTAAACATGTTTATTATTGTTTGATACATGCTAGCTGCTAGATACGATAAAACAATTCCAGTGCTTAACCACTACTACCATGAGATCAAAACTATAATGGATAAGATAAATCATACTTATATCTGTCATGTAATAGCTTGATTTGTAATAGCCCGAGTAGGATTCCCTATCCAAACCTAATAAACCCAGCCAACCAAACCGAAATATTTCCCTTTCTTTTGGTTTGGCTCATCCCCTCGCGTAGCATTGGTTCAGTTCGGTTTGCACACATACACACACAAAAAAAAAAAGAAGGAAAAAAAGTAAAGGGAGCTGAACCAACCACCCGAACCATCCCTATGTGTGTCTGTATTTGTTTGTGCATGAATCTTTCAAGTGTATAAAACAAATTCTTTTTATTATGCATGAGTCTTAGTTTTTTTTAGAAATTACCTATATATTTCTGTTCACCCCTTGTAATGGAGGAAAGACAATATGGCACAAAGTAATAATGAGGAATTAGGTTACATTTCTGGCATAGAATTCTGTAGAGGTGATGTTCTTTTGACTACATCAGAGCACAGAAATTTTGTATCAAATTTAAGGATGATTAACTTATCTAGATTCTCTGACTATATTTGAAGATACTTCTTTATATGATTAAGGTCCATACGGGCGATAAATGCAGCCGTTCAGTGCATTAAGAGAGCTCTAAATAGTATTCAACATCCTAGTACAAGACCGCAGATTGTTCTGGCTTCAGATACACCTTCATTTATCAAGGAGATCACACCATTCCTTACTGAATTTGCAGAGGTAGATGATGGTAAATAATAGATTGTTATCATCTTTTCTTTTTTCTTTTTTCCTTTGACACATCGGTAAGTTTTTTTCTAATCTCTTTTTATCTTTTTGTCAGGTGCTTCATTTTGATTACAAGGTATTTGAAGGGAATAGTTCTCTTGGGAGAATAAGTAGACAAAACCAGGTATACATTTTTATCCTATAACACACTGATACAGTGAGGAGCGGACAAAACTCGACCATTTTCACTTAAAACAAATTCCTATCATATTTACACCTTAATGTCCCGAACATCTCGTCAAACGTTATTGGTTTTCCTACTCCTAGTTCTATTTTCATAATTTTGTACTCTGAATAAATCGAAAAACCAAGTTATTTCTTTCTTCTTCCAGCCCTTGAATTTTAGAGTGAAGGACTGGGGACCTGCACCAAGATGGGTTGCCTTCGTGGATTTCTTCTTGGCATCGCGTGCCAAGTATGCCGTCGTTTCTGGAGCCCATCGCCGCGTGGGAACAACCTACGCCCAACTTATTGCCGCACTGGCTGCGGCGAATCGGCATGGTACTGCATTTTACCCCCTTTTCTAATCTCAATCCCTTAAGCATGCACTATTTGTTGGCCAGAGAAAAAGGAGGGGATAATTATCTTGCTTATTTTGCCATACGCGACACGTTGTTGAGGAAAAGAGTTAATCTAAGAACTCCAGTTTCACCGTTTCAGGAAAAACCGTAGAATTTTAGCAACCCTTCCTTCATTCCGAGTTTTTCCTGTGTTGTTCCAGTTATCCATACCATCACAGTTATTTGTTTGATGTTTAAATTATAATCGAGGTTCTCTTTATTCGCAATCATCCTACAATAACAGGACCACGGATCGATTTTTTTTTTTTCCTGACTAAAACTGCTTCTGGTAGGCAAACTAATGACCAATACTTTCCGATCCGCCAGGTGAAGAAGACCCTTCAGGCTCCAACTTCACCTTCCTCAGCAGCTTCCAGGGCAACCTCCTGACCGACGGTTTGGCGAACCAGATCGGGTGGGGCCACATCTGGAACCGGTTTGCCGGACCTCTGAGCTGCCGCCGCCAGCCGCACCAATGCGCGCTCACGCCGCTCCTCCCCCCTGCATGGTGGGATGGGAAGTGGCAGAGCCCAATCCCACGCGACGTGCGGAGGTTAATGGCTTACGGTGTGCGGCTTACAGAGACCAGCGAGGTCGTCGAGAACACCCTTCGCGACTTTTGTAGATCGAGGAAAGAACATGTAAAAACGTTTCATATGTTAGGGCAATGCACGGGCTCGAATTGTTCGTGAAGCACGACGAGGCCGATGTTGTTGTATGTGACTGTAATGAGGGGACTCTAAATGTCCTAATTCATTTTTGTTCAAACAGAAACCATTTGTAATCTTTCTCAAAATTTTGCTTTGTTTTTCCCCGAAATCTTTCTAAATCCAGTTTTTTTTTTTTTTTTTCTTATTCCTCTTTTTTTTTTTTTTTTTTTTTTTTTTTTTCATCACACTGAACATGGATAGTTGCTGAATCTCTTAGCATGAAGTCAAGTTACACTATAAAAGAAAATTAATAAAATAATTCATAAAAGCTACCCTACTTACCAATTGTATTGATATTTGGTAACTTAAATTCAAACAAATAAAGTAATCCAAAGTTAGCTTCAGTGTAATCCAAGTTTCAGTAAAATAAACAACCACGTAGTTATAACCAGTGGAGTAAAATCATATAAATTGAATAAAATTATTCGGTAACCGATTAATTTTGATAGTATTAGTAAAATAGAAATTTATTATTATTATTATTATTATTGAGTTGTAAATTAGATAGATGATGCACTAACTCATCCTAGTGAGTTAAAATTCACCAATTATTACAAATTTTTAGACTTATTTAAAACAGTGGCAAAATGCATCTATTAATTAACATAATATTTAGTGCATGAAATTTTTTTGTAATTAATTAAGCTTCTTTTTCTTTTTTTTTCTTGCACTAGTGTTTAAAGAGGTGAAGCCCACATTTCCCTTGGAAAACACACAAGATGTTTACAAAGAAGAATTCACCTTAAGATTCACGTTCATAAACAAAGTACTTAAAAATTTTGTATTAACATATAGTTGACTTAAAAGGAACCAACCTCTTCATTTACACTTTCACACTTCCCATGCATGCTCCACTAGTGAAAACAATAAAAAAGCAAAAAATATATATTACTATTATATTTGGTAGATGTTATCCTTACATTCTACAATATTTCAAATAAAATTGAAAATTCGTCAAGAGTTCTACTTAAATATCAGAGTAAAACATCTCGTATTAATTTTATTTTTTATATACTTGTAAGTTCAGAATGTTTGACTTTAATACATATATACTTTAGTAGAATAATATGTTTTAACTCTGAAAATACTTATTTTATTTTTTTTAAAAAAATAACTTTATGGTATACAATCAAATACGAATTTTTTTTAAAAAATAAATCAAAATAATATATCTAAATTGAAACAGATAACATGTGTTAAATAAATAATAAAAGGGGCCGGTGAAGTGTGAACATTGTTTTATGCTCTTGTTTTTATGTGAGGAGACTTTACCTTACAGGTCAAATTAAAAAATTGTAAGTAATTATAGTAGAAACAATTTTTAAAGTAGTCGGCGCCGGCATCCCGAAGCAAAGACAGGAGATGTACAGAATACGGCAACGGATTCTAAGTTGGCAGCAGCGCACAAGGGGCCAGCGAGAAAACGACAAAGAGATGGAGACGCCGACGAATTAAGCTGTCAGTCAACAGCTATAACGTCAGCACAGGCAAAGCCTCGGGAAGACGCCGTCATGTCGTCCTGCTGTCTTCCCTTCCTCCTCTACTTTTTCTTAACGGCATGATAGATACGATGGCGACTGTCTGTACCCAACCAACTGAAAGCGACTTTTTTTTTTTTTTTTTTTTTTTTTTTTTTTTTTTTTTGCTAAATTATAGAAAATCTTTTATAATATTTCAATTTTTTACTTTGCTCTTCTGTCTTTTAAAAACCTATATTTTGTCCCATCGTAATTACCGAATTATCTTTAAGGAGCAACGGAATTAACGGATGAGGTAAATTGATGAAAATACCCTTACTTGGAGAGAGAATGAGTTTTAGTTTATTTGCCGCCATTTTTGAAGGATATTTTGGGTATATCCAATAATATTTTTTAAAAAATTGACGGTTCACTGACGGAATGGTGACGACGGTAAAAAAATAGGGGGGCAAAGTGAAAAAGCGGGATATTACAGAAGATTTTCTATAATTTAGCCTTTTTTTTTTCTTTTTTATTTTTTTTCTTTTAAAAAAAATATTTTAATTCTTCTATGCAGCTGAAAATAAAACCGTGTTTAGTTATGAATGAAAATAATAATTTTTATCTTTCTGAAATAAGTTGGTATAAAATTAAAATTATTATTTATTTTTTCTAGATCAAATTTATTTTTACTAAAAAATAAATTTAAATAAAATAAATATAATTTTATTTATTATATTAATTTTTTAATTAATTTAATTATTTTATTAAATAATTATCTAACTATTAAATGATTAACTAATTAATTTATTAAATTATTTATAGTTAATTAAATTATTTATTAACTATACTCATTATTGTTAATTATTTTTATTAATTAATATATAAAATTATCGGGGAATAATTAATTAAATAAATTAAATTATTATTTAATTAATATTTTATATTAATTAATTATATAAAATATTATTATTTTAAGAGTAGAGTTTATATACTTTTAAAAGTATAAGCTCAACTATACTTGTAAATTTTTTACCATTAGATTTGTATTGAGATTTGTGCTATTATAAAGTCAACTAAAGAGACAAAAAAAAAAAAAAAAAGTAAAATAATACGGATTTCAATACAAATTCAATGGTAAAAAATTCATAAGTATAATTAGGCTTATACTTTTGAAAGTATATAAACTCTACTATTATTTTAAAATTATAATTACTCTTATTCTCATTATTCCAATCTAGCTATTCAAATACTATTTTTTTTATATTTTCGAAAACAACGTAATTTTCATTCAAATACAAAATTAATTTTATTCCTACTTATTTATAAACTTATATCTATCTTCAGAATAAACAGTTTTAATTTATATCCGAATCAAACACTGCCTTAATATTCTAGTCTCGCAAAATGTCAAAATTTATTGACTTCTCTTATCGCACTACGCGGATCACCAACTCACCACATTACTCCTCATATAGTTTAGACCTAGCTGGCCTTGTGTGGACTCCCAAAACACCGATCCAAGCTCAAATTTGACTCAGAGTCACATTCCGAAACTATCCTCGGAGGCCCCACTTATTTCGAGTGAGAAGAATCCGATCGAACAATTCCCTCTCTGATCAGTACCTGAGGCGTAGTTATATCTGCTTTCAACCCGAGAGACATTGGCGAACGAGAGAAGCACGAAGGTACCAAGTGGCATTCATGCCAACTTCTGCCGCCAACAATGACAAAAAAGCACACAAATGTGCACGAGCAGATCATATATACTTTCTCTAACTGGTAAAATTGACTGCAAGATGCTAAAATTAGAAGTTCAAAAAAATTAGATATAATATACAAGGGGCCTTTCATTCTATTGAAAATTTTTAAATTTTTCCTTAATAGCCAAAATATTCCCCTATAACACAATCCTATTAGTAAACTGTCGAGGGAAAGAAAATATTTGAAGTAATTTTTGAAATCAATAAAAATATTTTGATCATTCAGAGATAAATAAAATATTTTTAAAGTTTTGAATGACATATTCACTACAAAAAAATTAATATTTAATGATATTTTTTAAAAATATATTTAATAATATTTAAAAACGTTAATATAGTCTAACATCATATTTGAAAATCTCAGTTAAAACGTCCGCAATTAAATAAAAAATCATCATGTATATACCGATACTCATGCTAAGCGTCGCTAAAAAATATTCTGATGCTTTTAAACGTATGATTTTTTAATTTTTTTTTTAAATTCTGATACTTTAAAGTGTCAAAAAATTAAAAATATTAGTAATATTTAATATTTAATAAATTAGTTTGATACACATATGGCAATGCATTTTGAGACATAGGTATTTGCTACATTATAGGGTTTTGAAATATTGATATTTATTATATTATAGAGACGCTTCTCAAACGTTGTCTAAAAAGTGTTCTTATATTGAAATTTTCTTGTAGTGAATAGATATTATATCAAAAATGCATATATAAAAAAATATGCTTATCTTGATAATTCATATGAAAATTACTTTAAATTATTGCTAGCAGAGATGATTGATATATTGATAAACTTATACGATAATTTTGGATACGTATATAAATTAAGAATTCGGCTAGTACTATGCTTGTATAAACACTAAGTAATTAGTGCTTGTAAGTTTTCTACCGTTAAATCTATTCCTTTGACTAATTTTATCTCTTAGATCATTCTATTCCACCAATCACTCACTTAATCCAAAAGATCCACTATCATCCTAACCACACATTTTTTCATCCAATGACTAAAAACTTATAAGCACCAATGACTCGGTGCTTTTAAAAGTATAGGAGCTCAATTCTATAAACTAATTAAATCCTTTTGTAATTTGGACTATAAAGAGTATAATGAATAAGCAAAAACATGCACAAAAACACTATTACCGACTTGGTACCGAGGGTTAAAAACCTACAAACACCAATAATACGGTACTTTTAAAAATATAGAAGCTCAATTCTATAGGAGCTCTTTTCATTTAATGGCTAAAAATCTACAAGCTTCAATGACTCGATACTTTTAAAAGTATAGAAGCTCAATTCTATAAACTAATTAAATCCTTTTGTAATTTGGACTATAAAGAGTACAATGAATAAGTAAAAGCATGCACAAAAATACTATTACTGAGTAAATATTACACCAAATTATTATTTTTTTTATGGTTAAAAATATATTGAGACCCATTGTGCAATATCTGAGTCCGCATCCACGACTCTAGTTTGAAATTGCTCCCCTCTCTATTCATGAAAATTTATTTATTTTTAATTATAAATAATATATGAGAGTTCAGAGAGAAATCAAAAGACGAATGAATAGAGTGATAATTTTTCCTTTTAATACTAAAATTCAAAAGAATTTATTAATCGTACAATGAATAGGGTATAATATGTATGTAGGGTTGCCAATGAGTCGGATTCTGAAATTTTTAAAAATTCATACTACAATAAAATTATATTATAGCGATATTTTTAAGTATTTTTAAAAACTAAAAAAAATGTCGCTGGCAAAAATGCTGACACTTATTATTAGTGTCGCTATATGTGCAGTCGCTGGAGTGTATAGCGACATATTATTGTAATGTGTCCTAAAAATGTGTCCCTATAATCTAATTTTGGATATAGATAGAATATAAATAAGACATTTATATAAAAGTATTACAAAAATATGTTCTTATAACTTAATTTTATTATAGTGCCATACCCGAGCCTGACTAGCAAACTAAAAATCTGAATTTGTCGAGTTTTAAAAATCTATAATCAAAATTGAACCGACAAAAAAAAAATTAAAATCTAAAACCGAACCCAAAAGCTATACTTTTACTTTACCAAACTTTCAAACATATCATACTCAAATTCAATTTTTAGTTAATTGGGTTAATTGCATACATGTCGCTGCAAATATGTCGAATTGTAAATATATTCCTACAAAATTTAACTTTTCATATTTATCCCTTCAAAAATTCACCGTTATTCAAATATGCCCCTACCGTCCATCTCTGTTAAAAAAGTTGATTTAACCCTAGGTTAAATGCTTAACCTTGGTTAGATTAAAAATTGAATCTACATATTTACCCTTTCCATATTATACCTCAAAAAAAAAGGGAAAAAAAAGAATTATTTTGATGATAGAATTTTATGATTTTTGGAGAGGGGCATTTTTGTAACAAGTATAATGGTATTGCTTTTGGAGGGATATATTTGTAAGGGGGTAAAAAAGTCATTTCACATCGAATCTGTTAAAAAATAAACAGATTCCAAACGGGGATTAACCAGAGGAGCATATTTGAAGAACTTTGAATTTTTGAAGGGATAAATATGAAATGTTGAATTTTGCAGGGATATATTTGCAATTCGACATATTTGCAGGAACATGTATGCAATTAATCCTATATAATAATATAAAACCAGTTGGAATTTTGGTCAGATATTGTAAAAATTGTATCCGAATCTAAATCTGTCGGATTTCGCCTTTTATATTCATAAGCAAAACTATACTCATTTACCATCGGATAAGCTAAATATATGCGCGCGTGCGCACGCACACACAGATATATATATAGTAGAGTTTATATATTTTTAAAAGTATAAATCTAATCATACTTGTAAATTTTTTACTATATAATTTGTATTGGGATCCGTATTATTATAAATGTATTTAAGGAGAGAGAGTATACTTTTGAAAGTGTATAGTAAAACTTATATACTTTTAAAACCACGTACATACCCAACTATACTTGTGAATTTTTCACCATTAGATTTGCATTGAGATTTATGCTATTGTACTTTTTCTTTCTTTTTCTTTAGTTGATTTTACAATAGCACAAATCTAAATGCAAATCTTATAGTAAAAAATTCACAAACATAATTGGGTTTGTGCTTTTAAAAGTATATAAACTCTACTATATATATATATATATATATATATATATATATATATATATATATATATATATATATATATATATATATATATATATATATATATATATATATATATATATAAGCTGGAATGTTATTAGTAGCAAATTGGGTCGTTTGCCACTCATTTATTTCCGATGATGAAGCTTTTAAATCAACGATCGGCACCGTTGAACATGATCTACGCCACTAGAAGTATATAGAAATTAAATTTCAAATATTTTCGACGTCATTGACCTTATGATTAAAAGGTTACAAAATTTATAATTTTAATGATAGATATATATAAACCTTTTGCTCGTTTAACGGTGTAAAGATATCTAAATTAATTAAATTTTTATTAGAAATTTTTTTAAACTATTTGAAATAAGATCTATACTGTGGATCTTGATTACACGACTTCTATCATCACTTTTTGAAAAAATATTTATTTTCAGCCGTTCATTTTTTTGTCCACTTGATGGACTAAAAAAGAATATAAAAAAAGTACGAAATTTAATTTCTAAATAATTTAAATGATCTAGATCATGTTCCAACGGTACCAATCGTCGATTTGGAAGCTCCATCATCGAAAACAAATGGGTGGCAAACGGGCTGGTTTGCTACTGATAGCATTCCAGCCTAGCTCTCTCTCTCTCTCTCTCTCTCTCTCTCTCTCTATATATATATATATATATATATATATATATATATATATATATATATATATATATATATATATATATATATATATATATATATATATATGCGTAGGCTACTATACTCTTATGAGTATAAATTTCTTTATACTCATAACTTTTTCACCCTTGGATGAAGGAATGTGCGGTTAGGATGATAGTGGTCCCCTTAGGATTTACTAGGTTGTTGGGAAAATAGTATAAATCCTAGTGACTACTATAATCCTAACCGCACATTCTTTCATCCAAGTGATACAAATTTATGAGTACAAAAAGATTTTACTCATAAGAGTATATAGTAGCCGGACCCTATATATATATATATATATATATATATATATATATATATATATATATATATATATATATATATATATATATATATATATATATATATATATATAGAGAGAGAGAGAGAGAGAGAGAGAGAGAGAGTCTGGCTACTATGCTTGTACACGCACCAAGCAATTGATGCTTCTACAAGTATAAAGCAATTGTTGTTTGTAAGTTTTTTACTGTTAAATTAATCTACCCTAATTTCACCACTTAAATCATTTTATTCTACCAACCACTCACTTAACCCAAGGGGCCCACTATCATTCTAACCACACATCTTTTCATCCAAGGGCTAAAAACCTACAAATATCAATTACTTGTTCTTTTAAAAGTATAGAAACTCAATTATATATATATATATATATATATATATATATATAGAATTAGGCTGGAATACTATCGATAGCACCAAGTCATTGGTGCTAATAATTTTTTAGCCCTTGGAGTAAGGGATGTGCGGTTAGGATAATAGTGGGCACCGAAGGGTTTAGTGGGTGTCGGTTGAATAGTAAAAATTTTAGGGAATCACTATAATCCTAACCGATCCTTTCATTCAAGAGCTAAAAATTTGGTAGCACAAATTGCTTGATGCTATCGATAGTATTCCAGTCTTATATATATATATATATATATATATATATATATATATATATATATATATATATATATATATATATATATATATATATGTAAATAGATCTAGATTGTGAAGATCCTTTCTCGTCCTCTCCGTCTTGAAAAATAATAATCTATTAGAATTTCCCATCATCTAAAACTAGAGAAGGAGACAAAAAAATTATTTTTCTCTTTGATGGTTCTGATTAGTAAAAAAAATTGCTAAAATGAAAAGTATGCATAAAAATAGAGCAATGCTACTCATATACCCCAAAAGGGATGTATGATACATATTCCACCCATCTAAGGATGGGGACTTCATTGGTTATTTCGAAGTGAACAATAAAATTTATTTCACTTTAAAAAAAATGAGATGTAAAATGTACATTCTTTTAGAGTGTACAAGAAAAGCATATATTTTTCATAAAAGTAAGGGTTATTTTAAAAAATGACCCTCTCAAAATTTTTATTTTTCAAAATGGTCCTACAAAATTTCTAATTGCAAAATTGGTCCTATGGGTGCCACCAGTACGTGCGCCACGTGAGCGGACGAGTCTGATGTGGAATGAGTTGAACACGGTGAATAGTTCATTGTGTTCAAACACGGTGAACCATTCACCGTGTTTGAACACGGGAAATGATTCACCGTGTTTGAACCCTTATACAGACCCAAGCACCCCTTTCATCTTCTTCTTCCTTCGACCTCTTTTTTCTGCGCTCTCTCTCCCACTAGATCTCTCTCTCTTTCTCTCTGCTCTATCTACTCTCTCTCTCTCCGCACTCGCCGTCGTCGCCCCCTGCCGCAGAGCCCCCCATCTCTCTCTCTCCGCACTCATACTCTCTCTCTCTCTCTCTCTCTCTCTCTATCTGCACTTTCTCACACTCTCTATTTCTCTGTCCGTTCTCTGTCCGTACTCCCTCTCTCTTTCTCTCTGGTTCTCTCTCACTCTCTCTCATTCTTTCTTACTGTCTCTCTCTATCTCGCTCTCTATCTCTCCCCCTCTCTCTCTATATTGTCAAAGTCTCAATATTTTATTGGTTGTATGTAGAAGGCAAGAACACGGAGAATGGCTCATCATGTTTGAACACGGTGAGCCATTCATCGTGTTCAGCTTATTCCACGTCAGACTTATCCACTTACGTGGCGCGCGCGTGGCGCACAGATGGCACCCATAGGATGAATTTTGTAATTAAAAATTTAATAAAATTATTTTAAAAAATAAAAATTTTAAAAAAAAATCATTTTTTTTTTAAAAAAAAAATAATAAAAAATAATATAATTGTGAAACTCCGTACCGCCGCCCATGGCGGGTCCACCGGCCAGATCCCCATGCTTTCACACACACACACACACACACACACGACACACCCCACAACACCCCCTCACCCTCCCTCGGAAAAACCAAAAAATCTCCAAATTCTCTCTCTCTCTCTCTCTCTCTCTCTCTCTCCTCGCTTTATTCTCGTGCGAACCTCGCCTCGGGAAAGGCGCCGCCACGTCAGCAAATAACAGCCCACCGCACATCGCGATAGATCGGACGGCGCACGTTCCCCGATCACCAGCGCGACACTTGCCTCGTGATTCGCGCGCAGAAGCCCGCGCTTGTCCCTGTCGCAAAGCTGTGTCCCGGAAAAGGAATATCTTTTTCTTATTTCTTTTTTAAAAAAAGGTCACTCCAAAATTATTTATTTATTTATTTATTTTTTTTTTTAAAAAAAAATTGTATGGAGACCACCTCCCTCGGCTATAACCTGTTTTGAAATTGGCCCCTGAATTATAATTCTTTTTATTTTTATTTGAGTTAATTTTTGTAGCTAGCACAATTTGCTATTGGGGGTTAATTAGTGTTGTCTATTTAGTACAAACTAGTATAAACTATAAAATTTTATAAAGTTATCATTTAACTAATCTAACTAAAATTATTCAGTTTAATTTTCAAAAAAAAAAAAAAAAAATTAAAAAGGTTTCGGTTACAAAATAAATTATTATATTTTAAAATGACAATAATACTGTAGATTCATCTTATATTTTTAACTGGTGGGAATATATTCAAAATAAGTTGATTTTTATCCATTTGGAGGGGTTGAAGCAGAAAATTTTTTTAATAAATTTTTGATAAATCAAAATGGATCAAAAGAAAAAAAAAATATTTTTTATTTTATTTATTTAGTAAATCAGGACACATTCAAAATAAATTTTTATTTATTTATTTTTAACAAGTACTTATCGCATCATTTTTATCTGCATGTCTCTATCCATTTTCTTTTAACCTCACAGAGAAGAATAGCAGAATAAATAAATTGTGAAAAAAATAATTTAGGAAAAAAAAAAAAAAAAAAAAGTAAAGGGTCAAAAAACAAAAAAAAATTAAAAATAAAAAGGGAGGGGGGACAAGGGTGATACGGAGGGCACGATTCGTAGGCACGGTGTTCCCACGTGCCGCATTCCACGCCGACACATATCATTCTCTGCCTCCCACCTGTGTCCTCCGCGCGTGGGCCCACCCCCACTCCCTCTTTCAACCAACCATCCAAGGATTTTTTTTTTTTTTTTTTTTTTTTTTTTATAACTATTAATTTATTTTTGAAAACTAAAATTAAAAAAACTTATTTTCTGGCTGAAAAAGTATTTTTCATCCGTCCAAAAAAAAATATTAATTACATACAATTCGCTGTATTGAATAATAGATATTTGTTTAATTTTTTATATTTCTTTCTTCAAAAATAATGCGTTGTTCGTATATATATATATATATCATACTGTCAATATTCATTATAAAAATATAATTAATCATAAATTAAATACTTAACCTTAATTAATTAGTGAGATAAATTTATCTTTTGGAGAGACATATTTGAAAGGACAAAATAGTTATTTCACTTATATTCTGTTAAAAAATAAACAATGAGCTCTTTGAAATGTTTACAGGAAACTGTATGAAATTAATCAAAAAAAGAAAAAAAAGTATCGATCTAGTCGGTATTAGAAGTCTTTTCAATAACTCTAAATTAAAATTTTAAATACTTATTGGTACGGCTCGTATCCACCGTATCATATCGTGTCAATAAAATACTAACACAATATATACAATCCTTCCGGTACCGATAAAACAGCTCAAAATAATTTTTTTTTTAATTATTAAATAAATTTTTCAATAAAATATAAAAAAATTTGATAAATATATATAATAAGTAATTAAAAAATTTTGTTGTTAATATATATATTATTATATGTCGATACATATATATTTTTTGTATATTTTTTGTGACTAATATTCATCGACACTGTTCAGTACACATTATGTCGAACCGTGCTGATAAATTAACTTTCAGCATAATTCTATCCCACAATATTTAAATTCTCGCTATAAGGGAATGAAACTACGGCCATGCTGTGAAAAGTATAAATGGAATATAAAATTAAATAAGGCTAGCTTTTCATATCTTTCACTTTGAGGTCAATTAAGTAATATTTTTTAAAAAATTATAAAATAAAAATATTTTTTTATTTTTCAAAATTTTTATAAAAAAATAATAATAAAAAATATTTTTTATGATTTTTTTAAAACAAATAATTTTTCTCGCTTTTCTTAGAAACCAAACATTTATTAAAATACCTTTCAGAGTTCATAACCATTTGGGCTAAAATTGGATGATTACACATCTACAATAATGTTTACAATATTTAATTCCTATAATTTTGTGTAATGTTGGAGCATTTGATTGGACCTTTTTTTTTTTTTTTTTTTTTTTGATCATCTACTTGTTTGTAAATAACAATCGGACTGAATCTTGCAGCATCCAACACTACAATAAAATTAGGTTATAGCGATACTTTTAAGTATTTTTAAAATCTAAAAAAAATGTTGCTGATAAAAATACCGACACTTGTTATTAGTATCACTATATGTGCAGTCGCTAGGATGTATAGTGACACTTTATTATAATGTGTTTTAAAAATATATTCTTATAATTTAATTTTGAATATAAATGAAACAGACATTTTGATATAAGTGTCACGAAGATGTGTACCTATAATCTAATTTTGTTGTAGTGAAGTAACGGATTTTTAATTTGAATTGTAATTTTGTTATTTTGTATTTTTTTTTTCTGACTCTTTTAATTTTTCTGAGGCGATGGCTTAATTTCTGTAACTAAATTTATTTAGAAACCTCCTTTGAAAGGTTCAAAATATTTATTTTTTTTTTTGTCTAAAACTCTTTTTAGATATATGAATATTTTAATATATATATTTTATTTTATTTTATTTAATAAATAAATAGGACTTGATAGATAAAAAGTATGATAAATTATTTGAATAAATTCAAAATTACTATACTCCACCTTCAAAATTATTATTTTGGAATATAATAAATCACGCATATCAAATCACAAATATCAGCTTTATACTACGCCATAAAATTTTTAAACCAAAAAAAATATTTTCAGATAACTTATGTTAAACGTCCAAAGGCAAAAAGCTTTCGTTACCTTGATGATGTTTTTAATTAATATTTACTATTCAACAATGATTAGGTTTTCATTTTATGTTTTTTAAATTTTTATTTTGATCTTATTTAAACTTTACAGATCATGCAACAACAGGCATCTGTACGTACGTATATATTCTCCGTATAGTATTTATTCTCCAGCATAAAAAAGAATGAGAAAATTTTATATTTTTTAAAGTTTTAGTTTGATCGTATTTAAATTTTCATGCAGATTATGCAACAACAATATATATATATATATATATATATATATATATATATATATATATATATATATATATATATATATATATATATATATATATATATATATATATATATGTATGTATATAGTCCGGCTAGAATACTATCGATAGCACCAAATAATTGGTACTATCAAGTTTTCAACCGTTGGATGAAAAAATATGCGGTTGGGATTATAGTGGTCCCCTAAAATCTTTACTATTCAACCAATCACCTAGTAAACCCTAGGGGACCACTATAATCCCAACCGCATATTTTTTCATCCAACGGCTAAAAACTTGATATATTTGGTACTATCAAGTTTTCAACCGTTGGATGAAAAAATATGCGGTTGGGATTATAGTGGTCCCCTAAAATCTTTACTATTCAACTAATCACCTAGTAAACCCTAGGGGACCACTATAATCCCAACCGCATATTTTTTCATCCAACGGCTAAAAACTTGATAACACCAATGACTTGGTGCTATCGATAGTATTCTAGCCTAATTCTCTCTCTCTATATATATATAGTATTTATTCTCATGAATCAAAAAAAAAGATAAAATTTTATGTTTTTAAAATTTTTATTTTAATTTGATCTTATTTAAATTTTCATGCAGATCATACAACAACAGTATATGTACGTATATATTCTCCGTATAGTATTTATTCTCATGCATAAAAAAAAAAGATAAAATTTTATGTTTTTTAAATATTTATTTTGATCTTTTTAAAATTTTCTTGTAGAGATCATGCAACAACAAACATATGTACGAATATATTCTCCGTATAGTATTGATTCTCGAGCATCAAAAAGAAAGATAAAATTTTAAATTATTTAAATTTTGTTTTTAATCTTATCTAAATTTTCATGCAAATCATGCAGCAACAAGCATATGTACGTGTATATTCTCCGTATAGTATTTATTCTCATGCATAAAAAAGAAAGATAAAATTTTATATTTTTAAAATTTTTATTTTATCTTATTTAAACTTTCATGCAGATCATGCAACAACACGCATATGTACGTACGTATATATTCTGCGTATAGTATTTATTCTCATGCATCAAAAAGAAAGATAAAGAGCGTCGTATATATGAACGAGTACGTATTGTATTTATTCTGCGTATAGTATATATTCTCATGCAACAAAAAGAAAGAGAAAGATAAAGAACGTCGTACATAAGAACGAGTACGTATTAATTCATTTAAAAAAGTCAATTCTCTTCTCCCATGCATAGAATGCATGGGTGCTCTCAGTGTTGTGAAACTCGATCTGCAAATCGACTCGAAACTTGGCTGAGTTAGTTTGACTCCATGACCAGATTTATACTGCTTAGTTTGGGCTCGATATCAAACTCGGTTAAACTAGGACTCGCTCGATCAGTTGAGTTACGCATGATTCGAACCTGAGTCGACGTTAATCACCAGGTTAAAAATATAATATTACCACTCACACAAATAAATTGATATTTAAAACTTGGTGTTTAAAAAAATTAGTGAAATTAGGTGACGCCCCATTTCTCAGGAGTTATCCATTCTAGAGCTAGAGAACTACTTTACCTCTAGCACGCTTAATTCTCATAACTTATTGAATTTTACTACCATCCAAAATAGTATAGCCGGATTAAGAGATTTAGTCCTATTATATTATTTATATATATATATGACTAATCCAAATTCCGGAGATGTCACATTTTCCCCCCCTTTAAGTCCTGACGTCCACGTCAGGCTCAAGAACACTCACAAGCACCAGGCGATGTGAGACTCGTCTCGCTAGCCTTAATCGACCTTGTGAGGAGCTGCACTCCACTTACAACAATCATTAGCCGGGGAGCCTCGCTCTACCCGCTATATAACCCTGGCTCAGCCGAGACTCATCTCACATTTCCGGCTGGTGAATGGCTCTGATATCAACTGTGACGCTCCACTTCCCAGGGGGGCACCCATTCTAGAACTACTCTAGCTCTAGCACGCTTAACTCTCATAATCTCTTGGATCTACCATCCAAAATATTATAGCCGTATTAAGAGATTTAATCTTATTTTATATATATGACTAATCCAAATTTCGGGAGTGTCACAAATTTATGCACTAACAAAATTAACGCGAAAGTCCAATATTAGATGCGCGCTCAGCGATTACTTTTTAAATAAAAAAGATATAGCGCAATCGCGGCATGAATGGTGTTATAAAATCTCAAATAAAAGTGTCAATGAATTATATATATATATATGGAAAATGCTATGTGTACACCCCTTTCGGGGTGTACATCATACACCCCACCCATCTAAGGGTGGGGATGTGATGATGGGTCACTTGATGTGACCCGTAAAAAATATCGCCACCATTAAAATGGTGGAGGTTTATGATGTACACCCCTTCGGGGTGTACAGGTAGCATTGCTCTATATATATATATATATATATATATATATATATATATATATATATATATATAATCAGGTGCTAAGATTAAGCCTTCAAATTTGTGCAAATGTGCTTTTTTGTATAATCACATCTACTTAACAATTTTTACATTATTTTACTTACATAGTGACCTAAAAATGTTTTTATTGAGTAGTTTTACAATTTAATTATGATAGTATATATAGATATATAGAACGATAATTAAACGAATCAAAATTAAGATAACTCAAAAGAACGTAAGTGTCACGTGGGCATATGTAAAAAGTCGTAAATTAATATTGCATAACAGATTTATAGAGTTTAGGATTTAAGATTTAACTTTCCTTTTTTTTTTTGTTTATAACATATTTTCAAGTTAAAAATAATTTTTAATTATATTAGAGCTCAAGTAAAAACTTATTATTTGATCATTATTTGTTTGATAAAATTAAGGCCCATACCTATAGAATTGTAGTTATACATGCACTTTTTTACTTGTTTCATATAAAATTTTCACACTACAAAATGAAATTAATTACGATATTTTAAAAAAAATAATATTGTTACGAGCGAATTTAATTTATAATAAATCATGCAATTCGATCACCCTCCTTTACTTTAGTAAAAGTGTAAATTAAACCAACATGCCCCAGGTGGAAATTACAGATGCATGAAAAGTAACCAACAAAAATGGAAAAAAAAAAGAGTAAATAATAATATCACAAAAATATCTTTCTAGGTAATCCAAAAGAAAATGTATATGTTGGTCGCTTTGTGTCGAGTCAACTTTTTGTAGACCCCACCCGACAATAAGGACGAGGATATCCGCTATTGCCCAACAACAACACTCTAACACCCCCTGCATATAAACAAAAAAACAAAAAAAAAAGCCTGCATACAATGTCCCCCTTATAAACTTGTTAAAAAAAAAAAAAAAAAAATTACACATATTAAAATTAATGAAAAATAATAAAAACAATTAATTAATAATTTTGTTTATAGTATCAACTATCAACAAGATGATGTATATCCACTATTTGAGCAATAAGTTATGGGCTAAAATAAAATGTATGGGATAGTACGTGGGGGTGGCACTACCTCAGCTCGCTGTGTGCTAGTCAGCTCGTGTTTGGCTTGAACTGAACTGGAAATCGCTGAATTACTACAATAAAATTAGGTTATAGGACACATGTTTGTGACACTTTTATATAAATGTCCTATTTATATTCCATCTATATCCAAAATTAGATTATAGGGACATATTTTTGGAACACATTATAAAAATATGTTGCTATACACCCTAGCGACGGCACATATAGCAACACTTACAATAAGTGTCGGTATTTTTATCAGCGACACTTTTTTTTAGATTTTAGAAACACTTAAAAGTGTCGCTATATCCTAATTTTGTTGTAGTGTTATATATATTAATATAAGTTGGGATGATCAGATCGCTCGTGTTCAGCTTTAAGATACTAATTGTTTAATGTTTTTTCAACTTTTCTTCCAATAGTAAGACTGACGGACACTATTCTAATTTGCTGTTCGCGAGTCAATTCATGTTTGGCTTTTTAATAAACAAGCTGGACATGAGTTAGATTTTTTTGCTTGATATTTTAATGAGCCAACTCGTTGACAACCCTATAGGTAGTCCCTGAAGTATTTAGATATTGCAAATTATAAAATATTTAAATACATGAGTTCAGTTACTATAATTTTAAAAATACAAAACAACTGGTGCTCGTAAGTTTTCTACCGTTAGATTTATCATTTTGATTAATTTTTTCTCTTAGATCATATTATTTCACCAATCAACCACTAAACTTAAGGAACCCACTATCATCCTAACCGCATATTATTTCATCCAAAAATTAAAAATCTATAAATATTAATTACTTAATACTTTTAAAAGTGTAGGAGCTGATCAATTCCAAATACATATTAATGATTAGTATATATATGTACTTTACGTTGTTACCGTTATACAAGATTTGATTTTTATTGTAAAATTAATTATAACTTTGTTTAAATTAACCGAAATAAGTAACCCATTTTATTAGCAGAAAGATAATTGGTTTTTCATAAAAGTTAATATTAATTTGTTGACAGTTAAGAATAAAAGTGTAATTAATTTAAGTGATATTTAATGACTCATATCTTGTGTATATATATATATATATATATATATATATATATATATATATATATATACAAGTTGATAAAGTGTTATCCAAATAATGTTATTTAAAAAATAATATAACAAATTAAAGTTGATATAATTATTTCTTTCTTAAAATGAAATTATAAGAAAAAAAAAATTAAAGCCTGTACATTTTATCACTGAGAATCTAATTTCTGCTTCTATCTTTTTTGTCTCCCACTCTACTAATACTAACTGCCATTGTCGAAAGGGCAAATTAAGATTAAAAAAAAAAGAAAAAAAAAAAAGCAAAGTCGACCCAAACGCTTTAATTTACTCAAAAATATATGAACAAAATCACAACACAAAAATATCTTATTCGGTATATGCATGGTATTTCTCTATAATGTAATTAACTTGAGAAATTTGTACAATATTTGATAAATTTTTTTTAAAAAAATGTAATACTATATCGAACAGTTAATTTAATTTTGTAGATAAAATAAATCACCTCGTAATTTTTACACTGAGAATAACTTATTTCACTGTGATCAGAGGTTCTAAATTATTTTGTATAATTAAATGTGACAGCGTACGTACGTGACCTTTAATTTGCTCCCATGCATGCTTAACACTTTTGCTTTGTTCTTTTTTTTTTTTTTTTTTTTTTTTTTTTTTTTTTTTTTTGCATGCGCTGCGACGCGCGCAAAAACTAATTACGGCACAACCCATCTTTCCCATTCTACCCCTCCCATTCCCAAATTGCCCCTGTCCACCTCCTATAAATACTTTTGCCCCCCACCCCACACTCTCTCCACACTACATCATTTTCACCAACTCTTTTTTTTTTTTTATCTTCTACAACAGCAATTAATTTGCAGTAGTAGAAGTAAATTGAATTGAAATTGTTAGAGAGAGAGAGAGATCATGCATTACGGGGCGGAGGCGTGGTACGCGGCGGACGCCATGGAGCGGGTGCTGGGAACGGCGGCGGGGAGCGCGGTGGTGGTGTTCAGCGCGAGCACGTGCTGCATGTGCCACGCAGTGAAGCGGCTGTTCCGGAGCATGGGAGTGAGCCCGGCCGTGCACGAGCTCGACCAGGACCCGCGCGGCGCCGAGCTCGAGTGGGCCCTCGCCCGCCTCCTCGGCTCCACCTCCGCCTCCGGAGGCCCCCCCACCCTCCCCGTCGTCTTCATCGGCGGCAAATTGGTCGGCGCCATGGACCGCGTCATGGCCGCCCACATCAACGGCTCCCTCGTCCCTCTCCTCAAGGAGGCCGGCGCACTCTGGCTCTGAAGTCGCAAACACTAACGTGGAAAAAAAAAAAAAAAAAAAAAGAAAAAAAAAGAAAAAAAAAAATTGTACGAAGCTAGTTGACCGAACTATATCACTACTCATTCTGATCTGACTGTCTAATCTTTTAAAAATCACCGTCAGTATCTCTGACGTATCTTTCTATTTTTTAATACTAAAAATTAAGATTTCATAATTTTTAAAAATTAGACAGTCGAATTGAAATGGTACGTAGTTCTGGTAATTAGTTCGATACATGTTTACGGCCTTTCGTTTTTTTTTTTTTCCTTTTAATAGGAAGATATATATATAGCGAAAAAATGAGAGAAAGAGAGAGAGAGAGAGGAGGGATTTGTTTTTCCTAATGGTACCTCCGTTTTGGGTTTCACATGCAATGTGTGGGGTGTTTGGTGGATTTTACTTTAGATTTTAAGTTGGTGGGTTAGATAGGGATGAGTGTGAAGTACTACCACCTTCAAGTTTGGAATGGTTTGAAGTGTTTTTTTATTTGCTTTTGTGTGTTGTGTGTGTGTGTGTGTGTGTGTGTCTGAGGTAGAGAGAGAGAGAGAGAGAGAGAGAGAGAGAGAGAGAGAGAGAGAGAGAGAGAGAGAGTTTATGTATAGAGAGATCTCTCCAGAGAGAAAAAAAAAAAGAAAAAAAAAACTAATGTTCTTAATTTTCATGTTTAGGTATAATTAATATGTAGTTGTTATGGTCTATGTTTCCTCAATTTATTTATTGTGCGCATCCAGGTGTAAATTGACTTAATGCTACTGTACCAAGTGAAGTACCAACAAATGCCATAACATGCATGGAAATTAAAAGCCAACTAAAATAAGAGTTTAAAATTAGTTTGGTCATATGGAAATTTTGCTGAGAATGCTTATTATAATTAATCTAGTTTGGTAATATAGTGTCAAAAATTTTAAAAACAATTTCAAAGTTTTCTCTTTTAATATTATAAAATTACGACAGTAAAATTCATTGAATAAATAATTATAATTCAGTGTATATCTCTGCTTTACATCAATATCAACTATATATATATCGACATTGATTTTGTAAGTTGTGGAAAATATTAGTTGCATATTGCATAGAAATCAAATTTTACTTTGTATCAAAATTTGGTTCGCTTATTTTCAATTTAGTTACTTTTAATTTTGATCACTCTAGCAATGTGTTAAATTTATCAAAAATTTGAATTCTAATTAATCTATTGTAATTTCAACTTTTGAATTGTTCCGCGTTAGCTTTTTGAATTTAACATCCCAACAGAATCATATAAATTAAAATTTTTTAACTCATGGACTACATTGGGAGACATTTTGGGTGTGCAAATTATGAATTCGGAGCGTTAGTTACATAATTTACGTTACGTTGGGTACTTAAAACGTACCAAAGAAAAGAGCCTCTTCAATTCGTATGAATGAATCTGTAGGTGACGTCACAAGCGATTTTTTTTACCCGCGACAAGCACTGTGGGTCAAACCAATGGGAATCCGCCACGTGTGAAAGTGCTCGGCGCGGACACCCTACATTTCCCTGCAGCAGCGCGCACGCGCGATCTGCGGGCGCGAATCCCAAAGCGCGCTTTAGCGAATATCCGACGGCCAGGATTTGAGTCCGCGGACAAAAAGCGGTCGTTGTACGTCGGGGTTCGCAGGTGTTAATTTCTTTTCACCATTAAATTAATTTTTTAGTAATTTTTTTAAAAAATATATTAAAATATTAATTTTTTTTTCTTTTTTTTTTGGTAACTTTAATTAGTATTTAGAGATATAAATGATTGTTTTAATTACATTATGTACCAGATTCTTAGTTTTATTTTTTTTTTCCCTAATAAATTTTATTCTACATTTTGAGTCTAATAAAAAGTAGCGAATTCTCCCGATAATTATTTTACAGATTTTTAATCCAATATAGTTTAATTTTGAAAACTTTTATCGTACTATTCATTATTTTAAATTATTTAATAATTTTTTATTCCTCAGAATTTAGATACAATGTTCATATTAGCTAATTTGATTAGATTATACTTTTTATTAAATTAAGCAGTGCATTTAAATATTAGGGCAAGAGGAGATATATTCAGATCAAATAAATTTAAAATCTAAGCACCAAAATTACACATGTAAGAAATTAAATATTTGGTCAAGAAATTAACTAAAATTTTACTTTAATTATTATAAAAATATTTTGACTAAATTACAAAAAGAATTAATACACTCTTATTTTGCTAGTACTATTATTATTTATTGGATAGTTTATTTAATTTGAATGATTCAACTGTATCTCTAAATTTATTTTTACAAAATTTAACGGTCGAATTCAACATTATTATTTCAAAATTTATAATTATTTAGCCAAACATCTTTTAAAAAATTTACAAAAAATATAATATAAGGATGAGAATTGAAAATAGTGATTGTACCAGGATGATAAAAATTATTTTTTTGTCACTTTGCCCACGACAAATCGCAAGTATGTAGAAGGACTACATGCCGTAATCATGCGGTCATGATGGGGTCGGTCGACCGAATCAAACGGTCGCCAATTGCCAACGTGGTGTGGGCCCCACTAATGTCCCCTCAGATCATGCATGTGTAGCATTACATAAGATATAGAACCTTATTATTGAACTAGCTAGGCCCCTTTTTTTTTCTTTTTTTTTTTTTTTCTCATTATAATGTCTCCTAATAAAGGAACCTTAACACGCTATCTCATAAAGGGAACTTTTTATTTATTTATTTATTTTTATTTTCTCTAATTATATTATTTTTAAGTTCTGTCACAATCATAATCATGAATCAGGATCTGTTATGTGATGGGAGGTTCGGATTAAGTCAAATTATGTTCGAAATGACGTGAAGCTGGGTTGAACAGAATCATATTCAAAATAGCGTAAGAATCGAATCACAATCGAGACCCGTCGTAGGTGCAGTATCTATATACTTTAAATAAATTGATTGTATAATTCTAATAGCTTGAGCTTTTGGAATAGATGATTAGCGCCAATAATATTCGATAAGATGAAAAGATAAACGAAATTGAGCGAGTAGGAAATGACCAGCAATTGAGTTAGATCTCATTTAGGCAACATTAGTGAGTGAGGTTGTGAGATAAGCAAGGGTTCATGCAGGGACTTGATCATGGCCCTCAATTACAATCAACTTGGACCTTCAAAGATAGAGAATGATGAGAGCCACAGGAAGCCACAGAAAAGGAAAAAGTGTAGGAAAAGTTTTGGAGTACTAGAATAGAAAAACAATCAATAAAAACGAAAAAGAATTTGAATCCTATTCTTAATACAGCTCTATTTTGAGTAAAGATTGTTTGTAAAACAAGTTAAATCATAACACATCAGCCACCTCAAAAGCATTGGTTGAGCCAGCAACTTCAGCATGACGTCATATTTATTTATTGGCTAAATTATAAAAAAATTTTCTGTAATATTTCGCTTTTTCATTTTATATATGTCTTTTAAAAGCCTACATTTTGTCCCCTCGTATTTACCGAAATATGCATTTACCCCTCCGCCGTCACCATTCCGTGAGTAAACCGTCAATTTTTTAAAAAATATTATTAAATATATTCAAAATATCCTTCAAAAATGACGAAAAATAAGCTAAAATTCATTCTCTCTCCAATATAAGATAAGAGCATTTTCGTCAATTTACCTCTTCCGTTAACGCCGTTGCCCTCTAAAGAAATTCGGTAATTATGATGAGACAAAATATAAGTTTTTAAAAGACAGGAGGGCAAAATAAAAAAACGAGATATTACAGAAATATTTTCTATAATTTAGCCTTATTTATTTTTATAAATTTATTATGTAAGAACAAAAATATACATATACATATATATATATATATATATATATATATATATATATATATACATATTATTGCTGCAGTATCGTACTAATTTATAAAATTTTGATTTTTAAAAGATGTAAGTTTCAAAAGTTTTGCTTTTCACAATAGAAAATAAATTTAGCAAAAAATCAATCATAAATAAAACCCTGCTCTATGAACTGAGCCATGGTCGAACTGGCCAGTTCAACCTGGTTTTTAAAAGCTCAAAAGTACAATAATAACTTATTACGTATAAAATTTTTTTTGCGTGTGATTGAAAGATAATTGTTTAGTTTCTATTATAAGAAAAAAACAAAAAAAAAACAAAAAAAAACTTAAACACACAGAAATACAAATTCAACTATAATTTAAGCAAAAGCATATAGCATAGTTTGTGTGAAACAATAAGAGCAGTATGAAATTGATGCCAACTAAGTCAGTATGAAATTAAGATTTCCCACCAGATTCCTCGTATTCATGCCACAATGTTACAATCTCCCATTATTCAAGTTTCACTTACTGTGATTTCGGATCTTCAAGCCCAAAAAGCCAATGACTGAAGATGCAAAGTGGTGCATTGAGGCGTCAGACGATTGAAGTATCACCTCATCGCCTGATCGCGTGAAATTGATATTGCAGTGTTAAGGTTTTACCTGAAAAGTTTCCGATAAATACTACGTTAGAAATCCCCATTCAGGATATGGACACTCGTAGCTCCAGCCAGGTCCAGTGTATCGCAGGCAATGCAGCCATAGCCCCTGCTCATCTCCGTCGTAACTGCAATTTGAGTTATTAACAAAATAAGGGGAAGAAAATACAGCTGAAAGTAGTGCAAGGAACATAGAGGCCTAAGAGTTGAATATGAATGCCGAGAAACATGTATCCGTTATATGCACATGCGGTCTCGCATGGATGCGCACCCTTCAGGACCCAGATTAGGGCAGTTGGTGCACATGGGATCTATGCTGTATCCCTCATCACTAACCAAGTCGTCTCCAGCGTACTGATCGGTTTTGGTAGAATCGGACATTGGCGGCAGAGGCAAGTTTGAGGTGACTTTATCATCACTTGTTCTTGCTCGTTTAGTTGAACGAGGAGAGACGTCCTCGGATAGATATAGCATGTCATTTGCTATTGGATGGCCTGCATATTGCAGATGTACTCGTATCTGCACGGTTTCAATTTAAGCAGGAATCAGGTTCAAAAAAGTTATGGTCGTTAGAAAGAAACAGTATTTATAGAATATGATTATGAGATTCAGTTGTGAACTCTTGGTACGAAGGTTAAAGCAAGAATATGAAGATATAAGCAAGTGTAACAAAATGGGTGTATTTGAGAGAGAGAGAGAGAGAGAGAGAGAGAGAGAGAGAGAGAGAGAGAGTACCCATCCAAGAAGTAGGATTTGACAACAGTCATATTATTAATAATAGGAAACTGTGGTACATAGTAGTATACAATAGGCTAAATAGCGAATCACCACGCCCTCTCTAGCTAAGTTCTAACCAGAATAAAAGCCTTACAAAATAGGAAAAAAATATAATTGCACAAAAAGTTTTTAGGAACGGATTAACAACCAGAAAGCCAACTTTGTGCTGAATATAGGTAGCTGTACAAAGTAGCTATATTCTCATCCCATGTTGCATAGAACATATATTTTTCTTAGTACAAGATTAGATATAACTAATCCTGTAAATTACTTGCAATAATGTGCACAAGAAGAGTATCTGCTAAATTTTCTGTAGAAAAGAACCATGCACCACAAACACACACACACACACACACACAAAATAGTAGCTCGTAATTATTACCTGATGAGTACGGCCGGTGACGGGTTTACATAAGACAACACTAAATTTCCCATTTGTGGTTATCCTCTGAAACTTTGTGCATGCACTCTTTCCCTTCAAGACTTTACCACTTTGGTCGTTAACCTGCATAATGTGATTTAGCAATATTACTGTTTAGTAAGTGAAATATATATTATATATAATATAAACACCCTCCCTACTATTGTAGATTTTCTCTATGTAGGAAAAAAAAAATTCTATCAAACGCGCATGCACGCATACAGGATGTTCCATCACTCTGCTTTTCAGATAAGGATGTACTTCCTCACTAATTTTCTGCCACAGGAAGCACAGCATTGCAAAGATGAAGCACTATATCTATATTTTGATTCTTTATATCAAGTCGTCTATGATTCAGTTTACTTACTCTTTGATATCAATTCTGTCACAAGGACAAGGAAATTGGAATCACAAAGACAGAAGCAATACATCTATTATATTTTGATGCTGTACACCAAGTTTTCTATAAACCAACATGATAAAAATTTAAAAGTAAAAAGATTTGGTATGATATAAATATAAATAAGTTGCTTACAAACAAAATATGGTGGAACAAAAATGTAAATGTAAATGCTGACTAGATAGGGTGAAAATGCGAAAATATATCAGAAAACTTTCTTACACCCCTTTTCATCTTCAGGGTAAGAAAAACATAAGAGGTGCAAAAAGCGCAACATGGCGCACCTACTGTAGTTGGTAAATTTTCGATAAAACACATTGTAAAATAAAGAGGAAGCATACAGCTGTACAGCATAACAGTAAACCAACAGCACCGGCATACCTCTACAGTGCTCCTTCCTTCTCGTGCATTATAGTTTACATTTGCATCAACAATTTTCTGTAGGGAGACGAGAAATTAATAAAGTCAGCAAGTGAAATTTCATATGGAAAGCAATTGAGATAAGGCTACATCTTCATTTAGAAAAAAAAAAAGAAGAAGAAAGTACCAAAAACGAACAAAGCAAAAAAGGTAAGAAATTTTCGAAGAACTATGAACAGGCTGATAGAAAATTGTTTATTTACACGAATGTTTAAGTATCTTGTTGAAGCACCACATCCGATATTTATGTGTGGATGTGAATAATATGAAGTACATTTAGTTAAAATTACTTCTTACAATTCTCCTAATGGCTTTCCTTTGAAACTAAAGTGTTCACAGAACCAGACAAATGTCTGTGTAAGATCAGTACAGGAGGTTTAGCATCACCAGTGACAAATAATGGGGTCTACCTATAAATAAAGAGATTTTCTCAACAAAACGATTCTGCACATACGTATGTTGTTACAAAATAAAAAATCTTCCAGAAATAAAGAAATTCGTATGACACGAAAGGAAAATCTGACACTAACTCAAATGAAGTAATAAAAACAAATGATAACAATTTAAGTAAATGTCCTTCTGCTACTTCAGTGAGGTGTTATTTTGAATATGGAAATATTCCAAACCTCTTCCTCGGGAAACACCCCAACTACTTTAGCAATATATTCCTTCTGCAGCAATCCAGCCTCAATCTGCAGGAAATACAACCTACTTAGGGTAAAAAGGATCATTTTTGAATAAGTCCAAGGAAAATAAGAAATTTGATATATTAGATTGAGGTGCAGTTATTCTACGATCTACACTAAAATAGAGGAGATAAAGTGCAACTTTAATTTATGAAACGAATTTAATACCAGTAGTATAGATGGGTTGCTTTTACTGGATACTACTCATGTGAAGAAGCTAAACGCTGAGGTGCAAGAGAAAGTAAATTAAAGGAAAGAAACCAGGCAGCGATTTAGGCAAAAGCAATGTGGAGAGTCCTCTAGAAGGTCATTACTCAAGCACAAGCCCCTACTATGGACGGTAGATACATAGAAGAATATTGAAGGACAACAATAAAAGGGAGATGTTCACTAGTTTATAATGTGATGACGATGCACACAGAGAGCTAAAGTACTATGTTGGGATGCCCATCAATAGAAACAGAGTATTAAGCATCTTTCTCTCAGCAGATAAAGTATATAAATCACAAACACATCACCAGGAAAGAACACGAAAAGGAAATCGAACCACAAAAACTAAATGACTAAAAGGCACCGATACAGCTAATTCAACAGAACAGAAATTAAAACTTCATGAGAAAGCTGAGTTTCAATGTTTGAATACGAGCTATAAATGAGGGATTATCAGCATAAAGAATAACTTCGTGTTGAGTACATTGGATCAGAGTACGAAAGTAAAGGATTGTGAATATGAAGGAAACATAATTTGAAATTTTGATAGAAAGATAGTCAGCTTCAAGTTAAGCTTACTCATGTATCAACTTTTGCTCAAGTCACATAAAAAAGGGGGTTGAGTGATGCCGCGAGTTAACAAATTATTGTTATGTTCAAGCATGGCAGTATTATTTAAACAAAAATTCTCAAATAACTAAAATAGCAGAAGTTACGATACTTGTTGCCTGAAACTCTCTGCTTTCTCAGCATTTTTAGCAAATATGAGAAGTCCAGAAACTAGACGGTCTAGTCGATGCACTGCTGTCAGAATAAAATGTATAGTCAAAGGAAACATAAAAAGTTCCAGAGCAGAGTTACTAGATTAACAGGAACAACCATAAAGTATAGGCAAATGAGTAGTAGTTAAAAATTCAAACTAATAGGATACGAAACAGAGGTGCCAACCCATGTTCAGCTTGCAGAATGCCAACAACGGTGTTCTTACGGTATTGACCACATGGATGCACCTATTGATAAAAAGTTCAGCAATTAGTAACTGCTAAGCAAAAAGAAAAAACAATCAGCAGGAACCAAACTATCACTCATGAAATATTACACCAATCTTTTTATTTTGGACATTCTGCTTGCCCAAGAACAATTGTAATTGAAGCAAGGACAAAAACAAAATAGCAAAGAAAGAAGCTAGAGAACGAAATTACAGTAAGGTATAGAGTAAAAACAATTATAAGTATACAATTTATTTTCAAGATTTTAAGACCTTTTAAATCATGTTCTGCATCTTGACAAGCAAGCTGACATATCGTCAATCAATGTCCTTATTGCGCTCTCAACATCCTCCTGTAGAGATGTCTTGGATTTGGTTGAGCCAGGCCAAGACCACGCACAAGTTCAACCTAATTCTACACTCGAGCTCGAGCATAAGAACAGGGAGGACTGTAAATAGCCCAACCATGTTAAATTAGAGCCCTCACCCAGTCCTACTCTACATCGTGGACGAGGCTCAGGTCCAAATTAGTTTCCACTTAATTAACATCTATTTGGGCTTTACAGGCTCAGGCAAGGGTGTGTCAGCCTAGCGACCTTTGACGCTCCTGTTTCCCTCCTTTTCCTAACACTATTTTACTCACCAGTACGTGCTTTTTATGCATTCTCCTCACATTATGATAATACAAGTTCAAACAGTATTTGGCAAATTATAAATCTATTTACCAAAAGTATGTACTTAGAAATGTAAAATGAAATTCCATACTGTCATCAAGTTGACTTACCGGAACAGACGCTGGTTTGCAAATGGTTAAGACATCATCTTCATTTTCCAGGATCAACACCTCTTCAACCAATACCGGAGGTTCATGCCTGAAAAGGTTTTCTCTCTTAATGAGATGTCACTAACGAACTCTGGCGCTTAAAAATACACACCAACTTTAAATTAAAATAGAACCGATTCAGATAAGTTCTCATACATATAAGCACAAAGAGCTTAATATAAAGCTACTTCCTAGACTCCTAGTGTTATTCGTAAGTATCGAATCTGGATCCTTAACTACTGCACATGGAGTCATCTATTAAGGGAACAAGTTGAGAGCTTAGTTCATAAATATTAGGAACTGCCAAACTAACCATTCTCATAAAACTATTTTACTCATAAAATCTTATGTAGCAAGCTGTTTTCCCAATAACAATTAGAAGAATATATAACCATTTCCAGCATTCACTCAAAGAACAACTTGATAATGGGAACAAACCTGTGCAAGAAATGGCTAATCTTTTGTGAAGATTTTACAACATAAGTTGGGTGAACCATTTGTCCATCCACTTGTATCCTTCCTGATTTTACAGCACCAACCTGTTACCATCGAGCACTTAATTTAGAAAATAATTATGCAGAAAGAATGGATAAAAAAGCACAACAAACAAACAAGAATTTTATTATGATCTTTCATCCCCACATTCATACAGATTTGAAATTCGACCATTGTTGGTTGGGAACATTTTGTGCTTTTGATAGCCCTGTGCCCAAATAAGTTGTGCCATAAAGGCCTGTTCAGCCCACTTCTGCTTCTACTTGTTCATTAAAAAGCAGCACTAAGAGAAATTTTTGAAGCTTCTGTTATTTTTGGAAACAAAAATAAAATTCTGAGTCTCAAAAGTAGAAGCACGAATTCAGATCCAATTGAAGCGAAATAATTTTCTTAACAGTAATACTTGCACTTTATAAAACATCACTACCCCTACAGCAGGCTAAAAAGTCCCAAATATAGCTTCTTCTTCTTTTTTTTCTCTCGAGAAGCAAAATCTATTTATTCTGCAAACAAAAAGCTCATAACTTTTTGACCGCAAACTCTAATTTGAAGCTTCTACGACTAATTATGACTTCTTAATGCGACGAACAAAGAACAAATATCACGATCTCCCTGACTCCTTACTAAAATGCGATGCAAACTCCTACGCCTCAAAAGCAGGCACTGCAATTTAAACTTTGATTTGTTTGAGAAAGGAAGAGCACATACATAGTAATCGTATGGTCGTCCCTTGAACTCCTCCGCAAACAGATCCACTATCGTCTTCCCCACCCACCGATTCTTCACCTACACCATTAACGAACCAATCCGTAAACTCCGAGAGAGAGAGAGAGAGAGAGAGAGAGAGAGAGAGAGAGAGAGAGAGAGAGAGAGAGAGAGAGAGAGAGAGAGAGAGAGAGGTACGTGGGAGATGAACTCGAAGTAGTAGGGTCGAACGTATCGCTTCCCTGCGAGGAATCGATCGATTGAGATGGAAGAGGAGGAGGAGGAGGAGAGAACAAAAAAACAAAAAAAAAAAAAAGGATTAGGGTTTCGGTGCGATTACCGTTGCGGAAGATGTAGTCGTGGGGCTCCGGAGGGTTCGCCGGAGTTTGCCACACGATCTCCATTATTATTATTATTATTATTATTTGTTATTTGAAAATTTAGGCTGATTCGTCTACCCTTGTTCTTCAGGTTCGTAACTATTTCATCTATTTTTTATATATTATATTAAAAATATTTCTAAAAATCTTACAAAATAATTAAGATTAATTTAATTATTTAATTATTTCACTCTTTTCGTAATCTTTTAAAAAATATTTTTTAAAATTTTGAGAAGATAAAATATAAATTTTTAAAAATCATGGCGAAAAATAAAAAAGTATATTTTTATAAGCAGATTTTTTTGTATTTTAGCACATAATTTATACTAATTTTTAATTTGAGTTTTTAAAATTATTATTATAATTAAATTTTATAATATAATTTAATTAATTAAAAATTAATGCAATCGTTGATATAAAAATAATATTATATCTTAATTATAGAAGAATTGTCAATTAATTACAATAGTGTTATATTATCCCTATACTGTTAATATATTAATATTTAATTAATTAAATTCGGTTGTAGGACTAGATTTTTAATAATTTTAAAAGTTAAAATTAAGAATTATAATAAATTTAAATTTGAGAGCAAACGTATTACATGACTCATAGTTTGAAGGCTGTAATTTACTTTTTTTTATTTTTGAATAAACTTTAAATTATCGTAGCGCACTTTTTAGTCACGTGTGAATATATTGTTTTGATAAAATAAAAAGGGTTAATTGCATATATTTTTCTGCAAATATGTCGAATTGCAAATATATTCCTGCAAAATTCAACTTTTCATATTTATTCCTTAAAAAATCACCGTCCATCTTTGTTAAAAAAGTTGATTTAACCCTAGGTTAAATGCTCAACCTTGGTTAGATTAAAAATTAAATTTACATATTTACCCTTTCCATATTATACATTAAAAAAAAAAAAAAAAAAAAAAGGAAAAAAAGAATTATTTTGATGATAGAATTTTATGATTTTTGGAGAGGGGCATTTTTGTAACAAGAATAATGGTATTGCTTTTGGAGGGATATATTTGTAAGGGGGCAAAAAAGTCATTTCACATCGAATCTGTTAAAAAATAAACAGATTTCAAACGGGGATTAACCAGAGGGGCATATTTGAAGAAATTTGGACTTTTGAAGAGATAAATATGAAAAGTTGAATTTTGCAGGGATATATTTGTAATTCGACATATTTGCAGGGACATGTATGCAATTAACCCAAATAAAAATTATTTTGATAAACACATAAAGCAATTTGATGTTTATTATTATTATTATTATTTTAGAGAGAGAGAGAGAGTGCATCTATTCTTTAAGGCACCGTTTGTTTCGGGGCTAGAACAGGGAATAAGAGGTTTATCCTCCTTATTGTACCAAACGCATCAAGAATTATTCGGTACAGTAGTTCTAGTACAAGCAGAATAAGCTGGAACAACAGTTCTTATTTATTATTTTATAATTTTTTTTTTTTTTACCAAACTATCCCTCCCCTCTTCCTTTCTTTCTTCCCAATACACTCTCATCATCACAAATCTCTCTCTCTCCTTTCTTTTTTTTCCTTTCCAATACACTCTCATCATCACAAATCCCTCTCTCTCCTCTCTCTTTTTCTTCCCAATACACTCTCATCATCACAACCTCTTTATTCTTCTTATTCCTCATTCTCATACCAAACACAATATCTCTTATCTCTAGAACCGAACCAAACGTTTTTTCGCTCTTATTCCGTACTTTATACCTATCCCCAGAATAGCTAGTTCTAATTTATTCCGTTACCAAACGATACCTTAAAAAAAAATAGCTAAAAATATAAAACTATAAGAATTTAAACTTACATCAAGTATCGAATTTTTTGCCATCATTAATGTAGATAACTGATGTTCAATTTTAAAGATTTTGGTAAAAATTATTATATTTATCTTTCTCAGCTAAGAAAATTTATTTATTCAAAAAAAAATATATAAAATATTAATAAGTATATGTTTGTTTTTTGCTATTTTACCAGAATTACCATTAATTCTATATAATTTTTTTTTTCCAGATTAATGTATTTGATTCATTACTAACCATACATATATTACTGTAGGTAATCCTGCAAATTATGAAAAATTTTAAATTCACTCTTCCTTGTCCCCTAATTGCCTCAAATTTAAATATAAGATAAATTCAAAATTAATTTTCTCAATTAAATGAAACATTTAAGTTTAATTCAAAGTTCAAATGTTTATATTGAATTGAAATTTAAATTTTGAAATCAAATATGAATTTAGATTTCAAATTAGGATTTAGAATTTAAATTAATTTTCAAATTTTGAATTTGAATTCAAAAATCTAAATTTGAAATTAAAATTTGACAAAAATAATCTAAATTCATTTCAAAATATGAATTCAAAATTTGAATTTGAATTTAAAATATGAATAAATTTAAATTTAAAATTTTAATTAATCAAAATTTAAAATCAAATTGAAAAATTGAATTTCAATTTCAATTTTGAATTGATATCCTAATTTGAATATGAAATTCAAACTCAAAATTGAATTTTAATTTTGAGATTTAAATTGAAAGTCTGAATTTGAATTCAAAATCTAAATTTAAATTTAAAATTTAAAAATAAAATTTGAATTTTAAAATTTAAAATTTGAATTCAAAAGTAAGAGTTGAATTTAATAATCAAATTTGAATTTAAGTTTTTTAGTAATATTTAAATTTAAATTGAAACTATAAATATAAATATATATTCAAATATTAAATAAATATGAGTTCAATGGTATTTTTTTTATTTTTTTATCATTATAAAAATCTTTTGTTGACTAGAATTATAAACCAATATACTTCACAAATTACACCTTAGTAAAGCAAAAAAATTACATGCAATTAATATATTAAAATGTGTCATGTTATAATTAATATAGTACTTTACTATTGTGTTTTTTGTAAGTTATTTTATTTTACCATAATCACTACAACACAATAAGATTATAGCGACACTTTTAAGTGTCCTTAGAACCTAAAAAAAATGTCACTAGCAAAATTACCGACACTTATTATAGTGTTGCTATATGTGCAGTCGCTAGGGTATATAGCGACACATTACTAAATGCTGGTATATTCCAAAAAAAGTGCTGCAATTTAGCAACACTTTTTTTTACTTTTAGTGACACACTTATGTGTCCCAAATTTGAAAAAAGAAAGTTATATTTTTTTAGCATAGTAACACTTTATAAGTGTCCCATTATCATTAAAAATAATAATATTATATTTAAACATATAGTGTTAAACTTTAGTTAAGCTAATCACATTTATATTAAATCGATAAGACTAAAAAAAACAATCAACAAAGTTTTAAAAATTTTCATTAAAACTTCAATCAACAATATTAATCCCAATAAAAAAATACAAAAAATTCTACTATCGCATAAACACTCGAAATAATAGGACAAAAAAAAAAAAATTGATCACTTTTTTATTCATGATGAATTAGTAAGATCTTCAAATGGATCACTCTTATAGCATATATATTGCTTTCAATTTAGTTGTGCGGTCTTGTAATGTATATGTTGGCGCAGACAAAATATCCATCCTACAATGGCAGACAAAAATAAACATTAGCATAAATAGTTAATTCACCAATCAAAACCAATATTAACTTAGACAAAAATTTAGTAAGAAGTATTAAACAATCTAGCAACCAAATAGAATAATTTTACTCCTTTTCGTTCAATCCACTTCAAAACATTAATCTGCATGCTTTATCACATGAAATTGCAATTTGACTTATTTATTTGATCATCAATAGTAACTATGAGGATACAAGTTAGAAAGTTCATAGTTAATGTAGATTGGAGGGAAGCAAAGAATGTAAAGAGTAAGTTCAGTAAGGCTATTTAAATACCATAATAATTTTATGATTTTGTTTACTAAAACCTAAAATCTAGCACAAACATTGGTAAAGGAATATTTAATTTAATAATGATAATTTATAAATGGAATAATGGTGTCAAAAAACCTGCATCAATGTTCCAACCTCAGGTTGACATCAATTTCATGTCAAAGCATTGTAATTTAAAGGTTGCATCAATTTCATGTCAAAGCTTCCTAATTTATCGTCTAGCATACTAAGCTTCCGTTTGGAACATAATAACTTAAAGACAACGCCATATCATCCGTCATCTAGGCCCAGACATAATTTTATTATGCTCCAAACACTGATTTTCATTTCTTTAAAATACCAATATGCTCCTTGTAAATTCTGCAAAATAAAGTAAAAGAGGCGAGAGTGAATGCTATGCGTTTGCACACTTTGGCAGATAAACTATTCAATCCCTAGGCTTACGCCATGTTTCAAACTTGATGATTCTCATAGTAAAACTTTACAATCAAATCTTAGCTTTAACAGTACTAATTACACTACTTTGTTATTCTCACGCATAACAACTATAGAGAAATTATGCAGAATAAGTAGAAGAAATTTTAATTATTGTATCACAACTCATATAAAAAGATAAATGAGAATAACTGTAAGTATAACAGTTGAAAACATAAAGTTTTCATAGAAGTTTAAGCATCTATTTTTGACAATCCAGATTAAACTGTTGAAAATATACAAAATATTAGCAAATTTCTTATTTAAAAGAACAGTGACTTCACCTGAGCATTAGAACCACCAAAATATTTGGGAGATGCAGTGCATCTTGCATGTATAAACTAGTAGAATCTAAATCCCAATAATGTTGATATTGTACATGAAATACGTAAACACATTAGAAAACATCCCATGTCATATTGTATTGATACAGATGTAAGATTTTAATCCACAAGTACTGAAAAAGAAGAAAACAGTTGACTTACCTAATACCTCAAAATTAGACTCTCCATATTTCAGAGCACTTGGCGGTATTTTCGGTGCAGTGATACTGCAAAAAACTTTTGTAACTTATTTGATTTCTTAGTGTTTTAAGAAAAAGCTTTACCAAAACTGAATCTCAAGGGAGACTATGCTGGATAAAGCAACTCCGATGCCATGGAAATGTACATTAATATTAGCATAAGTTGCCATGGAAATGTACATTAATACTAGCATAAGTTGTTGAATAAAAGAAAATTACGCAAGGAAATGGAAGTCATGCCTTATCCTACGAATATTTGTATAGGCAAAGTAACTATTATCAAGAAGAATAATATAACGAGAACCCAAGAAAATTACCCAGTTGTGGGGGTGACAATTATATCAACTTTCTTAAAAGCTTCCATGTGATAGTACATTATCCTTCTCCTGCGTAAATCATGCCAGAAAAAATGTTCTGAGGAAATATATAGAAACTCATCTATCTACATAACCCAAGTATATATAATCCAATCACGTTGACAAACAAAGATAACCATCTTATTAGCAAACTAAGATAGAGAGAAAGAAGACATGAATTGGTCATCTGTAAGAAATGTTCGTCTACATTCAATTTACTCACCTAAGGCGTTGGGCAGCAATATAGTCTGTTCCGGAGAATGATCCAAAGAAAGCCAAACTTGTTCGAGTATCAAGTGTAAGTTCAGTGCGTTTTCTAGGGAATGAAAGAACTGTAAGTTATACCAAACATAAGTTTTTTTAATTTGCCATCAGTTAGAATAGCAAAGATAGAAAATAATTTTAATTTACAAAGAACAAAGTAAATCAATTAAGGTAGGGGGGGAAAAAAGCTACATCCTACAGAACAAAGTGACTCACAACCAATCGAAACTAAATGAGCAGTCTGCATTTCCTCTAGCTCCGGCAAAATTATCTCTATCATCTTGAAGCAAGAAAACATATTGTTACCAACTTGAGAAAGACAAACGAGATTTTATTTTCAGTCCATGTTTATACAGTATACAAAAGGTAGGACTTACTTGACATCCAAATGTACTGAAGAGCAGATTAAGGGCATCCTCACATTTGTTGGAGATCTCATTGTTGGCAACATCATGAAACCACTACAAAAAAGAATTATTCAATGATCAATCACACATTAGGTGGTATGTCCAATTAAAAAGTTTAAATACATACCTCTGAATATTTTCCTAGTCTCACTGATTGCAAGATCTTCAAATTCTCAGACAATGATATATTAGGCAAACAAAGAGGTGACTGCAAGTAAACAAAGTGACAAGGAAAAAAAGATGGCTATTAAATTATCGATCATGCTTTTTAATGAATCTCAACGAGAAAAACAAGATCATAGAGTGTAAGATGCTAAAGGAGTAACTATCATGCATCTATTTACAGAAAAAGCAATATTAAATTAAGCAACCATGCAAGCATGAAGATTACCTAAGGAACGAAAAGACCAATAGGTTTAGTTAGATATGAGGATTTTATGCTTGATTGGCCAATATTGTTAAGGTCACTGTACGAGTACAGAGTTAAGGAGGTCAAATCACATAACAATATCCAGATAGAATATTTTCCTTAAAGGTACGTATAAATATATGAATTATGGGCATTATATCCATTAAGCATATCCATTCAGTCACCACCCAAATATGTATTATGAATGTGTAAGATTACTTTCTAGCATAGTAGAAAAAGGAGCTGTAGCATTCGACATGTTGGTGATTAATTTTTCAGAAGATGCTTGCAAAAAAGCTACTAACATTAATTTATGATAGCTCGAAGAAACAAACCAATTTATCTATCAGTGTCACCATAAGCAACAATAACAGAACTATATTCTAAACATAAATCATTGTCAAGAATCCATTAAACAAGAAACTGCATCATCTTACTGGTCTCAAACTGATCTTATCATCTGAAGAGCAGCCCGCCAGTGCTGAGTAGCTGAAAATTAATGACAAATCACCGATTTGAGACCTTTTGGTCAAGTAATTGCAAGGGACAAGCCCATTAATGAGGTCAAAAACTGACAAGCACCTAGCTGGATTAATCACCATTACCATTACCAAACAAACCACGAAGAGCGAGCTAAAAAGAAAATGGTCGGGGAGATGGAGATGGAGCAAGCAACCTAGCTGAAGCGAAGCTTGCTTCAACGATGCCTCGGCGAAAGACCTGATCTCGCTGTTGGTGTCGAGCGCCGCCGTGAGGCACTCCACGAGCCATTTCTGGTCCTGGTCGACCGACGCCTCCATCGAGGGGAAACCCTAGCGTGAGAATGCCAAAGAAGAAGACGACAACGATCTTAGCTCTAGGGTTCCGTTCGCAGAGAGAGAGAGAGAGAGAGAGAGGATTCGATCGAATGGCCTTGAGCACGGCCTCCTGCGGCGGGCCCTGCTCGTCAGGGTTGGGCACCGACGATGACGAGCAGCGCAAGGGAGCGGCCGCGGCAGCGGAGCCAGAGAGCGGAACACTACCCTAGATCGTCGTCGGAGGAGGATGAGGAGGTGGAGGGGATTGAGCTCGGAGAGGGGGTGGGAGATAAGAGGGAGAGCTCAGAGAGCTGGAGCTCGAGTTCGTGCGGAAAAGGGGCGTTCGCGTGAGCTCGAGCTCGGAAAAGGGGTTTCACCGTAGGAGGGTTGGGTTTGGGTTGGGGTTAGGATTAAAAATTTGAGATTTAAAATTTAAATTATAATTTGAAAATTAAACATATAATCTTAATTTTTAAAATTTAAATTTTATCATAAATATTAAATATTAAATTTAAAATTTAAATTTTAATATTTAAATTTTTTAAAATTTTTAATTTGGAATTTTTAAAATTTGATTTTAAAAATTAAAATCACATTTTAAATACTCTATGGAATAATAATTTTTTTCATAGAGTTTGGGCTTTGGGCCAAAGATTGTGGTTGGTGTGTGTGGTGGGCTGAGTAGGAATAATCATTTTTTTCTTTGGATTGGGTTTAAATTTGGGCTTTGATTTATAAATGGGACACTTGCATAAAAGTGTCTCAACAATATGTCGCTATAACCTTATTGTGTTGCAGTGCATATTTTAACAGCATCTCTAAAAAAATAAAAATAAAAATAAAATATATATATATATATATATATATATATATATATATATATATATATATATATATATATATATATATATATTAAAAAAAATACACAATAGTAAATGAAAAAGTGCTTAAAGGTGTGTTTGTTTGACCATAAGATGAACTAAAAATTATTTATTGTATCTTTGTTTAGTCGTAAAATATATTTTTGAACATTTGTTTAATTTGAAAAAAATAAAATATTTTTATTTTATTATTAATTTTTTGCAAAAGTGAAAATTAAAGTTGCTTAAAAGTTTATTTATTTATTTTTTGCTACCGAACCAAATAGACGATGATTTTTTTTTTTTCTTTCAATTATACAAATATTAGTGATTTTTTTTTTCCTAACAACAAATATTATAAAACATAAATATTTTTTCTACTGATTTTTTTTTCACAAAAAATTATTTTTCACAATTTTACGTACAATCAAATACTATTTATTTTATTTTAGATTAATTTTATATAGTTCTCTATAAACATATCGAATATCAAATATATTTAAAATTCTAAATTATTTATATATATCCATACCAACAATATCCGTTAAAAATATATAATTAATAATAAATTAATATTTAATCTTGATTAGTGAGTAAGATAAATTTATCTTTTTATTTCTTTAAGTATTATATTTAATTATAGATATATTTGTTAAAAATTATAATTTTTGGAATAATATATTTGTAAGGACAAAATTAATATATTACTTATATTTTATTAAAAAATAATTAATAAATTAACGATAATAAATTAGAAAAATATATATAAATAACTTAAATTTTTTAAATAAATAAATAAAAAAATTAAATTTTAATATATTTATAGCGAGCTCTTCATTTTATTTTAATTTTAGTAAGGTGTGAGGTGTATATAATTCTAGATCCTACCGACTAAAATTTTGAACTGGGTCTTCCAATTTCGGCGTCACGACGTAATGCGCATTTATATGTACGAATCCAACGTATGAAAATTCCGCTTTGCCACGTGTCATGTCATCCGCTCCGTTAATTTTTTTGTTTTTTTTGTTCTCGTCAAATATTCAGACAACGCACCGAAACTCCCACCGCACTCCCGTGGCCACATCTTTTTCTCCTTCTCCTCGTCGTCTTCTTCTTCTTCTTCTTCCTCCTCCTCCTCCTCCTCTACCCCTCCAAACCCTAACCCTAAAAGAGCACCACGCACCGCTCGAACCTCTCCCACGTAGATCCCTCTTCCATCCATTCAGGGGTTTCGCTCCGACGATCCCTCAGATCGGAGGTTGATTGGAGGTTGTGGAAGGGTTTGAGGGAGATCAAATGCCCGAGGAGGATCTGGTGGAGCTCAAATTCCGGCTATATGATGGGTCGGACATTGGGCCGATACGGTATTCGTCTTCCTCGACCGTTGGTACGCTTAAAGAGAGGATCATCTCCGAGTGGCCAAAAGGTGGGAGTTTTGATTCGTCGCAGTACTTAGATATTCGACGCAGTAATGTTTTCTTTTGGTGATACTTTGTATGATTGTTGCATACATAGAAGCAATTCGCCTTTGGCGGAAGAAGCAGAAGTAGTAGTTTGATTAGTTTCTTTTTCTGTGGTCGATCACATCACAGCTTCTGTGATGTATTGAACCCCTGTTGTTATTGGATCTTGCTTATGTTTCACCGAAAGAAGGGTTTGAACATCATGGTAGCTGCGTTTGGTCATCTTCGTTGTTTTTTTTTTTGGGTCTCGATCATCTTAATGATCTTATGTGGCCAAATTCGGAATTTTAAACGCCCCATAGCTTTCATGACCTGCTTGTGTGTGTTCTTATATGAACTTTTTGCTGGACGAGTACACTTGGTAACTAGTTGAGCATTTGGGCCTGCGGAACAAAATGCCCCGTAGATTTTCCCATATTTAGAATAGAAACGCTCCAATCTTTTATGTCATCCGTCGTTTCCAAATTCATCTTAATCAAATCCAGTTTCAAACTAGAAGTTTACTGCCTGAGTAGTGAACGTAGCGAATTCACTTAATTAGAAAGCAAAGCTGAATTGGGAAGTGCCAGTTGTTTTCTTGAGACCATTGTACAACTTTCTACTTTTAATGTAGCTTCATTGAGGCAACTTCAGCTTGAGAAGTTCAATGGATGTACTTATCAAGTAGCGTGTAACATAAATATCCCCAAATTGGTTTCAGCTAGTTGGGCAAGTAGTATGTTAATCAAAACCTTGTATGAGAGTTCAATTATATGTTGGATTGCATGTGTATATGTTTGTGTTACTTATGCTTTTTCGATTAGATTATGTGATGATATCATATCAAGCTTCAGAGCTTGCTTGACAAAAGTATTAATTTGATTGACTAGTTAATTTAGCAAAAATAGTAATTTGCGGTGAGTGGAGAAATAACAGTTCGGAATAAATATGTTATGAAAATAAAAGGATATATATAAAGGTAAAAATGTACAAACCTCACCTATGTATGGGTGTTACAAGGATAAGTAATGGTGTACCTTGTTCAATATGTGTGCTGGAGCTGCAAAGTAAATTACGTCTGTGTACATTGAGCGATGCATTCCTTAGTGCCCTTGGAGAGACGATAAGATGCAGATGGGAGTGCTTATTATGGTAATAATTATGCAGTGTTTCTTTTATTCTATTAAATATACTGATGGGTGATACTAGAGGAAAAATAGCAAGTCCTTGCATTGACGCAGATTTTGAACTTTTGGTGATTATATTGGAATTCAACTGTACTCAGGCTTATGATTAAGAAGTGCTTTGTTTTCTTTCAATCTATGAGGGGCAAGAAATAATACTTGAAACCACTATTACATATTAGGCTCAGACTTAGGCTTTTGATTAAGAAATGTTTTGTTTTCTTTCAATCTTCAAGGGGCAAGAAATAATACTTGAAACCACTATTACACTTTAGGCTCCGAGCTCATATGATGTAGCCTGGTTGTTCAGTGTAAACTTTTCTTATTAACTATTTATTATTCTCTGCTGCTGAATTTTAAAGCACTTATTCTCAGTCTCTCTGAGTCTGGTGTTTGATGCTTTTTTATATATCTTAAGAAGTGCTTAAATCATTCTGCTCTACTAGTAATACTGTTTTCTTTTAATATTAGTGTTGGCTATTGGTCTTTATGACATTTTTTAAGTACATTTGTGTTTTCTATAGATAAAAAGATCATCCCAAAGGTGGCTAACGATGTGAAACTGATAAGCGCGGGAAAAGTTTTAGAGAACAACAAAACTATTGCACAGTGTAAGCAGACATTTGGTGAGCTTCCTGCTGGTGTTATTACCATGCATGTTGTTGTGCAGCCGTCAATTACTAAGACCAAATCAGGTAATCTCTGTAAATATAGATTTTTCAATTTCTTGTTGATTTCTCTTTTGAGAAATTTGTTGAAGGAGCTCTAGGATTTCTGTTTCTGATTCGTTTACAAGAACAATTTGTAGATTACTGAAAGAAAAAAGAGTCAAATACATTCTAGATGAAGATTCTTTGGCTTCAAAATATATCTAGCCATTCTAATTCCCTTTGTACGTGATATTTAATACGATTCCTGATATTTGTCATTAATTTGTAAAGATTTCTTTTTCCATCCCATTGTTTGCTTCTGGTTCAGTATATGTTATCTAAAGAGGTTTGATTTTCGTTCTATACTGTCCTCCTGAAATTTTATTTTGGTTATGTTGTTGTTCTGAGTGGTTAGACTACTAGTATAGGGAGATGTTTCCTTTGCGTTCATTGGAACTTCTAGTACTCTTGATTAGGTGAAACTACTGGAAAACTTTTATGGAATATAAAAAGATTTTAATAATAACCTACGCTTTCGGCTGTCCAAGGGCAACTTGGATGTTATGTGACGTTTCTAGCAATCTCGTATGTTAACAGAGATGCTTAGGTTGGCATTTCTAGCATTTTGATTATGAATGGGATGCAATATAAGAAAGTTCAGGCTCTGAAATGTTTAATTCAAAAATATAGGGATGGCGTTGCAGTATCGGGATTGTTCATGGGCTATGCATAAATTTTCTCTTCAAAAGATAGGTGGAACTCATTTTAATTATTAACTGCTACATGTTCTTTACAGAAAAGAAGGTAGACGAGTTGCCCAAGAAAGCGCCCTGTTCTTGCTCAATATTGTGAATCCTGCAGCCTCATGTCCTTGCTTGCCATCAAAGCATACTGTCCTCTTCGCAACTGGTTATGCGAGGAATGAAGATAAGTTCACAATTGCATTTTGAATAGCTAATTTGTTCAAGAACGAAGAGCATCTACCTGTTGTTGCACGAGTCAGAGGTATGCCTCTACAGTTTGTGCGTAGTCTCATTGAGATAGGAAGAGCTCCAAATTATATGCTTGCAGGCTTTCTATATAGGTATATTTATGTAATACTTCTCCTAGTCTACTTTGTTCAGACAGGTTCATATTTTTCTTTTCCTCTTATAATTTTCACAATCTGTATGATCTAGTAATCTACAGTAATTGCATGCTTTGAGGGGTGCGAGTCGATTTCCCTCTTGTGTGTGTTGTTCTTTTGATCATTTAATATACTCAAAATGTTGCCTCCAGATATTTCTAGTAGCATAATGTGTGAGTGTGCCTTTTCATTTCCTTTAGTATCATTTTTTAGGTTACCTTGTGGTTTTAGATTCTGGTACATCAGTTGTGGGCGCCTGTTGCCAGAGGCATTGCTCCCATAGCTTGAATGTGGTTGGTTGGGTTTCGTGATTTAAGCAGAAATAAGCAAATAATATATGTGAACCTATAGGGTTTACTATTGATAGTTATATAATGATACAAATTTTAGGGGCAACCTGCGTAGTTAAATTGTCGCATGCAAGAGAGCTGCTCTTGCTCAAATTTGGTATTTTTGATATGGTGGAAAATGACTTTGATTTCTACCCGCGTCGTAGTATTATCAATAGGGGATTACTACTGTTGGGGCTAAAATATGGCTTGCACGCGATCGGCCCCTTTGGGTGACCCTCCAGAGGTGTCGAAGTGCGCCGTGTTCCAACAATTAAGCGATCGAGCCGAGGAGGGATCCACTCGGCCAGGTTTCCTCTGGTAACTTCTCACGACCGTGACAACCGGTGACCGCCGAAGCGGGTTTACGGAGGTAGAGAGGGATTGCCGGTTTCGACTTGGGACAGCCGAACCGGGTAGAAGGGCGAATGTACGGCTAAGGAGCCGATTGTAGCGTCGAGGCAAATAAAGACACGGCTAGTGAGCCGGTTTACACTCTAAATGCACAAATAAGCAAATAAAGATACGGTCGATGAACCGGTTTACACTCTAAATGCAGAAAGATAAATAAAGACATGACTGAATTGGCCAGTTTACACTTTATACTGATAAAAGAAAGGGATACAAGTGGGGGAAAAGGGATAGAAGAATTACAATTAAGCCTACTCCTAGAAAAGCAGTAAAAAAGAAGAAAAAAGAGTTAAGTTATTCTACTCCTAGATAAATGAAAAGCTGGGGTGGTACCAAGCTTACGAGGTTGCCGGACCCCGATTTCTTCGATGGTTCGGATATTTATACAGTTTCTGAACCAAGGTTATTGAGCACCGATTTGAATTTTGAATGACTAGCGTAATTTGGGGAGAACTAGCGTGAAGTCCTCAACGACTCCCTTTTGAATCGATAGGATAGAGGTCGTTTTTTCGTCTAGGTTCCTCCCCTGATAGTTGCACCAGAAACGTAATTCTCGGTGCTTCCCGGCGCTGGGTGCTGCTTGCCCTTCTGGGCTAATCCTTTAATTATTGTACCGAAGCGTGATCTTCGGCGCTTTCCTTTATTGAACGCCGCTTGCCTCTTCAGGGTCTGTTACAAGATTCGCGTCTGAATCTCGCATTCATTTTTTTTCAAGATCTTTCCTTCTATAGCTCTGAGCGTCTGAGGATTGATCTTGATTCCGCCTCTTCCATCGCTTGACTGAGGCGGCCTTGTATCTTTCTTCGGCTGAGAGATGGTCTTGGATGAGACGTGTATTCTGTTGTTGACCGCTTCCCTTGTCGGCTGACTCCCCTATCGGCCGACTCGGTTGACTCTCCTATCGGCTGACGTCTTCAACCGATGGCATTCGTCACGTCTTATGCCTCTATGCAACCGAAAATTGGTCCGGACTGGAACGTTGACCCTTCTTCGGCTAACTCGTCCTTCCATCAGCAGGTGTCTTCGTTGTGCGCTTCGCACCGTGCTGTTGCATACCCAAAGCTAGTGTAAGACCAAACGTGGGTCCTTCCTTCTTCGGCTTGATTAGCCGATAGTTGATTTCAACTCCGCTTGCTTCGTCGTCTGATCGGGGCGGTCGGATACCCTCCTTCAATCGCAGTCAACTCTAGACGACGTGACAACCCTTACGTCGGCTGCTTCGCTTATCGGCTAATGCCTTCGATCGATAGTATACCGCATGCGGTACGCCTTCGTGCTCGGGGCTGGTCTCAATTGAGACGCAAGTTTCTCCTTGTTGACTCAAACCCTTGTCGGCTAATATCTTTCAATCGATAATTGATGCCACGTGTCACTCCCTTTCGTGGCAGAAAAAATTCTGGTCTCAATAACTACTTACGTAGCTTTCTTTCATGAATAAGACTTGGACATTGTATGTTGTTTTTTTTTTTGGGGGGGGGGGGGGGGGGGGGGGGGGAAGCAACAATTTAGTGGCGTGTTCTCAGTTATTGTGTTTCTTTTCTTATGATAATATTTCTATTTTGTCTGTTGAATACTCAGGATCTCTATTTTGGGTTTTTTTTCTGTACACTATTTTGTAGGGAAAATCCTACTAGTTTTGTATTTTGCATCTTTTCCTTCTTTTTTTTTTTACACATTTTAACTAAAACATCTTTGTACATACCAGAATGCTCTTCACTGGAATCAAACTGTATAGCTTCATCACAAAATAATATTATAGCATAAAATTGTGAAATGGACATAGGTATGGACCTTTTTTAACAAAAACCTCTTTTATTTATCTCAAAGAAATTTTTTTTGATGAGAGATAGAACAAAATCATGTCAGCTGCCCCGTTGGGATTATTTTACAAGTTTATAATTTCAGCTGGTTTGTACACTATAATCAACAATTTATATATAATCTATATAAAATAAAAAAGAGCAGTTGTAAGTATGCTCAAAAAAGGAAAAAAGAAAGGCTTCAAGAAAAGCAAATGATTGATCTATGGTAGCTTAGGAGAGTGGAGGATGGTTAGGAACCATGACCTGGGTTCTATTAATGAAGAGGTAGGCGGTTATGGAGATGGTTGGGGAGGGCTTGGAATAAGAGGAGGGATTAATGGAGGAAATAGGAAAGGAAATGACGGCGGAGGAGGAGGAGGAGGTGGTGGTGGTGGTGGCGTAAACCATGAACTAATTGGAGGAAGGGGTGGGAAAGGGAAGGGAAATGGTTGCGTTGGCGGCGGCGGCGGCGGCGGTGGCGGGAAGAGAGATGGAAATGGAGGTAACGGAGGAAAGGGAAAAGGAAAGGAAGGTGGCGGCAGCTTTGGAGATGGTGACCAAGGAGGGAAAGGAAAAGGTAAAGTCGGTGGCGGTGGGGGTGTGAAGAATGGTATAGGAGGGAGAGGGAAAGGAAAAGCTGGTGGTGGCGGAGTGAAGAATGGTATAGGAGGGAAGGGGAAAGGGAAAGATGGCGGTGGTGTAAAGAAAGGTAGTGGGGGAAGAGGAAAAGGGAGAGAAGGTGACCAATATGGCCAATGTGGCCATGGAAAGCCAAATGGTGGGAAAGAAGGCCAAAAGAAGAAGAGAGAGGAATTCAAAGGGTTATGCAATCCTTCTCCTTGAGTCCCACACAACCCATCATCTTTCTTTCCTGGCCTATAATACAATGCATTTAAGTTATATAGACACATAGTCCCCCCAGGGGACTTTAGGGAAACATGTTCTATTGAACTACTCAGTTCTGGGACATTGCAGAGAGTAGAAGGGCTTTCCAACAAGCTGGCCTTGCAGAAGGACTCTATCTCTCTCCCCACTCTGCATTCAAAGCCATCAACAGGTGGGATATCCAGCGTATACACACCAAATCTATCAGTGACTCTGTCAACAGTGATGGAAATCTCTTCTCTTGATGTGGAATTCACTTTGAACATGCAATCAACTCTCACTTTAACACCTGTAAAGAGATTTACGTAAATTAAAGGATGAGGAAACAAAATGAAAGAGAATAGTGTTGAGAGAAGTTCTTAATTTGTGTAGTTCCTTCTGTACCTTGTAGGAAGTAGCAGTGCTTGGAGAAGGCGTTGTCAGAGCATGCATCACAGAAGACAGTCCCAATGATGGTGATATTTGATATGCGTTTTGGACTGGGTGAAAGGGAGAGGGATTTGGTGAAGAGGAGAGCAAAGATACCTATGAGGAATGAAGGATTCATTGCGGTGGTTGTGAGTTGTGGGAGATGATGATAGGGTAGTAGTACGCATAGGAGGTGTCTGTCTATATATGAGAGCTCATTTACTTCAGAAATAACAATACTCATTCATATGCCACTGCATAATAACTTATTTACATATACGCCCCTGCAAAATCAGAATTGTTAGGTCTGAACTTGCTTTTCAACATTCTAGTTCTTTCATATAGCTCCCATGTATCTGAACTTGGTATTTCATATCCAGAGTTACAAAGATAGCTTCTTCAACATATTTTCCAACAATTGGAGATGGAATTTCGATTTTCAAGCAGATTCTCCGACTTAAGAACTGCTTATCTTTCCTGAAACTACAATTTCGAGAACTTGAGTGACCTTACTTTATGCAGGGATAGGCATGTATAATGGCAACTACAGAGAGTTGTATATGCATGTAAAACCACCATTTATATGGCCATACGGAAAAGCCCTTTTAATCCCGTGAGTGTATTGTATGTTAGGAGTGGCGCAGTGTAAAGAGAAGGAAAAGAGATTTATTGTGCACTCACATGCAAACAAAGGCATGTGAAGGGGTCCTTTTTCAGCCTTTTGTGAGGCATTTCAAAGAGGAAGCATCTTTGTTGGGCTTTTGTTCACGGGTGGTATTAACCATATCTGAGAGCCAATTCACAAGTATCTTTGTTTAATTTTTAGATGGCCATGTATTGCTATAGGACACAGGAAAGGATGGAATAGAAGATTGCTTCATTGAAGGCTTTTATGGCGTTTGTGTGGGGCTCTTTCTCGGTGTCTTCAGCTGTAAAACACTATTTCTTTGTACTATTGATAAGCACCACTAAAGTCCTTTGGATGGTTTAATTTAATTATTTCTATTTCATTTGTAAAAAGTTATTTAGTTTAGGTGACGTGAAATCTGAGATTGGCCCCGGTTATTAGGGAGAAGAGTTGTATAAATCTGCAACTGTCCTGTTTATGGAAACAGTAGTTGCTTTTAGCAGCTTCTTCTTGTCAAATGATTCCTAAACAATATGAGAATGAAAATGTATTGATTCGTATTCTCAAATAACAAGTTAGTATTCTGGTTTCTTCAATCTGAAAATCGATTATTCAACGATTCGAATCTAATTGAGCTGATTAGTTTGTGTTGATTTTACACTAATTTGTTTTTGTTTTTGCTTTTTTTTCCCCCTAGTTTGTATTCTCTTGATAATCATTCTATTTCCCTTTTAGATGCTCTCTACTCGAGAATTTAAGTTCTAATTGCTGCTTTTATCTGGATAGTACATTCGATTTCAAAAAAAAAAAATCAATGAAGCCAAAATATTCTTTCCAGAGTACCTGCAATATTCTATGGATTCGCCCTTGGAAGTAGATGGTGAAGTACAATCAAAATTCCTGGTGCGTAAATATTCATTTTAAATTGTGCTTAATTTTCTCATTATTGATCTGGTGAGATGTGCTTGTCTTTAATTATCTTCTTGTGATGTGTTTTTCATCATATGGAGTGCCTCATCAAAATCTCTGACGTACTCGCGTCCTCTTTTCCTGTGGCCATTTAGGATTGTTGCCACGTTTTCAAAACATACTCCAGAGTATTCTAATTTCTGGAGCAAAAGCTGAAGGGTGCTGTCCAGTTATAAACATTCATTGAACCCAAATTAATTTGTTTAGTAATAGACATAGTAACATAACATTTCCCTTATTTTTATAATACTCTTTTACATTCTCTCGAAATGTTAATTATTCCAATAAAATGTATAATAATATGGAGGCTTATGGAGAAATGTTTCATATCAACTACCATGGTGCTCAACTACAGGCCAAATAACGAACACATAATGCCATTATTATAATACATAACAATTACATAATACATTCACTCTTTTGCACCCTATCTGAGCCACGTACAAATTTACTTAGCTTATTCCCTTCAACTAAACTTTACTTTGCATTTCTTTATATATATATATAATATATAAGTACCCAAAAATTATTTTCAGGCCCATGGGCTGGGTCTCTTACATGTTGCGCTTCTACTGGGTGGCCCAGGCCCATCTACGGAGGACGCGGTGGACAAGATTCATAAAATAGTTTTTTCCTTTTTCTTTTTTTTTGGAAAATTAATATTAATAAATTTAATTTTATTAATGATAGCACAGATATATTGAAATTTATATATATTTTACTGGTAAAAATAATACCGTTACTATTGTTGTTCCTTTCGGGGCCGTTTGGTATTGGGATGGAACCGGAAATAAGGGGGTTATCCCCCTTATTCTATCAAACGCATCTGAAATCAACCGGTATTGCTTATCCCAGTACAACTAGAATAACCTGGAACAACAGTTCTTATCTATTATTTTATAATTTTTTTTTTTACCAAACTATCCTTCCTCCCCTCCTTTCTCTCTTCCCAATACACTCTCATCATCACAAATCCCTCTCTATCCTCTCTCTCTCTTTTTAATTTAATTGGATGTTAAATTAAATATTATTTTCAAAATTTTAGAAATTTTATTTTGATTTTGATTTTATCATAATTTTTTTAATGCTTTAAATTTTAAAATTTTATATTCGAAATTTTAACTTTAATTTAAACAAATAAAAGATTAAATTAAATATTATTTTTATAAAATATAATTTAAAATTTGATTTCGATTTCGATTTTGATTTTGATTTTGATTTTAATTTTATCTTAATTTTTGTAAGGCTTTAATCCATTAATTAAAACGAAGAAAGTAAAAGTTATTATTTGAAAATTAAAAATTTTTATGTTTAAAATTTATAATTTAAAATTAATATTATAAAATTTTAAATTTTAAAATTTAAATGTTGAAATTTTGTATTTAAAATTTTAAGTTTAATTTGAGAAAATAAAATGTTAAATTAAATATTATTTTTAAAAAATATAATTTGATTATAATTTTGATTTTATCTTAATTTTTTTAAATATTGCAACATCGTTCCCGTTTAGGATGGAATGTTTTATTGCTATGGCTTGCTGCGTCATATATAATTTTATTCATAGAAATCAGGGTAGTGATCGATATTTCAACGATTCAGTTGACCAACCTGTGGAAGAAGATGACGAAGTTATTCAATTTCCTGGTGCTTCATTGTCCGGTGCATCAGACTCACAGCGGGGCAATATTTGCAAATTTTAAAAAAATTTTATGTTAAAATTTAATTATTTAAAATTAATATTATAAAATTTTAAATCTTATAATTAAAATATTGAAATTTTATATTTTAAATTTTAAATTTAATTTGAGAAAATAAAATATTATTTTTAAATAATATAATTTAATTATGATTATAATTTTATTTTTATTTTTTTAAACTATTAATCCATTAATTAAAACGAACTAATTAGATTTTAACAACTTTTATCACATATTAACTCTTGAGGATAAAAAGGTAATTTATCCAACTTAACCTTTTTATTTCTCTTATTCCTTATTATTAAATCAAACACAAAATCTCTTATTTCTGGAACTATTCCAAATGCTTTTTCGCTCTAGTTTCGTACTTTATATTTATCCCAGATTTAGGTAATTCTACCTTAATCCCATTCCAAACGCACCCGAATTCTGGAATCATATTTAGCACCGCCAGGCGGAGGCGGCGATGAGAGCGCGGTCCTGCCAGCCGAGCAGCAGGCAGCCCTTGTCCTCCGTCAGCCGGTAGCCGTCGCAGTTTGTGTAGAGACCGAGCAGCAGGCGGCTCTGGTTGACGGCGTTCGCGCTGAGCGGCACGGCGTGGAACCCCTTCCCCTCCATCACCTTCCTCCACCTTTCCAACCGCTCGTGCCGCGCCACCCTCTCCACCCCCTCGCACGCCACGATGTTCCGTATCTCCGGCGCAAACAGGTACTGCTCCACCTTCATCCGCGCCGCCGAGTCCCCCGGGAGCGTCGCGTCCAGCGAGTCGAAGATCGCCGAGTAGCAGTGCAACGCCTCCAGGAATCTGCTCAATACCAAGTATAATTATTAGAACTCTGATCTCCGATCTCCGGCCGGCAACTGTTTTATTTTATATATAATAAGAAAGTTTTTAAAGAAAAACGGTTGATATTGCTTTACGTGAACCTGCCGAGAAAGGAGGGGCCATTGTGGCTGGCCTCTTGCTCGACGAGGGTGACGATCTTGGGGGCCTGGTCGCGGATCATGGAGAGGAGGGGGCCGAGGAACGGCGCGGCGACGCGGTGGAGGCGGTTAACGGCGTTCACAGCGAGGGCCTCGCCGGCGCGGCGGTGGAGCATGCGGGGGTTCAGGTCCTCGAGGCGGTCGGCGGCGGCCGAGTGGAACTCGAAGGGCACGCGGAGGGAGTGCGCCAGCTCGGCGAGGTGCCGCCCAGTCTCGCTCACCGCAGCCGCCGAGTGCCCGACCCCCGTAATTCGCAGGGACGGGGGCCCGCCGGGCCGTGCCGCCAGTGCCTGCAGGAAGGCGGGCCACTGGTAGCCCTGGAGGATGTCGAGGTCGACCACGTGGACGCGGCCCTCTCCCTTGAAGGCCTCGAAGATGGCCTGGTTTGCGCTGAAGTGCGCGAACTTTATGTAGGGGCACACCTGCAGCCGTTACCAATAAAATTTTAGTAACATTAGTTTTCGCAACACCATCAAATTCACCGTTTAATATATATATATATTTATATGATCTTAATTATACATACGCAAGGGCGCTGGATGGAAGAAGCTACTCTTACTAATGTGATGATTGATTCTACGTACCTGGTAGAGAATCTGGTAAATGCGGAGGACGTCGAGGGAGGGGGGGAAGGGGAAGAGGAGGGAGGAGGAGGTGGTGGGGGTGGCGGGGGGAGGGGAGAGGCGGGCGGCGAGGGCGTCGGCGAAGCAGGAGGCGACGCGCTGCATGGAGTCGCCGACGGGGGAGACGACACGGTGCAGGTGTTGGAGGTATCGTCGGGCGGCGAGGTAGTCGTCTTTCGCGATCACCTCCGCGCAGGCCAGCAGGAGGTGCACCAGCTGGAGCCCGCTGTCTTGCTCCTGCAATGCCATAGCAGGCACACAAAGTTATCATGCATAAAATATACAAATTAGGGGTGTCAACGAGCCGAACACGAGCGAGCCAGGGTCGGCTCGTGTTCGGCTCGTTTATTAAACGAGCCGAACACGAGCTGGCTTGTTTAAATATCGAGCTGAAAAATTCGGCTCGTGTTCGGCTCATTTATTAACGAGCCGAACACGAGCTGGCTCGCGAACAACAAATTTAATTTTCATTCATACTATTAGGTGTAAAGTTGAAAGAAAATTAAAAAATAAAAATTTTAATGTAATAATTAAAATTCATAAAAAATTGATGGCCTAAAATCTAAATAGTAAAGTTTATATATATATATATATATATTCGAGCTGTTATCGAGTCGAACACGAGCGAGCTGACCCCAGCTCGTGTTCGGCTCGTTTATTAAACGAGCTGAAAAATTCGGCTCGTGTTCGGCTCGTTTACTAAATAAGCGATTCGATCTCGAGCTCATTTCGAACCGAACACGAGCTGGCTCGCGAACAGCGAGCTGGATTGCCACTCCTAATACAAATATTTATGAGGAAAGAACAACGAACGATTGTCTAATATTATTATTTAACATAATATTAAAATAAAAAATTTTAAATTCAATTCAAATGCAATGCAAAGTTTGTATCCCATAAGAAAATAGTTAAAGAGCATGCAAGTAATTTAAACTAGAATGTGTATTGAAATAAATATTTAAAATTTGAAATTTTCAAAAGATTTTATCAGAATTTAAGATTTTTTTGGGCAATTTGTTTTTTTTTTTTTTTTTTTTCGTTTTTCATAATATTTTTCGAATAATTTTAACCTACACCAAAATTTTTAAAGAAATTAATATTTTGAAGTTAAAAAAAAAGGAATTTTATGTAGGAAATTAAAATTTGTAAAACTTAGATATTTGTTTCAAAATGTCGTATTACATGTTCATGTAAATTCATACATCTTTACCAAAAAGAAATGAAAAGAACCATCTAAATAAAGTTTACGCCATGCGTATAAGACAGATTTGGATGGTTTGGTTCAATTAAAGAGGCCCCTAATATTTTTTTTAGTTCAATAAAATACTACTAGTTACAACTCTTTCTTATACGTACATGTGACATATTGTATAAACGTAGTATTTGAAATCGCAATGTGACATGCAATAAAAATTAAATAATTAAATAATTAATCAACTTATAATCCTCCTCTTAAAAAAGACTAATTTAATTGAAAAAAAAACCTTATCCTCTTTTATTAATTAATTTACTCGCAGTTAACACCTAAAGCACATTGATTAGATCGAACATAGATGCACCGTACACATCACAAAGAAAAACAAAATATCTACATCCATAGTTATATATATACGTAACCTTATCGTTTGAACTACCTATAAGTTAATATAAAAATAATCTTAAATACAATAAAACTATTTGTTATTGCATTGAATAATAATAATAATAATATATGTTGTTGGATATATATCTCGAGAGTCCATTAATTTTAGGATTAAATGCTTGATATATATTATATACGCTACACGAAATGAAACTCATCCTAATTCTTACAGTATTTTCTATCATCCTAATTCTTACAGTATTTTCTATACATATCGCATGTATTTAATATTGCACGATATTTAATATTAGCAACGAGCGCACAAACTAAATACGAAATTAATATACGACTACCATATAAAAGTAAATCTCAAAAGCGCGAACAACATAAAATATACAGATTTATGTAAAAAAATTTTTATAGAAAAAAAATTACGGACGAAAAAGAAGAGTTTTACTATGTTGGAACAAAGGGAATACAAAGTTCAGATGATGGTACAATCGCTCAATCTCTCTAGAGCAAAAAACAAAAAAAAAATACTAATCTTAACGGATTTTTTTTTAGCGGCCCGAGCCCTCCGCTTCCACAACATATATTTATAAAATTTGTCATCGCACCACGAAATCATCGGCGAACCGAAATCATAATATCGGAACGATTTCAAATATCTAAGTCACATCAAATATTTAATAAATAGATTTCAAAGATTACATCAAATATTTTACTTTAAACATCCTAAGTATTCATGTTTGCATTTTTTAAAGCTTTACACTAGTGCAACTCGATCCCAATGCATGTAGTACTATATATACGCGTGTCTGTGTATATATATATATATATATGCATGGCGGTATATATATATATGCATGTATGGACGTAATTATATACGTATGTTTATGTATACACGTATGAATCTATACAATTGGAGAGAAATTAAGAAACTATACCTGCTCAGTCTCTGAAGGGGGAACTATTGCACCCAACACATCCACCAATTCACCACTGCAGCTCCCTCGTTGTTGTAACTCCCAATTCTGATACACATCATCAGTACCCTCGCCAGCGCCTTGAGCTCCCGCCGCCGCGACCGCCGCCTCCCCCGACGCCACCGCATCATCTAGGTACTGGTTCATCTCGGGCATCGACAGGCACTCCAAAAGCGTCGGCAGCACCGACATCGCCGCCGATCCCGGAACATCGAACCCTAACTCTGCATTACTCCCCTCCTTGCACTCGTCCAAGAACGCGTCCACCGCCGACAACGGCAAGCTCTCCCCATGAACGAACTCCACAGACGAAGCATACGACGGAAGGAGAGATGCGGAGGTGGAAGAAGAATAGTTAAACACTTTGTGTAGTGGACTCAGTGACTTGCCCTTGTTATGGTTGGGTGAAAGGTACGTAGTTTGGGTGCATCCGAAGAGGCCATGCGCACCAGGCACATAGCTATAGTTGCTATTATGATAACCACTATAGATATTGTTGTCGTTCATAAGGGATGCTCTCTTAGGCGAAGAGAGTAGTGTAACATTCTCTCTTTTAGGAGAACACACCATATAATCCCTCCTAGGGGAGCATATCATGTAATCTCTTCTAGGGGACTCTATCATGAAGTCGGCACCGGCGACGTCGGCGAACAAAGAGTCCCACATCGAGTTGTCCAGTGACTGGACCTCGAGGCCTGGGTCGAGCTCAAACTTGAGCTCAGGGATGGCGATCACGTCGTTGCATTCGGGCTCGGACGAAGCGACAATGTTGGATTCCGACACGGAGGCCGTCGGAGAGGCCAGGCGAGGCTTCTGCTTCGCCACGCAGTTGGTTTCGGAGCTCTTCAAGCTTCCCATGCTCCCACATTGAGTTGTGGCCATGTTCTCTACTTAATATAGGAGAATTTAAAGAAGAAGAAGAAGAAGAAGAAGAAGAAGAAGAAGAAGAAGAAGAAGAGGAGGTAGAAGAAGAGAAGCAGAATTAGGGTTGGTGGGAGCAAGAGTTGGCCTATTGTAGATCGAAGAAGAATAGTGGTAAAGGAGAAAAAGAAAATGGGGGAGTCTTTTTCGCCGGCTTGTGTGAAGGGATAAGGGGAAAGAATTTGGTGACAAAGACTCACTAGTTGGACAAACCATTTGCTCCACCAGTGTATAGCATGTTCTTTATTTTATTATTTATTATTATTATTATTATTATTATTATTTGAATTCGTATATCTTTTCATTTAGAAATAAATTTAGCAAAATGTAAAATAATTAGACTTTGAATGTAAAATATCCGATATCAACCGTTAAGTTTTTTACTATTTGCGTTAGAAATGATCGGCCAATAGCCCATACATAATATGTTATATTTGTCACGCACCTATTTATTTTTATAATTTATTATTATTTAAAATCAAAATTCAATCCAAGGTGTGATCTACCTACAATATTTAGATGCCAAACCGAAAAAAAAAGTCACAAATTTTGAAAAAATCTATTACGTACAACATCAAGTAGCTAGTTCATAAAAAAAAAATTAGACAGTGTCCAGTTAACTTACAATCTTTTACATGTATGTTATTCGAATATTGTCACGCCCCGGTGTAATCCAGAATTCGGATCCGTCTACAGATCCGTCATATACACAAAATTTTTCGCGTACACGAAGCGTCGAAAAGCTGCTCAGATATAAGATAAGCAATAACAGAGCACAAGTACAGAGCTGAACTAAAACTTCAACATCTCAGACTAAAACTGTAAATAAAATACAACAGTAAATAATACAATAGTCTCTCCCAGCTCACCAAAATATACAACCAGCTGGCTACAGCCAGACCCAAAATAAAAGTACATCAGTCTGAGAAAAATGGGTGCATCCAAAAGTCTAGCTATATACACACTATCAGGTAGAAGATCTATCTACTCAGCGATCCCCTTACCTCGATCAGCCGCTGAAGGCCCAGCCGCTCCTGCAGAAGACTCTGCAAAACAAAGAGGAGAAGAAAGAAAACAACAATGAAAGTGAGAACTACTGATAAAACAGTAGCCCACAGTGGGTAAATCCTCAAGATCCGACGTACCCACTAAGTCTATCAGAGAAAAAAGGGTAAAGTGGTAAGCTAAAATAGACTGCTGATATAAAAAAACTACCACTATCATGCTTCTAATGCAGTACCGAAATAACCAACTGTATGCATGCATCAGTAACCAGTATCTGCCAAAATAACTCAATCAAATGGACCGGTAAAAATCGGTACTGCCTACTCTACCGGCCACATCGGGTATGCCACCAACGCATAACACCGATGTAATATCGAACTCAAGTACCCAAAAACTGACCGGCACCGATCCGGTACAGTCGCACACTCCGGAGTGGCACTCGAGGGGAGCTACCTATACGAGTAAAGTAACCATGTCACAAATATCTCAATAGCAGGACTGGATCACGACTATGCTCAGAGTGAAACAAATCCATCCACTAAAGAAACCCCGATCCCCCAATCTGATGCAAAAGTAAACATCCGGTCAACCACCCAATGTTCGCGGTCGCCGCAATACCCCACAAGTCCACAATCTGGTAAAATAACCAATATCCGGTCAACCGCCCAATGTCCGCGGTCGCCGTAATACCCCACAAGTCCACAATCTGTACAACCTTTTTCAGACTCAAATATTTCGACTACACTATCCCAAACCCCTACTCGAACCCGAGCAACATGAATCATAAATCTGAATAAAAAGGAGAAAAAGAACGAACATGGTTTCTCCTAAGTCAAGTCCCAATATGATAGTATAGCGATAAAAGATGGCCTATCTAGATGTCCATACAAGCATGCATTTGTCCTCATGAAAGATAAAAAAAAGTGTATCAAATAGTAGCTCCTCATAGGTATAACCAACATGCCAAAATCACTAACCAACTATACATGTCCATAATTCATGATCCATAATAAATCATCTTGTTCCTTCGAATAATCAATTTTCATGAAAGACTAAGTGCTAACATGGCATGCTAATATATCGCTACTATAGTATATCAATCTCACATAAATAGGCTGAGAATTAATCAGAGTACTTTAATCCTATATGATGTCCAATAAGGTGGCAAACCGATAATCAATAAATCAGGGGTCTCTCTAATAGCCCTAGTGAGTAAATCGTAGCAAGAGGTATACAACAACCACCCATCCGGAACGCGCAAATCCGAAGTCCCTCGGCTGAAAATATGGCGTGTGCGTTCCCACAGAATCCACAGTCCCAATGAAGCAAGAATCTTCCAAAAACTCCTCCCGGTTCAACAGTGGCAAGCAAAATGGTGAAGTGCTGTCCAACAATACGTTGCAAAAATATTAGCGAGCGCGCGACAAAGGCGCAGATGCGAAATCAAGCACAATCTCTATCCGGGGCCAATAAGTAAAATTCTCACCTCAATCGTGAAAAAAAGTATCAATTTTCTCTTTGCTCGCGCAACACCAAAATCTCAGTGAAAACTGTAACAAAGTCGAATACAGTGTAAAACTTAGTCCCCAGAAAACTGTATTATGCTGTCTGCGCAATTAGTCCCAAAGATGGCTAATTTTTACCTGCGAAAAGTCCTCCAAAAATTTTAGAAAAATCACCGTTGTGATCCTCGCGAAGAGTAGCTGCAAATCGAGTATTTAAACTCTCCGTTCCGACACCCGTAGGTCGAGATATGGCAGGATCTTCCCTCCGTTGTCCAAAAACTGCTGCAGAAAAAGGGGGTCTAATGATACTGCTCGAAACCCGAGAAAAACTCAGAATGCAGGGAAACGGTAAATACAGAAAACGTAGGCCTATCTGTCGTGAAAACGATGCCGCAAGAATCATCCAAAAATTCCTTCGGGGTAGCACAGGGGAGCTCGCGGACTGAACTGCGACAGAAAAAACCACCGAAAGAGAAACGTCGCAGTGCGCCGATCAGGGAACAATTACCATCTTTGTTGGTAATGTTAACACAAGCACCCTTGTTTATTTGACAGTTTATGTGGTCATGATGTTGATAGGTAATTTAGTTAATTTGAAGTTAACTTGATTAATTTAGGGATTTTCTGTGATTGGGTTGGGTTAGTCCAATTAAAATTGAACTACAGTGCAGGTTTAATTGATCAACATGTTCTGTACTGGTTTTAGTCAAATCAAATTGGCTTGGCTTGATCATGCAGCTTAATGTGTTGGGTTTGAAGTTCAGAAAAAGTACAATTATTAAACATACACAACCTCTGTGACGCCCCAACTTCCCAGAAGGTCACCCATCATAGAACTACTCTAGTTCTAGCACGCTTAACTCTTATAACCTCTTGGATCTTGCTACCATCCAGAATGCTATAGCCGGGTTAAGAGATTTAGTCCTATTATATTATTTATATATAGGACTAATCCAAATTCCGGGGGTGTCACATTCTTCCCCCCTTTAAGCCCTGACGTCCACGTCAGGCTCAAGCACTAGGCGATGTGAGACTCGTCTCGCTAGTCTTAGCCGACCTTGTGGGGAGCTGCACTCCACCCACAATGGTCATTAGCCGTGGAGCCTCGCTCTACCCCCTATATAACCCTAGCTCAGCCGAGACTCATCTCACATTTCCGGCTGGTGATTGTCTCTGATACCAATTGTGACGCCCCAACTTCCCAGGGGGCCACCCATCCTAGAACTACTCTAGCTCTAGCACGCTTAACTCTCATAACCTCTTGGATCTTGCTACCATCCAGAATGCTATAGCCGAGTTAAGAGATTTAGTCCTATTATATTATTTATATATAGGACTAATCCAAATTCCGGGGGTGTCACAACCTCTCTCTGATTTTGTTGGATTCAATAGCCACTTGCTTCCGTCCTTTGGACTCTTTGTCTATTAGCTTCCCGCTAATTTCTTGCCTGGATGAATCAATGATGAGCAAAGAGGATCGTCTTGAATTATTTTAGTAATGTTGTAATAATATTTACTTTGGTCTTTTGCAGATAACTGAAGATGTATGTATTTGAGCAAAGAGGATCGTCTTGAAGCCAACAGACTAGATTTCCAATTATTTTTTTTCTGTTCTTCTTTCGAAGTAAATGGATGGTTGCATGTTTATTTTGGAGTGGTTACTTTTAATTTAGTAATCATTTTGGCAACTTTATATGTAGACTTGAAATGGTGTGTATGTGATGGTTGCATGTTTGATGACAATACTTTTTATAATTATTTTGACAAAATGGTGTGTATGTGAATGTATTTTTAATTGAATGTAATGTCTTCTCTATTGTATTTGTTGATATATGGTTTAATGGTAATATATATACTGTATTATTATATATTTATTAGCGACCAAAATATTGGTCGTTATTATTATACCTTTTTCAAAACGTACATTTTTTAGCGACCAAAATACTGGTCGTTATTATTATACCATTTTTCTAAAGGTTTACTTTTAGCGACGACAATTTTAGTCGTTATTGTCATATTATTTCGTAATAATCTAATTATTAGCGACGAAAACATTGGTCGTTAAATTTACAAACTTCTAAATCATTAAGCTTATTAGCGACGACGAATAGGTCGCTATTGTTGCATTATATGGTCACTAATGAATACTGATTAACGACCGGAGATTTCTCCGTCGTTAAAAAGCAATAACGACCGGTTTTTCTAAACCGTCGTTAATTCTTTTAGTAAGGGAAGCTATAACGACGGGTGACGACGAGATTTTATTCCGTCGTTATTTATTTTTAACGACGAAAAATGGAGCAATAACGACGACTTTTCCTTTCGTTAAAGGGCAACTTTGTTGTAGTGCGAATCGCAAAAATCGTCGATGTCGCGGTCTCCAAAAATCCTCACAATCCTTGGAGAGGCAGAACACAGGTGGATAAAACTCTGCCCAAAACCCCCCATTTTCGAAAAACCTTCAAAAAAATGAGAAGAGAGGGAGAGGAAGTCAATTTATAGCCAAAGAGGGAGGGCGAAAGGTACTTCGGGGTACATTTTCGGGCGCCGAACACGGGACACCTTAGTAGGCGCCCGGATTGTTCCGGGCGCGCCACGTGTCCCGGAACACGCGGCAGCGGGGCGCGGCCAACCGCCCCGCGCCGCGTGGCCCAACAGAGAGGAGGGGGGCAGGTGGCGCTGGCCACTCGCGGGGCGCCACGTGGCTCCCCCGCATGCCCCCTCACCTGCCCGCCTGCCCCGCTTCGCCCGTGGACCGCGCCGGGTGGACCAGCCAATTCGGGGCCGCCACGTAGCGCCTCTCCCGGTCCACGCTCCCCCACGGGGCTCCTATGGACCGCGCCGCGTGGGCTAGCCAATCCGGGGCCGCCACGTGGCCTCCCAGTCAGTCCACGGCTCTCCCGTGCACCTAAAATGCGCAGCAACTTTCGGGTGTTCGTTTTTGGGCGTCGGGACTCAAAAAAATACAAGCAAATAGTCATTTTTTAATGTTTTTCTGAACTGAATCAAAATCCAGCCTCTGATTAGCCTGAAACCACTTCCAAAATTCGGCGAGAGCAGCCGAAAGGCGGGCTTGATCCAGAATCCTCATTGAGTCCGTCTAACACGTCCATTTGACGTGTTGCGGACCCGACAGATCAATAATAAGTGTTTCACACCGTGGATCACGGAGGAAAGCTACACAGGGATCTGGGCGACTATAAATATCGTAGCACATTTCCAATCGACAAATTAGATTCTGATTTAAAAACCTCCATGGTGGAGGAATTTATCATTTTGTGCGCGCCATATATATATATATATATATATATATATATATATATATATATATATATATATATATATATATAGACACACACACACACACACACACACACACACACACACACACACACACACACACACACGTGAGATTTACTTGTGCATCTGGTGCATCCAAATAACTTGTTCATTTGTTGTGAATTGAAGTGTTTGGAGGGCTTCGTTGGTTGCTAAAGCACTTATTTTGTCTCTTTAGAATGATGGCTTGTTTGTTCCCTTTGGGGTGGTGGGGGAGCTTCATTTGTAAAGTCCAAGGGGGAGATAATGAGGGAACATAAAGAAGGATAGGCCGGCCGATCGAGAAGAAGATGACAAGCTTGTTAATTTATATAGCATAGAAAACACGAATATTTCAATGTACTTTTGTGATATATCTAAGGAATTAATTGACTTGATAATTACCTTTAGGAACTTTATGGGGATTTTTTCAAATTGACCCTCTGAAAACTCAAATTTTGTAAAATGACCTTATGAAATTTTTTTTTTTGTAAAACTAACCCTCCTTTTGCCACCTCGGCGCCACGTAGGGTAGACAGCGTGAAAGCGCTGAAGCGGTCAGCGACTTTACAATAATCCTATGAAGACGCTGAAGCGGTCAGCGCCTTCATATGATTTCTTGTGAAGGCGCTGAACCCATCAGCGCCTTCATGGTGTACGCTGAAGGCGCTGTTTCATTCAGCGCCTTCAGCATACACATAAGGCGTCGAGGACTTAGATATTTTTCGCTGTGAAAAATGACTAAGTCCGCAGTGCAAGCAGAAATTGGCGCCTTTAGTATAAAGGCGCTGAATGGCTCAGCGCCTTTAACTTAATGTTAAAGGCGCTGACCGCTTCAGCGCCTTCAACGCATGGTATGCATGAAGGCGCTGAGGGGTTCAGCGCCTTCATAGGATTATTGTGAAGGCGCTGACTGCTTCAGCGCCTTCACGCTGTCTGCCCTACGCGGCGCCGAGGTGGCAAAAGTAGGATTAGTTTTGCAAAATTTTTTTTGCCAGGGTTATTTTACAAATTTGTAATTTCCAAAGGATTATTTTTAAAAAATCCCCAACTTTATCTTCATGCATGTTTGCACAAATTACGAATATTTCATGTACTTTTGTGATGTATATATATGGTCACTTAGTAATTACCTTTAGGAATTTTCTTGTGTGGTTGTAATTTAGTCGCTTGTAACGTACTCAGAGTTTTCCTACGAGTAATTTATCTTATTATGTGAAAATAAATTAAAGAGATGTCGGCATGAGTATTTTCTTTTGCAATTGAAAATTAGAAGTTTGAGCTGAGTATATATTGCATATTTCACCAGTAAGTGCGATTTGTTTTATTTAGAGAAAACGATTTGAAGGCTAAGCATAATATATCAATTTAGACATTTTATTCCATGCTTGATCTGTCAAATATTATAAGCTTATTGTGTAAATCAAAAAGTATGCTGGACTAGATGTTCATGTATGCATGCAAAAAAAAAAATCTAAATATTTTATTTCTCAAACTTTCTCAAAGCACTTAAACATTCAAATCACATGTCTCACCTGACTCAACGCATGAACAGTAACTTCATAATATAACCAATTTACACTTCTTAAATTGACTTTCCTGTGTTAGCTTTTACAAAATATTTATGTAACATTGATCCCAATATATAGTCACACATCAGATGGGATTGAGATTTTAATTGGTTATATGAGATCATACATACTAGTAATAATAACTGAGATTAAGTATTTTGGGCTAGTGGTTTGGACCTAACGAGTTATTATTACTAACGGGTCGGGTCGTCAGAAATTCGACGAGAATGTCAGGGTCTTCACTACAACAAAATTAGATTATAATGACGCATATTTGTGACACTTTTGTATAAATGTGCTATCTATATTCCATCTATATTCAACATTAGATTATAGGAACATATTTTTGGGATACATTACAAAAATATGACGGCACATATAACAACACTAATAATAAGTGTCGGTAATTTTGTCAGCGACATTTTTTTTAGATTTTAAAAACACTTAAAAGTATCGCTATAGCATAATTTTGTTGTAGTGCTTGGTTTTGACCCAACGAGAATGTCTGGGTCTAAATGGATATATGAGACTATACACGCTAGTAATAATAACTGAATTTAAGCATTTTGGGTCAGTGATTTAGACCTAATAAATTATTATGAGTTATTATTGCTAGCGAGTCGGATCGTCACAGTTTATTTTATAAAAAAAAATTTCAAGCTTTATAATGGCACATCGGTTAAATTAGTTTAGGTTCTTTAAGCGACCACACATATTATGAAACACATAAGAAATGAAGCTTAGGGCCTTCAAAAGATTTAGGTTAAACATAAAAAAGGTCAT
>CM055073.1:4985643-5033700 GCA_029204045.2 Tillandsia leiboldiana
ATACAAAAGTGTCACAAATATGTATCCCTATAACCTAATTTTATTATAGTGTATATATATATATATATATATATATATATATATATATATATATATATATATATATATATATATATATATATATATATATATATATATATATATATATATATATATATATATATACATATATAGTCCGGCTAGAATACTATCGATAGCAGAAAGCAATTGGTGCTATCAAGTTTTCTGCCGTTGGATGAAAAGATATACGGTTGGGATCACTGGTCCCCTAAGATTTTTACTATTCAACCAACTACCTAGTAAACCCTAGGAGACCACTATCATCTTAACCACACATTTTTTAATCCAAAGGCTAAAAACTTGATAGCACCAATGACTTGGTACCTGCTATCGATAGTATTCTAGCCTAATTCTATATATATATATATATGGAGTATGGCTTATATACTTTCAAAAATACAAGCCCAAATATACTTGTGAATTTTTTATCATTGGATTTGTATTGGAATTTGTATTTTTGTAAAGTCAACCAAATAGAGAGAAAGATAAAGCTAGCAAAAAGTATAAATTTCAATACAAATTCAATGGTAAAAAATTCACAAGTATGAATGTGATTGTACTTTTAAATGTATATAAGCTCTACTCTCTCTCTCTCTCTCTCTCTCTCTATATATATATATAGTAGAGCTTATATACTTTTAAAAGCACAAGCCAAACTATACTTGTGAATTTTTTTTACCATTGAATTTATATTGAGATTTATACAATTATAAAGTCAACTAAAAGGAGAGAAAGAAAAAGTATAATTGCACAAATCTCAATGCCAATTCAGTGATAAAAAATTCACAAGTATGATTAGACTTGTGCTTTTAAAAGTATATAAGCTCTCTCTCTCTCTCTCTCTCTCTATATATATATATATATATATATATATCAAGGATTTAAGTGCCGTGGCACGGGGTCGTGCCGAAAACTTGCCGGCACGGTACGGCACGGTGCGTGCCGAGCCGTGCCGATGAGTGCCGGTCACAAAAAATACATGCGTGCCGACACATAAGGGCATGAAATATTTAATTTCTTTAACAACAAAATTTTTTAATTGCTTATTATGTATTTTTATCAAATATTTTGAACTTTATTAAGAAAATTACTTAGTAATTTTAAGAAAAAAAGGTTTTGAACTGTGTCATCGGCACGGAAGCTGTATCGTGCCGGTATCTTGTTGGCACGGTACGGCACGGTAGATACGGCCTGTGCCGATGGATACTTTAAACCTTGATATATATATATATATATATATATATATATATATATATATATATATATATATATATATATATATATATATTCAACGGCTTGTGCTTTTCAGCCGTTGATCGAAGGAAAAGATATGTAGTTGAGATTATAATGATTTTCTAAAATTTTTACTATTCAACCAACCACCTAGTAAACTCTAAGGAATCACTATCATCTTAACCATATATTTTTTAATTCAAATACTAAAAATTTAATAGCACCAATAATTTATACTATCGATAGTATTCCAGCCTAATTATATATATATATATATATATATATATATATATATATATATATATATATATATATATATATTAAAACAAGAAAGCGAGTGGTGATCTCTATAAATATTATAAAGACAGAGAGATTTGTAGGTCCTCAATTAATTAACAGAAGCCTCACATTGTGCGTCTTTTGGACAAAAGCCCACACGTGAGACGTAGAAGCTTGCTTTGTAGCTTTTGGATTTTCTCCCATGTTTTAATTATGTTGGTGTGATCGATTCCTGATTTAATTATTGGTGTTTATTCTCTTTTTTTTTCCTTTTCTTTGTTATAGATTGTATCGAATCCAATCAATAATTTGGGTGATATATGGCATCAGAGCAAATTGTTTAGATCCGTAATTTCATATAATTTGTCTGCAATAATATATTCGGCCAAGTAATAAATAAAAAATTTTGAAACTAAAAAAAATAATATTTCTCAATTTTTATTTTTTATTTTTTATTGCAAAACTAAAATCTTGAATGTAAGAGTACTGTATGTGTTTCAGCGTGATGTTGGATATTATTTCACATAAAAAATTTTATTAAAAAAATTAAAATGGCCCCGATTGCCAAAGAAGGCTTTAGTACGTGTGTCATCAGTATCTCGCGAAAAAAAAAAATAAAAAAAAAATAAAAAAAAATAAAAAAATCTGTGTTTTAGTGAATGGTCTATAGTATTATTGAACCAAAAGAATTTGGCATGCAAACACAATTTTCATTTTTAATTTTTTTATGTTTTTAGTATAAGTATAGAAATCATAATTTAACTGGACCAATATGATTTGCTCATCTATCAACTGCGAAAAATAAATGAAATATATAATTTAAAAAAAAAATAAAAATTTTTGAAAGCCATACTCATAATTTTGGCCATTTGGATCGGATTATGTAAGATTACTGAGTATTTCAATATGTTATATTTCTGAACGAGATTACTGCTGATACTGCATTATTGCGTTTGGAATAAACCGGTAATGTAATGCTAAATTACCGTATTTATAGCATTATTATATTTGGTTAAACCTTTAAAACTCAGTAATTCTGATAAAAATATATATTATTTTTCAAAATTACCCTTTTGATATTTTACACCACCAAAACTTAAAATTTAAATTTCACTGCAAAAAAATAATTTCCACCGTTAAAAATAAATAAAAAATAGACTATAATAATAATAAAAAATCATAAAATAACAAATAAATTTCATGTTAGAAGCTATATTTAAATAGAATTAACTAGATTTTTTACCCGAACGTGCGCACACGAGAGAGAAGGGGCCGTGAGCGAGAGAGACATATGGCGTGAGGGCGAGAGGATGAGGGGGCCGTATGGTTTGAGGGCGCTTGAGGGAGAGAGGGGCGGCTGCGGCTTGCTTGGGGGAGAGAGGGAGAGAGGGAGAGAGGGGCGACCGCGGCTTGCTCGGGCGAGAGATGGAGAGAGGGGCGGCCGCGGCTTGCTTGGCCGCGGCTTGCTTGGGCGAGAGAGGGAGGTCAGTACGGCAGTCTCGGGAGAGAGAGGGGTGGCGATCGTGAGAAGAGGATCGGGTTTGGGGTACTCGAGGTAAACTTTTTATTTTACATTAACTACAACATTACCCGCTTCCAGTAATGTATCATACACCCCTCCCCAGTAATGTTTTGAGATTAATTCTGCACCTTTCGGAATTTTATATTACCGAACAGATTACAGAAAGAATTCTCCAAACACAGAATTACCCGTAATCCTGCCAAGATAACTCTCATCCGTAATCGATAGAATATTTTTAGTAATTCATATCGGTTTAATATCATGTAAATCAATTCTGTTCGGATTCGGATTCGGATAAAATTTTGAATTTCTATATCCATTGACATCCCTAGTCAGAAGGGCCCTGATTTCGGGCCCAAAATTTTTGGGCCATATCGAGTCTGGCCCGGCTGAAAAACTACGTAATTTCAAGCTTAAGTTCAGCCCAAATTGATTGAACCGGGCTAGGTCAAGTTATGAAATTTCTTTCCGGGCCTCCCATTTTTGATCAATGGATTTCGTATCATATTCAAAATATATATTTTTTTTTTTAAAAAAAAAGTTAAAAGATGAAAAAAAAAAAAGAAAAAAGAAAAAAGAAATGTAGTGTCTAGGGGTGGCAATCCAGCTCGCTGTTCGCGAGCCAGCTCGTGTTCGGTTCGAAATGAGCTCGAAATCGAATCGCTCGTTTAGTAAACGAGCCAAATTTTTCAGCTCGTTTAATAAACGAGCCGAACACGAGCTGGGATCAGCTCGCTCGTGTTCGGCTCGATAACAGCTCGAATATATATATATATATATATATATATATATATATATATATATATATATATATATATATATATATATATATATATATATATTACTATTTAGATTTTAGGTCATTAATTTTTTATAAATTTTAATTTTTTAATTTTTTTTTAACTTTACACCTAATAGTAGGAATGAAAATCAAATTTGTTGTTCGCGAGCCAGCTCCCTCGTGTTCGGCTCGTTTATTAACGAGCCGAACACGAGCCAAATTTTTCAGCTCGATATTTAAACGAGCCAGATCGTGTTCGGCTCGTTTAATTAACGAGCCGAACACGAGCCAAATTTTTCAGCTCGATATTTAAACGAGCAAGCTCGTGTTCGGCTCGTTTATTAAATGAGCCGAACATGAGCCGATCCCAGCTCGCTCGTGTTCGGCTCGTTTACACCCCTAATAGTGTCTTCTGAAAGCCTTTTAATAGTAGGGCGCGAATGTCAATATTCGCAAATTTTGTATCACATCAAATTAATCCACCTGCATATTAATATTAATTATTCTCTCCATCATGGTCACATAACACAGCAACAGAGCCTTTATTAGGAGAAATATAAATAAAGTGCTTTTTTTATTAACCTTTTTGCTTTCCTAAAATGGTGTCATGGTGAATCAGAACCCTAATAACATTTGAAGTACTCCAAAAATTCGATCCCTCACCCACAAAATGTATTAAAAAAAACCCATTTTTTTTTTTATTTTTTTTTTTTTATTTTTTTTTTTAAAAAAAGTCACCAGCCCACTATTCTCTCCTCTCACAAAGATTTCAAAAAGACATGAATTGATTTTGGAGCCACTTTTGAGGACAATCCCCCTCCCCTTTTTTTTATAACCTTTTTGTGTTTAAATAAACTCCACCTTGTCGGGGACACCAATATAAGCCCAAAAAGAACCAATTGAGATGGTTCTTCTTTTTTTTTTTTTTTTTTTTTTTTTTTTTTTTTCTTTTTTTCTTTTCTTTTTATATTTTATTATAAAATAAAAATACAGAACTTACCTGAATTATAGATTTGTTTTTTTTTTTGAGTGAGTTACTCTATCTTTAAAAATCTTAATTTTACTGTTTTACTATTTGGTTTATTTAATTTGAAATGCGATTTCAAATTTTAAACTAATTACTTATTTTAATAAAATTTATAATTGCGAGACTTGCGTAATGTATAGTAATTAAATTCGTAAAGATAAATAAAGTATTTAAATTTAGAAGTCAAAGTGCTGCTAACTGATCCAAATTAAACAAATTCAAATGTTCGAAAATAAAATCAAAATTTCAAAATATTGGATAACTGACCCAAAATAATTTATAGTATAGATAAGTTCTCCACGATTTTACCTGCTTTTCTTTTTGAAATCTAATCAAATTAAGTGGTCTTTTTGAAAGAGTGAACTATGTTTAAGTAGTAATTCAATCAAAAACCAAATTGATATTTTAATTTTGTTGAAAATAGAGTATACGAATAATTCGCTCTTTCCAATTGACCACCTATATATCTTGTATTTCTGAGCAGAGTAAATTAATTTTAAATGCGCTTAAACTTAGCTACCAAAAGGATGGTATAAAAAGTTTACATTGTTAAGAAGTTCTGGTTCAATCCAATTCGAAACTTATCCAATATTCTCGATTGTTTAAGCTCGTAAGTTTTTACACACCAATATATATCAACCTTTTCTGATCATATATATATATATATATATATATATAATTAGGCTAGAATACTATCGATAGTACCAAATCATTCGTGCTATCAAGTTTTTAGCCGTTGGATGAAAAAATATGCGGTTGGGATTATAGTGGTCCCCTAGAATTTACTAGATGGTTGGTTGAATAGTAAAAATCTTAGGGATCACTATAATCCCAACCGCATATATTTTCATTCAACGACTGAAAACTTGATAGCACCAATTGTTTGGTGTTATCGATAGTATTTTGGCCGGACTCTATAATTATATTCATACATGAATTTCTAATACATACAATAGCCACATACGTCACTAACGATCATCACAAGCAATCAAACGACTAAAATAAAAGACATGTAAGAGATTAAAAAGATTAGTTTGTTCACACACTTCACTTTAAAAATTAATGAAAAGTTTGAATCACCATATCTTTATCAACCAGTGTGTCTTCTCATCAAATATTTTAAGAGGTGTGGGGGAGATGATGAGAACCATTGTATATACATATACACATGCATGAAATTTATGTAGGTGGGAGTGGTTGAGAGCCCCAACTCCTCCATAGTGGGGATCTTTAATTTAGGGCAAAGACAAAAAGCATGTGGGTCATAAATTGCACTTTTAAAGGAGGGCTCTTTGGGCCCATTATGCTCTTCTTTAACCACCCTATCCATCATATTTGTCTCCTTTTTTTTTCTTTTTTTTTTGGGTTAGTGATTGTAATTGTCCCCTTCATTCCACCAACTTGTCAACCCTACTACGATTTTGTTAACAAGAGGGTCTTAATTTGCTTTATGTGATGCATTGTATCATTTTTGTTCAAAGCATCTTTGTTGGAGTTGATTATATAAATATATGTATGTTCTTCTAGATGAGTTGCAATTGAATTTTCAACCAAAAAAATCTATTAGAGTTTCATGTTTATTTTTTAATCTAAGGGATCTTTTGTTTAGTTGGATATATTTATAAATGCAATATATATAATTAAAACTATATGCAGTTGAAAATACAATAGTTATAATTATACATAATTTGTTTGGTTATATATAGATGCAACTATTACAGTTACATTTTTTCTGTTTGGTGACCTGAAACTAATAGCTGTATTTATAAATCTTATCATCTCTTTAGTTAGAATAGTGAGATTGCCTCCGTTATGTATAAAATAACTATATAGTTTTATTAGTCATTTAAATTTATTATTTATAGATAAATAAGTGGATATATGTAATATTTTTATATCTTTCAATAATTTTTTATCTTACCAATTGACACAATTTAAATTTTTTAATTTATTTAATTTTTATATATAAATTAAAATTTAAAAATTTATTATGATTCTTTTATTTTTTTTTTCAAATTTAATAATTATAATTAATTAAAACTTGTTAAGTTCATATATATATATATATATATATATATATATATATATATATATATATATATATATATATATATATATATATATATATATATATATATATATATATATATATATATATATATATATATATAATCACGTGCTATGAAAATTTAGAAATAAAATTATTTTAATTTATTTATTATTATTATTATTAATTAATGGGTGATTTTATTTTTTATTAACTGTTATCGCTGAAGTTATAGTCAATTTGGATATAGTTTTAACTTTTCACTATAATATTTAAATTTTTTTGTACAGTTGCAACTGCAATAGTTAAATTTACCTGTACTAAATTAAATACAAAAATTAAAATAATATGTATTTACTCTTTTTCAAAGGTAAAAATAATGTAAACGTGCATTAAAATAATATGTATTTACTCTTTTTCAAAGGTAAAAATAATGCATAGTGTAAGCGTGCATTCCCCTGTACATTAATTACTCCAAAGGTTAGCGGTCATTTCAAGTTAACCTAATATAAAAAAAATATATATATATAATAATAATAAATAAATAAATAAATAAATAAATAAATAAAAATTGTATCTACCAACAAGGCAACAAGTAACTATGTAAACCAAACTACAAGAGAAAGCATCTTACACTTTAAGGTTTGTTTGGTTCGGATATAAATAAAAATTAATTATTTTTGGGATAGATATAAGTTCACGCATAAGCAGAAATTAAAATAATTTTGTGTCTGGTTGAGTATAGGAATTATATCGGGAATAAAAAAAATTGTATTTGGTAAATTAAAGAAGAATAAAAAGAATAGAGAGTATTAAAATTTATAAAAAAAAAATTTAAATTAAATTTTATAAATTTAAATATCTTATAATTTAAAAAATTTTAATTAAAAAAAATAAAAATAAGCAACAGGTAGAACAGCTATTCCACCCTTATACTGGAATAATCTGGTATAGGACGAACAACTGTTCCCTCTATCCAAAATTAGTGTTTGGATATAAGAGGGGGGATAACTCCCTTATTCCCCTTATACCCAATACCAAATACTGCCTAAAAAAAACTTTAGAGTGAAGAGCTCCCACCGACACTCTCAAGAGGCCTAGTCTCTTGCAACTTATTATTTTTATCACTATTTAAGAATTATAATTATTTTTAAAATATTTTTAAAAAATTATATTTTAGTATTGAAAAATACTTAATAAATTATTAGATAAAGACAAAACTAACACGTGATAGCAGATCAAAAAAATTTCAATATAAAGAGTTTCTCATTAAAATTCCAGACAAACATGCAAAATAAAAACTCACAAATGTTACAACTTAAGTGTTTGCATTAACACCGTTTCTGATATGAGATTTTAAAAAATATCAATCTAGGAAAGATTTTCAACAGCCCTGAGAGAGCACCAGAAACTGTAACGATTCAGACTTAGTCGAGACTCGCCGCACACTTTCGATTAGTTATTGGCTCCGATACCAAATATAACGATCCGGCCCACTAGCAATAATAACTCGTTGGGTCCACACCACAGCCCAAAATACTTAAACTCAGTTATTATTAATAGTGTCCATGTCTCATATAAACTCAATTACAATTCCATTCACATCCGATGTGGGACTATTGAGGGCGTCACAGAAACTCTGACTTAATGTGCGCCAAAGTGGCGAGACCAAAGAATAAGATGTGCTCCAAAGTGGTGGTGAAACCACTGGATTGATTAGGCACATAGTGTTTATTAGGTAATGAACTCATTAGCAACTAACTCCAAATTCGGTTGGAAAATTAGGAAAGCTCTGATTCTACTTACCAAACTTCAACATTTATAAAATGAGTAGGATGCTTCAATTCCTAGCAAATACATTTATATTGCATCCTTATGTGGTTACTTAATAGCATAAATAACTCAATTAATCTCAAATTTGGCACAAATCCATTGAACTGAGCTCCTGCATGCATTGCTCGAAATTTCTTATTTCTTATTTCTTATTTCTTAAAAAGAAGATTTTTTTTTTTTTTTTTTTTTTTTTTTTTTTTTTTTTTTTCTGATTCAGTTTCTTCAGTGGAAAGTTATTATTAGCTAGTGCTTTGTTACCAAACCTAGCAGGCAATAAACTCTCATGTGTAAGTAACATTTTTCAAAGCTAATTAAAGGCTAGGCCAGCTAGACCTGCACTAGAAACTGCATAAAATACAAAATTTGTGTGCCGACGAAGCAAAATTATCTTAATTAGCTGCGCCCAGAGTAGCGCATTAGTGATCTGTTTCATCTTTAACTTTAATTCTCGCGTCAAATATATTAATAATCTATTGTGCTTTATACTAATATTTATATTAAATGATGTAGTGAATCGGCCTAGAATTTTTATCTCAGAAAGTTATTTTCAGTTTAGAACAATAGATTTATGTCGAACATCAAATACTAAATTATAATAATATAAGAAATTAGAATGATCGTGGATTTGTTGATCGGTGATCTAAAAAATTAAAAATAAAATAATTTTTCAATAGATAAATACTAATTTAGCAAATCAGTGGAATAGGCCTAATCTCGTACAGAGGTTAGGCTGAGAGTTAAAATGACATTACAGCGGTTAGGCTGACAGTTAAAATGACAGTACAGATATTGTGACATCCGTAGACGTGGTTGGTCACCTGAGTACATCCAACGATGTATTTTTCTTTTTTTTTTTCTAATCAAAAATTTAATTGCCTCTTTTTCTTTTTCTTTTTTCTTTTTTTTTATTCACTTATGTAACAAATAAAACAGATATTATAATATTTCTTTTCTTCAATAATAATAATAATAATAATAATAATAATTATAATAATGTAAATGAGCTACATTGGAATTTGCTCAAATGGGCATTAATTGTCATTAATTCGACGAGACTTAAACTACTCCAGATTTTCCGTATATCCAAAGGTTAGATCAGCTGCATCCATTTATGAAGTAACATTTCGTAGATCTAAAATATTTCTCTTAAAATTAAGGCCACACTTTATGTTTTGGATAAGAGCATTTTCAAGTTGTTGTGCTTTAAATTGTTACTGTACTGGAAGGGTCTATTAGAACGCCTAAACATCCAAAAAAAAATTTTATTTCTACATCCAAATTAAATCTGGATATAAATCTTAATTTCACTCAATTCATACAAATATTAAATATTTTTTTAAAAAAATTAATATTTTAAAAAAATAATAATATATAGTACCTACGTTAACTACTATCAATTTTGATTTGAGTATCTAATTTTTAAGTATTTCAATTTTGTTATTCAATCTTTTAATTTATTTTATTTAAATAGTTAATGATCTTTTAATTTTAAAGTTTAAAAATATTATTGAACTTTATTAATTTAATTAATATATTTTATATAATTTTAGTAATTATAAATTTATTAAAATAAATATTTAACTTAAATTTTATATCGGAAAATCAGCCGGGATATCGTAAATTAAACAAATTATAAGAATGAACACTAAAATAAAATTTTAAAAAATTAGATAGTCTAATTAAAATAACTTACAATTTATAGTAATGAGAATATAAATTTTCAGATAAAAACTCACTTGCAACATGAAGTGTTTCCACCGCATATTCATGTCAAAGATCAATCTGAACCGTGGGATCTCAAGGATTCATATCATACTGACCATTGCAGATACAATTTTGGCCCCCATATATATATATATATATATATATATATATATATATATATATATATATATATATATATATATATGTGACACCCCCGGAATTTGGATTAGTCCTCTATATAAATGATATAATAGGACTAAATCTCTAATCCGGCTATAACATTTTGGATGGTAGCAAAATTCAAGAGGAACATGAGAGTTAAGCGTGCTAGAGCTAGAGTAGTTCTAGGATGGGTGACCCCCTGGAAAGTGGGGCGTCACAGTTGGTATCAGAGCCATTCACCAGCCAGAAATGTGAGATGAATCTCGGCTGAGCCAGGGTTATATAGCGGGTAGAGCGAGGCTCCCCGGCTAATGACCGTTGTGAGTGGAGTGCAGCTCCTCACAAGGTCGGCTAAGGCTAGCGAGACGAGTCTCACATCGCCTGGTGCTTGTGAGTGTGCTTGAGCCTGACGTGGACGTCAGGGCTTAAAGGGGGGAAGAATGTGACACCCCCGGAATTTGGATTAGTCCTCTATATAAATGATATAATAGGACTAAATCTCTAACCCGGCTATAGCATTTTGGATGGTAGCAAGATCCAAGAGGAACATGAGAGTTAAGCGTGCTAGAGCTAGAGTAGTTCTAGGATGGGTGATCCCTTGGGAAGTGGGGCGTCACAATATATATATATATATATATATATATATATATATTAAAAGCATAATTACATTCATACTTGTAAATTTTTTATCATTTAATTTGTATTAGAATTTGTGTTTTTTACTTTATCTTTCTCTCTCTTTAGTTAATCCAATGGTAAAAAATTTACAAGTATAAATGAACTTGTGCTTTTAAAAATATATAAGCTCTACTATATATATATATATAAATGAGGCTACTATACTATCTATAATACCAGAGTTTCGGTACTATAGTTTCGTTTTTTATTTTAAAGGGTTCAAATCAACAATTCACATCATTAAAACTAATATAAAATATTTATTTTTTTTAAAAAAAAAATTATATTTTTTCGATATAGTTTATTTTATGATCAAACTATTGCAAAATTGTTAATTTTCAATGACTATTACGGTGAGTTTGTAGTTTAATGTGTAAAAAAATCAAAATTTATTCAAAGTTCAATAGAAAATATTTTAAACTATTTAAATCAAAATCAGTATCATTAATATTGAATTCAAAAGTTTTCTTCTCAAATTTTAAAAATTATTTATTTTTTACTGTTTATTTTGACATGATTTACTTACTAATTAGTAAATAATATTGAAAAAAATAAAAATTTTAATCCTAAAAAATTTATATACCTTAAATCATATTTAACGTTAAATATGGATCATTGATTTAAACACTCTTAGATCGAAAACGAGACTATACTACCGGAGCTCCAGTACGCTCTCTCTCTCTCTCTCTCTCTATATATATAGTATAGAAGATTAATTAACGCGCGCTCTCTCTCTCTCTCTCTCTCTCTCTCTCTCTCTCTATATATATATATATATATATATATATATATATATATATATATATATATATATATATATATATATATATATATATATATATATATATATATATATATATATATATATATATATAGAGAGAGAGAGAGAGAGAGAGAGAGAGAGAGAGAGGGGGCTTATATACTTTCAAAAGTATAAGTCCAAATATGCTTGTGAATTTTTACTATTTTATTTGCACTGAGATTTGTGCTATTTACTTTTTCATTCTCTTTTTAGTTGGCTTTACAATAACATAAATTTCAATACACACACACATATATATATATATATATATATATATATATATATATATATATATATATATATAGAGAGAGAGAGAGAGAGAGAGAGAGAGAGAGAGAGAGAGAGAGTGCGGCTGGAATGCTATCGATAGCACCAAGCAATTGGTGCTACCAATTTTTTTACCGTTAGATCTATCTCTTTAATAATTTCCACCACTTGTATTATACAATTCACCTAACAATCCACTAAACCTTAGTGGACCACTATTATTCTAACCGCACATCTCTCTTAAACCAATGGCTAAAAACTTGATAGCACCAATGACTTGTTGCTATCGATAGCATAGCAGCCCGACTCTCTCTCTCTCTCTCTCTCTCTCTCTCTCTCTCTCTCTCTCTCGAGCTCTCGAGCTCGAGAGAGAGAGAGAGAGAGAGAGAGAGAGAGAGAGAGAGAGTCCGGTTACTATACTATCGATAGTACCAAACATTTGGTGCTATCAAGTTTTCTACCCTTAGATCAATCCCTTTAATTATTTTCATCCGTTAGATTTTACTATTTCCCCAACCACCTATTAAACCCAAAGGGCCCACTATCATCTCAACCACACATTTTTTAATTCAACGGTTAAAAACTTAATAGTACCAACAACTTGGTACTATTAATAGTATTCCAGCCAATATATATATATATATATATAGCAGAGATTATATATTTTTAAAAGTACAAACCAATTTATACTTGTGAAATTTTTAATATTAAATTTGTATTAGGGTGTGTGTTATTGTAAAATCAAATAAAGAGAGAGAAAGAAAAAATAGAAAATATAAATCCCAATACAAATTTAATGGTAAAAAAATTTACAAATATGAATGGGCTTGTCCTTTTAAAAGCTTATAAGCTCTACTCAGGCAATGCTATATGTACACCCCAAAGGGGGTGTACATATATCCTATACCCACCTATCTAATGGTGGGGTGGGGTGGGGGTCACTTCATAATTTGTCAAGGGACCCATCACCACACCCCACCCATTGGATGGGTGGGGTATGGGATGTACACCCCACAAGGGGTGTACAACTAGCATTTTCCCATATATATATATATATATATATATATATATATATATATATATATATATATATAATTGAGCTACTATGCTATCGATAGTACCAAACAATTGATGCAATCAAATTTTTTACCATTGGATCTACCCCTTTGATCATTTTCATCCCTTAGATCATACTATTTTTCCAACCACCCACTAAACCGTAAAGGCCCACTATCATCCTAACCACACATCTCTTAATCCAAGGAATAAAAACTTAATAGTAGCAATGATTTGGTGCTGTCAATAGCATAGTAGCCTAGTTTTATATATATATATATATATATATATATATATATATATATATATATATATATATATATATATATATATATATATATATATATATGAGTCCGGCTACTATACTATCAATAGTACCAAGCATTTGGTGTTATCAAGTTTTCTACCCTTAGATCAACCCCTTTAATTATTTTCATCCGTTAGATTTTACTATTTCCCCAATCACCCATTAAACCCAAGGGTCCACTATCATCTCAACCACACATCTTTTAATTCAACAGTTAAAAACTTAATAGCACCAATAACTTTATACTATTAATAGTATTCCAGCCTAACTATATATATATATATATATATATATATATATATATATATATATAGTATAGCACAAGGCAAAATATGCTTGTGAATTTTTTATCATTGGATTTGTATTGAAATTTGTACTATTTATTTTTTCTTTCTCTCTCTTTAGTTTACTTTACAAATGCACAAATCTCAATGCAAATCTAATGGTAAAAAATTCACAAGCATATTTTGCATTGTGCTTTTAAGAGTATATAAACTCTACTATATATATATATATATACTTTTAAAAACACAAGACCATCCATACTTGTGAATTTTTTTACCATTAGATTTGTATTTTAATTTGCATTTTTTACTTTTTCTTTCTCTCTTTTTAGTTGACTTTACAATAGCACAAATCCCAATACAAATACAATGGCAATAAATTCACTAACATAAATTGGCTTGTGCTATTAAAAGTATATAAGCTTTACTATATATATATATATATATATATATATATATATATATATATATATATATATATATATATATATATATATATATATATATATATATATATATATATATAGCTAGGCTGGAATACTATTAATAGTACCGAGTCATTGGTGCTATATATTAAGTTTTTAACCCTTAAATTAAAAGATGTGTGGTTGAGATGATAGTGGGCCCCTTGGGTTTAATAGGTGATTGGGAAAATAGTAAAATCTAACGGGTGAAAATGATGAAAGGAGTTTATATGCTTTCAAAAGCACAAGCTTAACTATACTTATAATCTTTTTACCATTGAATTTACATTGAGATTTATGCTATTGTAAAATCAACTAAAGAGAGAAAAAGAGAATATACAATAGCACAAATCTCAATACAAATTCAATAATAAAAAATTCACAAACATAATTGGGCTTATGCTTTTGAAAGTATATTATATATATATATATATATATATATATATATATATATATATATATATATATATATATATAGAGAGAGAGAGAGAGAGAGAGAGAGAGTAGAGCTTATATGCTTTCAAAAACACAAGCAAAAATATGCTTGTGAATTTTTTACCATTAGATTTACATTGAGATTTGTGCTATTTATTTTTTATTTTTCTCTCTTTAGTTGACTTTACAAAAGCACAAATCTCAATACAAATCCAATAATAAAAAATTTACAAGTATAGATGGACTTATGCTTTTAAAAGCATATAAGCTCTATTATATATATATATATATATATATATATATATATATATATATATATATATATATATATATATATAATTGAACTCCTATGCTTTTAAAAGCATCATGTCATTGGTACTTGTAAGTTGTTAGTATAATTGAACTCCTATGCTTTTAAAAGCATTATGTCATTGTACTTGTAAGTTGTTGGCCCTGGGATGAAAATATGTGTGGTTAGAATGATAATAGACCTCTTGAATTAAGTGAGTGGTTGATAGAATAGAATGATTTAATATATGAAATTAATCAAAGAAAAAGATCTAACGGTAAAAAATTTACAAGCACTAATTACTTGGTGCTTGTACAAGCACAAAGATATATATATATATTTAAAGAGCAATGCTAGATATACACCCAAAAGTAAGTGTAAATTTTATATCCCACCGATCCAAGAATAAAAAAATTTTCACCCATCAATTCAAAATAGTGAATAAAATTTGTCTTACCCTTAAATAAATAAAGTATAAAATATATTTTTCAAATAAGTATTTTTCATATATATATATATATATATATATATATATATATATATATATATATATATATATAAACCTGTTACTGCCCAAAATTTTCAACTCTCAGGAAGCGTACTCTCTAAGACAAAGCTGGGTCCCACCCTATGAAAGAAATGGTGACGCGTGGCAGAACGGACTTCTTGGGTGAAGCAAAGTCACCAATCCGACGTCACCGACAGTATACAGTCATGAGATCGTTGTAACTCGTAACTTTACATGAATAATAATATTCGATTCTTTTAAAAAAAAAATCTTTTCAAATTGATTATTATAAACTTAGTATATATTATAAACTTAGTAGGATGTACACCCCATTAGGGTGTACATCTAGCATTCCTCATTAAGAAAAGAGTACCCCACTTTTGCTTGCATTTCACCAGTACAAAGCCACAAACCTACACTCTCGTACTTCCTAATGTTTAGGGCAAAAACTATTCTTATCCTTATAGTTGCACCATACAAAGTATGCTATATTAAATAAGTTATATTGTACTACTAGGCAATGTTTGGTTCGGGGATTATGAGTTTGGTGATAAATTTTTTTATTTCTAGAATAGCTTGTTATTTCGGGATAGTCAGTGATAAAAGAAAATTAGTGTTTAGTTTGTAAAATTGTTATTTTTAGGAATAACTAAAATTGTGTTTGGTTCATTTCTTAGAATAAGCGAGAATAGTGAAAAAATAAAAATAATTATAATTTTAAAATAATAATATTTTATCTAATTAATTAATATAAAATAATAATTAATATTTGTATAAATTAAACCTTATATTTTAGTAAATAATACCGTTTAATTTTTTTTAAATTAAAGTTAAAAAATTTAAAATTTTAAAATTTGTATAAATTTAAAAATTTATTAAATTTATAAATTTATTAAAAATTAAAGTTAAAAAATTAAAAAGTTATCAAATTTAAAATTTCTCTAAATTTAAAAATTTAAATTTTAATTATTTCAAAAAAATGTAAAATATGATGCAAAAATTTTAATTTTTAAATTTTTATAAATTAAAAAATTTCTATGAAATAATTAAAAATTTATATATACAAAATTTGTATAAATTTTAAAATTTTAAAATTTTAAATTTTTAGATTTATAAAAAAGTAAAGTTAAAAATTTTAAAATTTATAAAATAATAAAATTTAAATTTAAAATTTTATAAATTTAAATTTAAATTTTTAAAAAAAATAAAAAAAAAATGAAAATAAGGTTGTTCCCGAATGAGAACAACCTTATTCCCACTAATGAGAGGAATCGTTATCCCCCTCCTTAACGGGCTATTTCAGAATAGCCCGTTAGGAAAGGGATAACAAATATCTCTAATTTTTTTTTGTGTTTGGAGAATAAATGAGAAATAAATTCTTTATCCTCCATTTATCCCCCAACCAAACATAACCCTAGAGATTAAAAATAGTCCAATCAGAGATATAATAAGTATTGCGTATTGAAAAAAAAAAGTAGACAATAAACGTTATTAAATTTCATACAAGATAATTGTGATATAAGCAAAATCCGTATATTGAAATAATTCTAAAATTAGCAGTGTTGGAAGAATTTTTTTTTCCAGAAACTAAAGTTATAGCGAAGTGTATAGCTTCCACGAAACCAAAATTAATCAATTCACACGCATTTAATTAGAACTGTACGTGTACAAGAAGCTCCAAAGCATATGCATTATTTTTTTTTTCTTTTTTAACAACTATGTACTATTTATTCCACCATAAGAGAAAAAGCCCAAATGCTCATATATAGAGTACCGAGTGCAAACGCAGGGTCGTCGACAACCGGAAATTAAGTGCGTCGCACCTCTCTATGCGTACGGGGGAGCCTATTCAACTGGCCTACCACTAGCGACTAGCCCACGCTGTTGCTCCCAAAAAAAAAAAAAAAAAAAAAAAAAAAAAAAAAAAAAAAAAAAAAATTAACGAACAGAGAAAACGAGCACAATAATAAATTAGATCATAATTAAACACGTGTTGCTTGGCCACTGCAAGCACACGATAAAGAATAAAGTAAAAAAAAGGGTCATTAATAAGAACGCAGCGAGTACACATGCATGTTCGACAGGCCAGTTGCTCTTTTACCCAAAAAAAGTATCACCCGTAGCTCTCATGTAACTACTGTGTCATATATGATGCTGTATCAAAAATACAAGAGAGAGAGAGAGAGAGAGAGAGAGAGGAAGAGGATTCACAGGATACATTCCGCCTCCCATGCGCGTGCCAAAATTAGCTACGTTATATACACGTGACCCCGTCCCTATTATCACAACGCGGCCCCATCATTCCTTCCTCATTAACTACAGTTTTGAGACAAAAAAGAGACTAAAAGAAGAAAACAAAACAAACCAAAACAAAAAGATTGGTGTTGGTGTTGTGTTGGTGTTGGTGTTGGTGTTGGTGTTGGTGATGGGGCCGGGTTTAGGAGGAGGGGAGGCAGGAGGCGGAGGAGACGGAGAGGGGGAAGGAGAAGGAGTTGGCGTATTGGAAGGAGACGGAGGAGCCGTTGGGGAGGGGGCGGCCGTCGTTGAGGAGGCAGTCGTTGAAGCCGAGGCGGCGGAAGATGCGCGGGTTGATGAGGCGGGCCGAGCTGAACCAGCCGCAGCGGAGGTGGATCCCCGCGATGGAGCAGCCCCGCGCGCACACGTTCAGCACCTCCACCGTGTACGTCGGAATCCCGTTCGGCAGCGGCGCCGTCGCCCCCTGGTACACCACGATGTCCTCCTTGCTGCACTCCTCCCCTATCCGATCCGTCTCCTCCGCCGCCCTCGACCGCGCCCGCTCTGCTCGTTCAAATAAATAAAGTTTAATTAATTAATTATATCAAAATTTTCATTTAATATTTAATTTGGGCTCCTACGCTCACCGGGTGGTGAGGTGAGCGGAGCTCACAACGTGGGCAGGGTATATAACCGAAAAGGACGTGGGGGCGGGGGGAGGAAAAGGGGAACAGCGTCAGGAGAGCGCAGAGGCGAAGAGAGTGGCGCCGTGACGAAACTGATTCCTTCTAGTCTTATTATTGCAGTGATCAGTTACAAAAGAGAGAGAGAGAGAGAGGAGAGAGAGAGAGAGAGAGAGAGAGAGAGAGAGAGAGAGCGCGCGACCGACATGCGCTTCTTCTCTTACGCCCAGTACCGGTCGGGTCGCTACCGCCGCAGGCGACGTGGGGACGTGGGGTGTGATGACCGTACGCACCACAGATCAACAAAATGGGCCCCACGTGCTCCCCGTAAAAAAAAAAGAAAAAGAAAAAAGAAAAAAGCGTGAACTCTGTGCACTACTGTATCTCTAATAAGGTTTGGTGTATACAATAGAGAGAAGAACCGGGTGCACGCAATATTATCTTATCGCCTATGTCCTACCCTATCAATTTTTTTTTAAAAAAAATCTTCCTCAAGCGGCCACTATTTTTTGGCAGCATCTACTAACGGTGGGGACCGCCGCACCCACACAGTGATACAACTCTAAAAAATGCTCACTCCCGCGTGAGAACAAGGAATGGGGAATAGAAGCAGCGATCGAAGGAACGAACAACGGTACGTGTGGGGCCCGCCTCAGCGGGACGACATCCCCACCGTTGGATCGGGAATTTCGAAAAAGCAGCAGTAAATAAACGGATGTGGCGTCGCTGTTACCTTCTACGAGAAGCTTGCGGTGGGAAACGGCGACGGAACGGGGTTCGCGCGGTACGGACGCAACGGAGCCTGGAATAAGAAAACGCGAATTCAACGATTATTCCGCATTTTTTATTCGCTAGCTTCAAATCGTTATTGGAATAAGATACATAGAACATAAAATAATGTTTTTTTTAAAAAAAAAAAAAATTCGAGATTGAGATGGGGTCGTATGCTGGGACGAGAGAAACAAGAAAATATGCGAAAAGAGAATCGACCGAAGATCTTTAAAAAAATCGCCAAAAACTGGAAGAAAAAATTGAGAAGAAATAATACCTGGTTCGCTGTAGAGATCGGAGTAGAAGCCGACTAGGAGAATTGCCGTAATTGTGGCCGTTAACAAGCGGCGACAGTTGGGAAGAGCCCTCCTCATCGCAGGAAATGGAAACCCGAAACCCTAATCGCACCCTTCGTTGGCGAAGCCTCTAGATCTTCATCAGGTGGGAGGTGTGTGGTGGGGGGGATGTGGGGGGTCTCTATCGATCGAGCCTCGGGAGGAGCGGGGCGAAATGGGAACCTGAAACAAGAAGGAGGGATCACGAGTTAGATCGAGAGGAGGGTAATAAAGGGAGAGGGGTTTGACTCGGGGTGCTCCTCGATCCGGGCGCCGGATCACGAAAGAGGAAGCGCGATCGAACGGGACCGATCGAGAGGCCGCGCGCGCGCGCCGCGTCGGCCTCCTCCTACTCCACGGAGCGTTTCCCATTTTAGGGTTTACTCTCCTCGGGAAGCGAGGAGATGGAGGAGGGGTTCACGAGTACGATTCAACACCGTGCCCTTGTCGCGGAGACCACGGACATCCTCGTGGGGCGCGCGACGCGAGGTTTCCACAGAAGGGAAGTGAGCTCCTCCTCTACGCTAAGAGATCGCCCCGAAATGGGACGGAAACGGCAGAAAAGAGGGTTCCGAGTGATCGTCGCGATCTCCCGAGCTCGAATCCGAGATCAAAATCACCGAAAAAAGGAAAAAGAAGCTAGGGCTTGGGAAACGGGGTGTAGGAGGTAGAAGAAGAATTCTAGGGTTTAGAGAGAGAGAGAGAGACCTGGGACAGTGCACGGGAAGGAACAATCTGCGTCCAGAGCGTGCGTAGCGATCGAAGGCGATCCTACACAGTGATCTCTCCCTCTCTCTCTCTCTCTAGAAATATATGGGGTTCGCTTTATTTGCCTAGGGAGAGAGCGAGGCGCAGGTAGGAAGTGGGAACCAGGTGGTATATATAGGGTCCCGGTCCAGATGAACCGGTTTCCTAACCCCGGTCGGAGAATGGGTTCAGAAGGGAATGCGAAATGTTTGCGTAATTGGTTAAAGATGGAAAGAAACGCCCATTGTAAAATATTCAAACAGTATATATAATATAAGGAAAATGGTAAGTGTATACCCCGAAGAGCAATGCTACATGTACACTCCGAAGGGGTGTATATCATACACCTTTACCATTTTAATGGTGACGATATCTTTTACGGGTCACATCGATTGACCCATCATCACACCCCACCCATTGGATGGGTGGGGTGTGTGATATACACCCCGAAATGGATGTACAAGTATCATTTCTCTACCCCGAATGGTAAGTGTACATAGGAAAATGCTAGATCTACACCCCAAATGGGGGTGTACATCTTACACCCACTCCATCCTAGGGGTGGGTGAATTCCACTCGTCACATCGAGTGACGAGTGGATGAATACCCACCCTAGGATGGATGGGTGTAGGATGTACACCCCATTTGGGGGTGTACACCTAGCACTTCTCGTGTACATAATATAGAGCAATGCTACATGTACACCCCGAAGGGGTGTACATCATACACCTCCACTATTTTAATGGTGGCGATATTTTTTACGGGTCACATCAAGTGACCCATCATCACACCCACACCCTTAGATGGATGGGGTGTATGATGTACACTCCGAAAGGGGTGTACACATAGCATTTTCCCATAATATAACTGCTAAAATTTAATAAAATAAAAATATTTGCTATTTTTACCATATTCGAGCTCGTCTCATTTCTTATAATATCGACGAAAATGTAAATAAAATAGGAAAAAAATTACGAAAGAAGAGGAGAGAATTAAATGCCCAAGTAGCCTTATTGCAAAAATATATTTCCAATTTAGTATTTTTTTAAAAAAAATTTTCAATCTAGTCTTATTTGTATAGATTAGAAAAAAATAATAATTAATAAGACTAGATTGGTACTTTTAAGTAAAATATAAATACTATTAATTATTATTTTTTTCTAATCTATACAAATAAGAAATTTTTTGAAAGAAAAATAAAATTAAAAATATTTTTCTTCAATAAGACCCTTCGAGCATTATCTCCTAGGAGAGAGAAAAGCGCCAGGAGAAAAAGATACAGCAGCAAAATAAGGACGATGAATTCAAAAAAAAAAAAATAAATAAAAATATTTTAATTAATTTATTAAAAATATTTAAATTTAATTTGTAAAATATAAAAAAAATTAATTTAATTTTATAAAAATACAAAACAGGTGAATCTTTTCAACAAATTGGCCATAAAATTTTGTATTCTACGAAGAATAATAATAATAATAATAATAATAATAATAATAGTAATACAAAATATATATGGCCTAAAAATATTCAAAAAATAAATTTTTAAATAAAAGAGTAATATAAATTTGTAAAATTTTAAATAAAAGAGTAATATAAATTTGTAAAATTTTAAATAAAAGAGTAATATAAAATTTTTTTATTAATTTAAAATGAAAGCTCTAGCAAAATTAAAGACCTTTCGATAACAGTTGATTCGTACGTGACTCCTATTGATGGGCGGCCCTGATTGGTCGGAACGGTCAAATTACCTGAGTCGCACCACTGTAGCAGAAATCTTCGGTGTAACGGTTACATGCCGACATATGGGACCCACAGCCACAACGTGATATGTAACCGTCGCACTGGGAGGGATACAGAGGCGAGGTGTTGTTTGAGTTTGTCGCAGACACGTGCGGCGCCGTGATGGATCGTGAGAGCGTCAAACCCGTCATCGGATGTGCACGTGAGCAGTTCTCCCGTTAATTTGAATTTAACTAAACTTTTAAATATTTTAATTTTATTTTTAATTTAATTAATTTTAAATTTTGAATGCACTGTTTATTTTTATAAATTTACTTAGCATATTTTAGATAATTTACGTGGCCATAAATTTATCTAAATTAGATTAAATTTTGTATTCGAAAAGTCATTAAATCATATAAATAAAATAAAATAAAATATTGAATAAAAAAAATTTAAATTTTAAAAAATTTGATAGTCGAATCAAAATAGTCTATAGCTCGCATAAGCTTGATCTTAAACAAATTAATAATTTTAAGAGAAATAGATATATATATATATATATATATATATATATATATATATATATATATATATATATATATAGCAATACTTATATACTTTTTTTTTTTTTTTAATTACCGTCCATTCATACCTATTCAACGGCTCAGATTTGATTATTTTTAAATTGTGACATGCAATAGCAGGTCACTTTGATGAGGTACCAGTTACCGGTACCCAAAACAGAATTATTTTGGTCTTTTATTAAAGAATAATTAAGTAATTTTATTTTTATTTTGAGAAATTTTATTTTTGTAAATATTATAAATTTTAAGAATTTGAATTTAGTGAGACTTTTTATTTTTGGAAAGATTATAAATTTTAAATATTCTAATTTAGTTATCGTATATTTTAAATATCTTTATTTAATATATTGTAAATAATTTTAATTTTAGAAAATTATTTTTAAAAATAAGAATTTAAAAATCTATTATTTTTATTATCAATTTTTATTTTAAATTCTAATATATGATCTCAGTATTTTAAAAGATCAAATTTTACTATTTAAATTTGATTTAACTTAGCCCGTACAATTCTATTCTAAAAGTAAATTTGAATTATAACATATATTTCTATTAAATCAAATATTTAAGCACATTAAAATTTTTTAAAATTGTAATACAAATTTAATTAAATTAAACAAACTTTAAAATTTTTAAATAAATTAAACACTTTAAATTAATGCCTAAATTGTAATTCTAAAACTCTTTAAATTAATGCCTAAATTATAATTCTAAAACTCTTTAAATTAATGCCTAAATAATAATTCTAATTTTTTTTAAATTCAAAATTTTAAATTAATGATTAAATTGTAATTCTAAAACTCTTTAAATTAATACTTAAATTGTAATTCTAAATTTTTCTAAATTAAACTTTTAAAATTAAGGCCTAAATATTTATTCTAAAACTCTTTAAATTAAACTTTTCAAATTAATGCCTAAATTGTAATTCTAAAATTCTTTAAATTAATGCCTAAATTGTAATTCTAAATTTTTTTAATTTAAACTCTTCAAATTAATAATTTTAAAATTTTTTAAATTAAACTCTTTAAATTAATGCCTAAATTGTAATTCTAAATCTTTTTAAATTAATGCCTAAATTGTAATTCTAATTTTTTTTAATTAAACTCATTAAATTAATGACTAAATTTTAACTCTAAAACTCTTTAAATTAATGCCTAAATTGTAATTCTAAAACTTTTTAAATTAATGCCAAAATTGTAATTCAAAAATTTTGTAATTTAAACTCTTTAAATTAATGAGCAAATTGTAATTCTAAAAATTTTTAAATTAAACTCTTTAAATTAATGCCTAAAATGTAAATTTAGAATGTCTTAAATTAAACTCTTTAAATTAATGCCTAAATTGTCATTTGATGACTCTTTAAATTAAATTTTTAAAATTAATATCTAAATTATAATTATAATCTTTTTTCAAAATTAAACTCTTTAAATTAATGCCTAAATTGTCATTTTCTAAAACTCTTTAAATTAAACTTTTTAAATTAATGTCTAAATTATAATTCTAAAACTCTTTAAACTAATGTCTAAATTGTAATTCTAAATTTTTTAAATTTAAAATCTTTAAATTAATGCCTAAACTGTAATTTTAAAATTTTTTAAATTAAACTCTTTATATTAATGCCTAAATTGTAATCCTAATTTTTTTTAAATTAAACTTTTTAAATTAATGCCTAAACTATAATTCTAAATCTCTTTAAATTAAACTCTTTAAATGAATGCCTAAATTGTAATTCTAAAATTTTTTTAAATTAATATCTAAATTGTAATTTTAAAACTCTTTAAATTATTGCCTAAATTGTAATTCTAAATTTTTTTAAAATTAAACTCTTTAAATTAATAACTAAATTTTAATTCTAAAACTCTTTAAATTAATTCCTAATTTGTAATTCTAAAACTTTTTAAATTAAATTCTTTAAATTAATCCCTAAATTGTCATTCTAAAACTCTTTAAATTAATTTTTTTAAATTAATGCCTAAATTGTAATTTTAAACTTTTTAAATTAATGCCTAAATTGTAATTCCAAAATTTTTTAATTTAAACTCTTCAAATTAATGCATGAATTATAATTCTAAAATTCTTTAAATTAAACTCTTTAAATTAATGTCTAAATTGTAATTCTAAATTTTTTTAATTAAACTCTTTAAATTAATGCCTAAATTGTCATTATAAAACTCTTTAAATTAAATTTTTTAAATTACTGCCTAAATTGTAATTCTAAAACTCTTTAAATTATTGTCAAAATTGTAATTCTAAATTTTTTTAATTTTAACTCTTTAAACTAATGCCTAAATTTTAATTCTAAAATTTTTTAATTTAAACTCTTTAAATTAATGCATAAATTATAATTCTAAAACTTTTTAAATTAATGTCTAAATTGTAATTCTAAAGTTTTTAAATTAAACTCTTTAAATTAATGACTAAATTATAATTCTAAATCTCTTTAAATTAATGCCTAAATCATAATTTTTACATTTTTTAAATTAAACTATTTAAATTATTGCCTAAATTGTAATTTTAATTTTTTTTTAAATTAATGACTGAATTAGTAGAAGATATTTTAATTAATGTATATTTTTTTATTTTGTGATGTTTAATTATGAAAATGCCCTTTTTATAAAGTTACTTGTTAACCTGGTAATAAGTAAAATTACTTTTTTATCTTTTGTCGATAAACGGTTAAGAATATTTTTTAATCCAAAGATTAAAATTTGATAGCACCAATGACTTGGTGCTATCGATAGTATTCTAGCCTAATTATATATATATATATATATATATACTTTTTGTAGTAATTTTTTATTTTTAAAATTACAAAGAAAAAAAAAGGCCACTAAAGGATGGCCTAGCATGGCCTAGCATGGCCCATTAGGATAGGAAGGTCCGGCCCACGACAGGCCCACGGACCACTCCACGCATTTTATACCACTATATATCTAGCTTGATTTTCAATGGACTATTGGTATAAAAGTTCTCCTTATATACCAAACACTTCCAAACAAGTAATAACATTAGCTTGCCTAAATTTACTTTTCTATTAAATATATATCTGAAATATTTTTTATTACATAGATTATTAGGGCAATATGTGCAATTGTAAGAAGCATTATTTTATCCTAACTTCGTAGAAACTAAGAACATTTCTATCTATTTAATTCTTAATTTTGAATCATAATTTTTGTCATGCCCTTCAATGAGGGGAATACACTAGAATACAAGCATTGCTATGAGAATTAATTTGTACCTTTTTTTTTGTTTATTTTTCAAATTATTGCTAACTAATAGTATAATTTGAGCACTAATTAACCTAGCTAAAATGAGCAACTCCCCATCACCATGTCATAAAATGAGAGTAAGGATAAGATAAAATAATTTTTTTTTCCACCCTTAGTTGATAGAGACATATAATCAAAAGGAACCGTAGTATAGTTTGTTGGCTTAAATTAAGGGGCCATCATCTGTCCAGCAGCAAAAAATCAGATTGGTTCGAATTACGTTCGAAATAGTGAAAAATCGGGTTGAATCTAATCATGTTCAAAATGACGAGAGATTAGTTAGAACGAATAACAATCGAGATCCGTAAACAATATATTTATATATTTTAAGTGTATTGATTAAACTTTTGAAATCAATAGTTAACACTATTCTATAAACCAACGAAATGCCAATAATTCAATAGTATATATTTATTCTTTACGAATATTTATACAACATCATATCATAAAAACTTATAGCTCATAATTAACGCAAACTATAGGGCATCTTTATTTTAAAATTAATTTACAAAACAACTCTTTAGTATTGTTTAGGACTCAACATAAACGACAACATCACAAGCAATTATTTTTCTTATTTAATTCGTACGTTAACAATATATATATATATATATATATATATATATATATATATATATATATATATATATATATATATATATATTATATACATTTTTGGAAACAATAAAAAACAATCAACCACTCCCATATCTAATCCAAAAGCGTACAATTACAACCAACTTCATCAAATTTTCAAATTTTAAGAGCTCGTATGGTGTTTTTTTCACTAAAGATTAATCCGTCGCACCCGACAGAAAAGCACTGATAAAATAAAACTACACAAATTTCTTTATCTACGGTATCTAGTGTAGCACGATAAGGAATACCTTAATATCATACATAAGCTTATAAATAATAAAAGTTTTCTTCTCCTTATTCTACATTGAGAAATTATTGTTTGTACCGAGCGTACCACGTTAGCCAGTGAACTGCATGTGATTTTCCCGACGATGAAAATTATAGTATGAAATAGAATGAAAGGTTGACCAGAAACTGCGCACGGACCAACATGGTGCACCAGGTGCACGCAACAATTATTCACCTTTATATCTCCTCCATTAGCTCTTGGAACCTCACCATAGCAGAGGTGGGCAGGCCAAGGAGCACGTTGATGCTCCGCTTCTCCTTGCCGTGGGAGAGGAAGAGGACCACCTCCTTCTCCGGAAGCGTAACGGGCCCCGAATGCATCGCCTCGCCCCACCCGAAGTCCGCGTGATGAAATGCCAACCTATTATATTGGATATAAAATATTAAAAATATTATTTTATAGCAGTTTAAGATTTTTAAGAAACATATTAATTTATTAATAAAATGATACTGAGTAAGACGTGGCAAAAATTTTATGAGAATCGAAAGACGAAAGGGTGCAGCATGACGAAAATGGTACTCATCCACGCACCCAATTTTATTAGGTTTAATAAAAAAAAAAATTAAAAAAAAAAGTAGTAGGGCGGTTCATAATGTCGGATCGTTGGTGCTAACCATTAATTCCAAAAACTCGAGTTGTTAGAAATACGCAACTAATTCACTTAAAGCGTACAGACATAGCGCCCACGGGTCTCGATCGGGCTCAACTCATCTGGACGTTGGGTCTATTGTTGGGCCTATTGCCGTTAGGTCTATTGTGGACCGCAGTCCCACTCAACTTATTTGACTCAACCAACTCAATTTATTAATCTCGTAGGCTTATTGTCACGGGTAAAAATTAAACCTATTTTTAACCTATAAATAAATAGTAGCAAATAATCCTAAAATAATTTGAAAACTTTGCTCATAAAATTATTGCCCAGTAAATTATACTTTACAAAATAATAATTAATGTGTATATATTTAAAAACATAAAATTAAGTCTATCCCTTCAATTATATATACGTATTTATTTATATAAAGTATTAAATATTATTTTTAAACAGTTTAAATTTATAAGGAAATAAAGTTATGGTTGATTATCAACCTGGACCAAGTAGTGACCAGAAGCGTGGCAGTCAACAACGGCCGCGCCCGCGTCACCTCGAAGAAATCCACCGCCGACCTCATGTACTCGTCCGTCACCTGCCTCACTGCGTCTTGCACTAGCCCGACCGCGTACGACAACGGCCGCTCGAGGAGCTCTCCCGCCGTGGATAAAGCGTGGGCCAGTACGATTCCGTTTCCAAAATATCTGTAAATATAATCAACGATCAATTATTCAAAAATAAAGTTTAAGTTGGTAAAGAACGATGATGCATGTATTATGTAAAAATCATGCGCGGGCGTTCAGAATGCAAAGTACCCCTTGGGTAGTGGGGGCTCGAACTTGGAGCGCCCGTCGACCGCGAACAGCAGCTTCGTCCGCTGCTCCCCGCGCAGCCGCAGCGCACCCGTCCGCGCCAGCCACACAAGCCCGGAGAGCGCCTCGAAGGACGTGCACTTCACGGCCGACTTCTGTTTGAGGCGGTCGAGCTTCTCGGTGTCGAAGAGGAAGCTGCGGTAGAGGAGCTCCTCCTGGTAGAGGGTGGCGGAGTCGGAGAGGTCCTCGATCTCGGCGAACTCGTGGTGGGGGAAGCGGGGGACGGGGGGATCGCGGGCGCGGAGGATGGTGCGGTCGAGGACCGGCGGCACCGAGAGCGGCAGGCCGCGGGCCGTCTCCCCCCACGAGTTCACGAACTCCATCGCGGCGAGGCCGTCGAACATGCAGTGGTTCATCACCAGGCCTAGGACGAAGCTGCCACACCGGAATTTCGTCACCTGATGAACAAACAACGTATCGTACGTGAATCCATGCATAAATTACTTGGCAAATAATATATACAAAATGAACTAATAAAAACATGCATGGCAGTTAAATTTCGAAATTATAATAGGAAAGTTTGCATGCAAGAGTCTAATTAAGTAAGATCTACCTGAGCCACCAAAGGGGGGATCTCCAGGATGTTCTTGGCCCCCGGAATGTTGTACACAAGCTTGCCGAGAGTCAGCGGGTCGGGCTTCACGATATCGCCGACATCCTCCAAGTCACAGTCGGCCTCGGCCTCCACGAACACCGCGCCTTCGCCTGTGCTGTCGACGATGAGCTTCCCTTCCGCGCTTATCGTGAGCCGCCCCGCGAGCGGGTAGTAGTGGACGAGGACCTTCGAAAGCGCGTCCTTTATCACCGCAGCGGCTTCCTCGTTCCCCCTCCCATCTGATTTGAAGCAGTAGATGGTTTGGACAGTTACTGCTATGTTTTGATCCAAGTTGGAGAGGAAGTACAGGCCCCTTTGTGTTTTCTCAGCTGGGGGGACGAGTGTGGGCTCTCCTTGCTTAACAACAAGCTCCTTCTCGATGAGAGGAGACTCTTTTAGCTCTGCAATCTGCTTAAATTAACATATAAAACCTAAGAGATATACTCACATGAAAACATTCCAAAAAAATTTAAAGATGATAGACTATAAATAAGTTTATATATACCATGTTGATTGTTTGAATTGATGAGGAAGAGAGAAGTGCTTCTGAGGGGTAGTGGAAGAAGTGATTTTGCAGTGAGAAGAAGCCAAAGGAAGAGTGGTGGTATATATAGATAGAGAAGTACTCAAGAATCCTTAATTTCATGACATAAGCTTAATTTTGAAAACAGAATTGATTTACCAAATGTATAGGAATGAGAGGGACAAGCTGTGTTGTTGGGGTTTGGAGGAGTATGTGTGCCTACCAAAAGCTAATAGACAAAATGGAATTTTGGCCATGCATTTATATTTGAGAGGCAAAAGAGGAAAATCACCTGGTCCGCCATGTCATCTTTACACCGCAGAGCTGCTCTCTATTTCCTCTCCAAACTGAATCTTAAACTTTGTGTGAATTGCATGTTGACTGTTTATTTATAAATTAAAAATAAATTTAATTTTTTGTTTTGAGATAATAGATTTAAAAAATTAATAAGTTGAATTGGATGAGCCCAATAAGTTAAGTTGGGTGTAGTCCATAATAAATCTCACGACAAGAAGTCCAACAATACACTTGACGTTCAGATGATTAAGTTCAGTCAAAATCCATAGGCTTTGTGTCTGTATGTTTTAAGTGAGTTGGTTGCGTAGGAATTGATGATAATTAGCGCCAACGATCCGACAAGTGGTATCAGAGACAGTGGTACTGGTTCGATTCCCACACGGTACAGGTGTTGAGAGGGAAGCTCGAACTTTTTCGATTAATGATTAGCGCCAACGATCCGACAAGTGAAATCAGAGACAGTAGCACAAATTCGATTCTTATAGGATGCAGGATTATTGCCTATTTATTTATGGGTTAAAAATATATCCAACTTCCTACTCTGAGACAATAGATTCAAGAAACCAATAAGTTGAGTTGAGTGAGCTCAATAAGTTGAGTTCGGTTGCGGTCCACAATAAATCTAGCGACAACAGGCCAACAATAAACCTATCGTCCAGATAGGCTGAGTTCGGTCGAGACCCGTGGAATGTGGCTACACGCTTTAAGTGAATTGATTGTATATTTCAAACAGCTCGAACTTTTTAGATTAATGGTTAGCGCCAACTATCCAACATTACAGTCTGAATCATTTAACTTTTGATAACTATTTCAATTATGTCATTTCTGTCATTCAGAAATAATACGATGATTATATATTAGCGGATGATTTTTTAAAATAATATGCAGGGTAATCTAATTTAAATACCATTCTTATTAAATAATCATCAGTATAAAAATAAGATAAGAGCATATCAACATGCGGCTCATGACTAAACGGTGGACTAAGTTTAAGCAATAATTTTACAAAAGAGAGGGAGAGGGACGAGGAGCACGTGGGAGAGGGACAAAAAGAGATTTCTTTTTTTTTTTTTTTGAGAGGAAGGACAAAAAGAGATTTCAACAGGGAAGCTAATGAGTTTCACTGTACCCTACCCTGTCACTTTAGTTGGGGTTGGCCACTGGTGCATAACTAAACCAAAGTGGTTTAGGGATACTTTATGTGTGGTTGGTGATTATGGGTGGCCGACCCAAGATAGTATAAGTGGTGTGGCCCTTTTGATGGTTACTAAATAACATATAATATTGAGGTGGCCCTAGTGATCGATGCTTACCAAAAACAGGTTACTAGCACTTTTGCGGTGTAACTTTAGAAAAAAATTAAATGGATAAAAAAGTATTTTTTGAGAAAGCAACCTATAACGTTTTTTTTTTTTGAAAGAAAAATAATATATTACTCTTTAAAAAAAAATAATAATAAATGAACTTTTATAGCTGAAAAGATAATAAAAATTTTATTTTTTTTTATATTGTTGCTTTGGCTACCTATTATTATTGTAGCTAATGAATACTACAAAACCTCAAATTTTTTTTAATAAATTTATCCATTATTGCTAAATAAATTAAACAATGCTAGATAAACATCCAAAAGTGAGTGTACATCTTACATCCTATCTATCCAAAGGTGAAAATTTTTTTATTCATCACTTTGAAATGATGGATAAAAATTTATTCCATCTTTAAATAAATAGAGTGTAAGATATACATTCCAAATAAAATGTACATGCACGTAGCATTTTTTAAATAAATTTGATGGATGCATTCTGCAATCTATTCCTCAAAATTACTTGTTTACAAAATAAAAAAAATCGCAATAATAAATACCAAACAAAGTTTTAGCTTAAAAAAAGTATGTAAAAGATTTATATTAATTTTTTTTTTGAATCAGAATAATTTCAATTGGAGTTTGTGATTTTAGTTTGAAATTAACAAAGAATATAATCATCTCGAAAAAGAAAAGAAAGAAAAAAAAAGAAGTTAAACTGCTTTCTAAATGACGCGTACATGCATTTATTAACTAGCACGCTATTGCATCAATTTTTTTTTATTAACAATTGTTTAATAAAAGTAGGTATATCTACTAACGTACATTACATGTCATCGTTAGTAATTACAAAAAGTCGACGAATCCGGAGAGTTGACAAATAAAAGAAATAAGATATTTTTATTATTATAATATTTTTTTAATGAATAATATATGATTCATTAATTGTTACCACTTTAGCAAACTAAATTAATAATATATGATTCAATAATTTTTAGCTGAGTAACTCAGGCTTGACTCGGATTCGGCTCCTTGTAAAGGCTGAGCTCGAACTTGATCATTCTCATGAAATGTTTTTCGAGCCTGCTCGAGCTCAGTTCATAATTGGCTTGGGAGAGAATGACTTATTGCATGTTTGTTTTGTCCGATCTTCAGCACGATTTTTTTTTTTTTTTTTTTTTTTTTTTTTTTTTTTTTTTTTTTTTTAACTTATTGAATTGCAACTGCAGACGTTTGGAAGAGACTAATAAATTTAAAGATTTCTCTTGCTCCAACTTTATGTATGACATAAAAGCACAACTTGATTTTTTACTGGGTGAAATCAAAATCAGACATACGTACGGTTGAAAGTCACAAGCTCCAATCTCTTTGGATTCCGAAAGAACAAACATAGCCCCCCATCTTATGGTATGCCTTTTGATCTGAATATGTTTAAGAAAAGAAAAATATTTTCTGTATATTTCAAAAGGGATGTTGTGGTGTCCCGGTTTTTTCGTACGACCTGTCTGGGTGGTCGGCGGTGAGAAAATACCTATTATTGGTGTATCGAGCCCGTTGTGCGTCAAACGAATGCCAAAAACGGACTCAGCGCACAAAAACGTTGAAAACCGGCTATTTTCGGGCTAAATGGGCCAAACGGGCTGATTTTTCGGATGGGCCGGTCCACGGCCCACTTGGCGTGCACAGGGAGCAGCCAACGGGGGCGAATGCCACGTGGCAGGCAGTGATTCGCGGATCAACGCACGCGCGACAGCGCTTGGACCGCGTCGGGCGCGGAGCACGGTGGACCCCGCCGGGCCACGTGTCGCCCGCTCATTGGCGGGCGCAGTGACCCGGGCGGCCCGCCGTGAACCGCGGCCCACGATCCCCGTCGTGGACCCCGCGGCCACGCGGCGCGCCGCGATTGGGGGGCGCGCGGGACGCGGAGGGGACACTTGGCGGCTCCTCAGTGTTTCGGGCGCGCACAGTGTTGGGCCGGCCCAGCACTGTAGCCGCCCGAAAGCTTGCGGGCGCCCGAAAATTGGGCCCAAAAGCCCATTTGGTTTCTTTTTTGGGAAAAGCCTATAAATAGGCCCTTTGCTCTTCGGTTTTGAGTTTTTTCCCGAGCCCAAATGCGAATGAGCCCTCTTGCAAACTTGATCATCTTCCTGTGCTGGATATTGCGAAGGAAGCTCGGAATTTTTGGAGGCCGCAACATCGACAACTTCGGCATCGTAGCGCGGAGCGACGTTTTTTCATCGGAGGCCCGTTATCGTCGCATTTCGGTCCGCGAGATCCACAAAGCCACTCCGACAGTATTTTTGGACGATTTTTCACGACATCGGATTCACGAGAGGTAGATCTACGATTTTTGTATTTTCCACTCTCCATAGATTTGAGCTTTTATTGGGGTTTCTGGTACATTTTTTAACCCCCTTTGTTGCTGGTGGATCTTCTTGGACAGCAGCACCTTGTCAGATTTTTATCTCCACACCCGGGTATCGGAATTCGATGTTTAAGGGCTCGATTGACATCTACACTTCAAGAGGATCGCCGTCGTATTTTTATTGTATTTTTTGGAGTTTATTTTACAGGTGGAAATTTCATATCTTTGGGACTGAAATTTCAGCAGACTCTGTACTTGGATTATTTGTGTTGATCGTAACATTGGACTATATTTTTGTACCCAGGGGGAGTTGTTTGGGTGTTTTTGGACCCGTTGGACTTGTGGGAATTTGGAGAATTATTCCCGGGTATTTTCAGCTTTTTGGACTTTGGACAGTTTAGCACTTTCAGGTGGGTTGCCTCATCTTGAAAACTGGTGGACTGAACATTAATTCTAAGAGTAGGAAACATGCATGATTACAATGGTATTAAGAAGCATGCTAGAAATATAGAGAATGGATGTTCCTTGTGTTATTTTGATGATCATGTTGATTTACTGCTTCCTAAATCTGTTAAATTATTATTATCTTTGGAACTTGACCTAGCACCCCGTCATATGCTTCATGTTTAACCAGACTAGTAGAAAACTCCAACTTGGGCTTGGTTATTTATATTTTAGACATTCCCACACTGTTATTATTATTTCACCTGGACTTAGAGTTTCCTCGCCCGGATAGTGGGCCGAGTGGTCGGGTTGTCGTGGGATGCATGTTACGCTCGTGCCTGGGGGCCGAGTGGAGTCTGGTAGCAGTGTTAGATCAGTGTTTATTTTTGGGAGCCGTCTGAGTTGACGGTGGGTTCCGGCTGTGTGGTTTTCCAGTATGTGAGAGAGAGAGAGAGAGAGTTAGTGTTGTTGGTTACTGTCGATCTTGTTGATAGTGGATTTGGACTATAGCCTGCATGAGCCACATTTGAGCTCAACAGAGATGCGCGGATACTTTCCTCGGTGGGGTCGCTCCCCTCGAGTGCCACTCCGGAGCCGGGCTTGTTACTTGCTATCGCGACTTGTCGACGAAGTCCCTCTGGCTGGGCCAGTTTTGGCAGTCACGGACGCCCTACGTAAGTCCGGTCCTCCTTGGATGTAACGGCAGTAGGTAGGCGCAGGTTTGACTGGACCCCATGTGGCAGTCAGTGTAGATTGGGTGACTATATTTGAGAGTTAGTAGATGCATCATGTTTCCATCTGTTCCACTTCTTGAGTATTTAGATAGAGGCATAGTAGCTGTTGAGTTATTCTTTTCCAGCCTTTACTTTCAGCACTGCATTTGTTATTTTATGCCTCTAGTAGACTTAGTGGGCAGACCGTCGAGCTTGTTGGCGGTACCCACTGAGAACTACTGTGGGATGTAGTACTTCTCACACCCGCCGTGGCGATTTTCCCCCAGGGACCTTTACTCCAGTTTCTGTTTCTCCAGTTGCTGATCCTGCTGATCGAGGTAAGGGAGTCGCGAGCTAGATCCCTACCTGTCACGCCCCGGAACCCGGGCTCGCCAACAGATCCGCCGTGCACACGGGATTTCCCGAGTACACGAAGCGCTGGTAACCTGCTCCGATATAATATGAACAATAAAAGAGCATAATACAGAGCTGAAGTAGAATAACCACATAGTAGCTCAGACTGGAACTACAAATAAAGCAGTAATAAGTACAATAATCTCTCAGCTCACCAAATAGTACAACCTGCTGGCAGAAGCCAGACCAAAATAAAAGGAGAATACCACAGTCTGAGTGAAGGGTACAACGTCTATTTACAGCTCTCAATCTCACAGGAGATCTATCTATTCGGCGATACCCTTACCTCGATCCGCTGCCGAAGGCCTAGCAGCTCCTGCAGATGACTCTGCAAAATAAAGGAGAAGAAAGAAACAGAAAATAACAATGGGGGGTGAGAACTACCAGATAAACCAGCAGCTTCCCCTAGTGGGTAAAACCTCAACTCTGACGCACCCACTAGGACTACTAGAGGCAAAAGGGAGAAGTGGTAAAATACATAAGATGCTGAAACAGGAAAACTACCACTACTATGCTGTCAAAACTGTATGCATGCATCAGAAATGGTATCTGTCCAAATAAATCCAATCTAGACACCAGTAACAACTGGTACTGCCTGCTCAGCGGAATCTGCACACACGGCTCGAAATCGCGGGATCGGCTCGCACGGCTCGCATCCCAACATAAGTATCAGACCGGCACACACGGCTGGGTCTGAAAAAGCCCACCTCCGGAGTGGCACTCGAGGGGAGCGACCCACACGAGTAAAGCATCTCTGTCATCAGTATCTCAAGTATCTCTGTAGCACATATCTCAATATAGCAGGACTGGATCATAACTATGATCAAAGTGGGAAACTCCATCCACTACAAAAACCCAATCCCCAGCTGATGCAATAAACCAGACTCAACCCCAATCTGATGCAAGGGTAAACATCTGGTCGACCGCCTACTGTCCGCGGTTACCGCAATACCCCACAAATCCACAATCTAATGCAATCTCGACTACACTATCCCAAACCCCTGCTCACACTTGAGCAACAAACCTCTGGATGCACAGGACAACAATGAAACATGTATAAATCCCAATATGATAGTGTAGCAATAAATAGTGGCTAACTAGATGAGCAAGAAAGCATGCCATTATTTAAAAGCTGTAGAAAAGTGTCAAATATTTATTTTAAAAAGATTGATTGTTATAAAGGTTATTGCATGCGAGATTATAGCCTTTGTCCCAATCACAGTGTCCCAATATATATAATCTGTGGGGTTAAATTTTAGGAGAGTTCGTCCCAGCGGTTCTCATCAATTGTCCTGTTAGTTGTCCTGTTAGTTTGTCCTGTTAGTTGTCCTGTCAGTTTGTCCCAATGGTTCTTATCAATTATCGTATTAGTTTGTCCCAGTGGTTCTCATCAATTGTCATATTAAATTTTAGGGGAGTTCCAGTAATCCCAGTGAGCTTGTCAAAAATGAGGTAAGCAACAACCGCCCACCTCGAACAGCTCAAATCACACCCAGATAGTCTCCTGGCTGTCCACAGTCCCCTGGAACTGTTGTCTGCCGAAAACGGTGCCCTACAGCAACACACATTGCACAGGGTGTAACTATATTATTCATAAAAATACAGCTTTTGCTGTTTTTCAAATAGAACGAAAAGAGAGGAGTTTTTCACCTCTGTATAGTGCTCAGAAAAATCCAGAAAAATTACGGTTGCGTTCCTCGCGAAGAGTAGATCAAAATCGACTCTTTAAACGTCTCGATCTGATGCTCCTACGCCAAGATAAAAATAGGAGAAGTCGATGCTGTCCAAAAATTTCCACAGCAAAAAGGGGGGTCAAAGAGACCTCGGGAATCATGCCAAAAGTATGAAATGGAGCAAAGTGATCACACGAAAATCGAAGCCTTACCTCTTAGGAACGCGCTGTCGTGAAAATCGTCTAGAAATTCCTCCTGGTTAGCACTCAGGGAATTTCCGACGGAACTGCGACGGGAAATGGGCCGAAAAAGAAAACCGTCGCAGTGCGCCGCGTCGCAGATAACTCACTAACTGTAACTCCAAAAATTCTAAAATCTGTAGGAGAGAGAGAGAGGAGAGAGAGAGGAATATTTTTCCTAAAGGGCCCAACCTCTGATTCTCTCTCTACGGCACAGAAATCGAGGTGGGAATGAGGAGGGGTGGGGGACCCTATTTATAATGGGCTGGGGCTCCACACAGGATCGGATCCGAACAGGAAACACCGAAACGGGCCAACCAAAACGCGCCACGTGTCCACAAAACAGGAAACAGCCTGTGCAAGGGCCACTCAGAAGCCGCCACGTGTCCACGTGGTGCACAGGCCCGGTCCCCGCGCCGGGTCTTCCTGAAGATGTCGGCCAACCGGGTGCTGCCACGTGTCACCCTCCCACGTGCTTCTAGAAGCCGGCCAACCAATGGGGAAGCGCCACGTGGCAACGGGGGGCTTCGGTGCACCCGGTGCACGCCATGCCGTGGACCGCGCACCAGGGCCCCCTGCCCGCGCCTGCCCGCGCCTGCCCGCGCTGCGCGCCTCCGCACTCTGCCGCTGTGCCGCCGCTGCGCCGCTGCCCGCCGCCGTGCGCCGCCGCCCGCCGCCGCTCGCCGGTCGCCAGAACAGTAATTCCGGCGGCCGGAGTTACTGTTCCGGCGTGAACAGTAATTTTGCGCCGAAAATCAAGTAAATATACCATTTCGATCGTTTTCGCGCGCTGAGTCTAAATATGACGTCCATTTCGCCAAATTCTCATCCGAAATTTTGCCGAAAGCCCCCGGAAAATCCCATTTGCTCCGATTTTCGTGCCGAGTCTATTTTAAATGTCCAATTTCGATTCTACAAGCTCTGTTTCACCGAATAAGCTCCCTACAGTCACTGTTTAATGTTGCACAATTCCTGCGGGAGTCCGGATCATCACTTCCTCCCCCACTAAAAAGAGTTTCGTCCTCGAAACGAGACTAAACAATAATCCTCAGTCCGATGTCTCGAATAAGTAGGGGTGAGCATCCCTCATCTCCGACTCGAGCTCCCATGTAGCCTCGCGCTCGTCATGATTGCCCCATTAGATTTTCACATAGGGAATGGCCCGATTGCGCAATTCTCTCACCTCTCGGTCCAGAATTCGCAGTGGGCGCTCCTCATACCTCAAATCTTCGCTAATCTCAAGCGGTGTGAAGTCGATGACGTGCGATGGGTCGAAGACATACTTCCTCAAAGTAGAAACGTGAAACACATCATGGACACCAGTAAGTCTCGGAGGAAGTGCAAGTCGGTAAGCAACTGGCCCGATACGCTCCAATACCTCAAAGGGTCCAATGTATCGGGGGCTAAGCTTTCCACGAATGCCGAATCTCCTGATTCCTTTGGACGGCGAGACTTTCAGGAATACGTGCTCTCCAACTTGAAATTCTAGGTCTCGTCGCCGAACATCGGCATAACTCCTCTGTCGGCTTTGGGCGGTTTGAAGATGCCGTTGAATCACTCGGACCTTCTCCTCTGCCTCTAACAATATATCTGGTCCCAAGGTCCGCCTTTCGCCCACGTCACTCCAATAAAGCGGTGATCGACACTTGCGTCCATACAACGCTTCAAACGGAGCCATCTGAATGCTCGCTTGAAAGCTATTGTTGTACGCGAACTCAGCCAAGGATAAGTGTCGAATCCACCCTCCGCCGAAATCCAAGACACAAGCCCTCAGTATGTCCTCCAGGATTTGTATCGTCCGTTCTGACTGTCCATCCGTCTGCGGATGAAAAGCAGTACTGAACCTAAGCTGAGTTCCCAAGGCTGTCTGCAAACTCATCCAGAAACGCGAAACAAACCTCGGGTCTCTATCTGATACAATGGAGGCTGGTACTCCATGTAATCTAACTATCTCGTCTAGATAAAGCTGGGCTAGTCGCTCAAGTGGCCACGTAGTCTGCATGGGCAGAAAGTGCGCCGACTTGGTAAGTCGATCTACAACTACCCAGATAGCGTCTGCTCCTCCCTGTGCCCTTGGCAGTCCGACCACGAAATCCATTGTAATGTGGTCCCATTTCCACTCGGGAATTGGGAGACTCTGTAACTTGCCAGCTGGCACTTGATGCTCAGCTTTCACCTGTTGACAAGTTAAACATTGGGCCACAAATCTCCCAATATCCCTTTTCATGCCTTTCCACCAGAAGTGTGCCTTGAGGTCCTTATACATCTTAGTCCCACCAGGATGGAGGGTATAAGGTGTATAATGGGCCTCTCGCAATATCTGTTCTCTAATCTCCACATCTATTGGCACACATGCTCGGTTCCTGTACCTCAGTACTCCCGAGGCATCTACCGTAAAGTCCCCAGACTGATTACTCGGAATCTGATCTCTAATCCTGGTCAAGTGGGGGTCCTCACTCTGTTTCTCCCTGATCCTGTCCAGCAGAGTAGGCTGCAAGACTAAAGATGTCAGTCTAGCAGTGACCCCAGGGGACACAACCTCTATCTCGAGTCGTCTCATCTCCTCTAATAGCGGCGCTTGGTCTGTGATCAACATAGACAAACTTTGCACCGCTCTTCTACTCAAGGCGTCAGCAACCACATTAGCCTTGCCCGGGTGGTAAAGAATATCTACATCATAATCCTTTAATAGCTCTAACCACCTACGTTGCCTCAAATTCAGCTCCTTTTGCGTGAACAGGTATTTTAGGCTCTTGTGGTCGGTGTAGATTTCACAATGCTCCCCATATAGATAATGACGCCAAAGCTTCAGTGCAAACACTACAGCAGCAAGCTCCAAGTCATGGGTAGGGTAATTTTTCTCATATTCTTTGAGTTGTCTTGATGCATATGCAATTACCCTCCCTTCCTGCATCAACACACATCCGAGTCCACTGTGTGATGCATCGCTGTAGATCACATATCCTTTTCCCATAACAGGAAGGGAAAGGATAGGAGCGGTCATCAGTCTATTCTTCAGCTCCTCAAAGCTCTTTTGACAGTCCTCACTCCAGATAAACTTCACTCCCTTACGCGTCAAGCGAGTGAGGGGTGTGGAGAGCTTCGCAAAGCCTTCCACAAACCGACGGTAATACCCAGCTAAACCCATAAAGCTACGTACCTCAGAAACCGTCGTCGGTCGGGGCCAATCACGGACTGCCTCAATCTTCGCTGGGTCCACCGCCACACCTGCAGCGAAAATCACATGGCCCAAGAAGACTACCTCCCGAAGCCAAAATTCGCACTTTGCCAGCTTGGCAAACAACTTCTTCTCTCGTAGAAGTTGCAGCACAATCCTCAAGTGCTCCTCATGCTCCGCATCACTTCGGGAGTAGACCAAGATATCATCAATGAACACTACCACGAATCGATCTAAGTACGGTCGGAAGATCCGGTTCATTAAATCCATGAACGCGGCAGGGGCATTAGTTAGCCCAAAAGGCATAACTGTAAATTCATAATGCCCATACCGTGATCTGAATGCCGTCTTCGGAATATCCTCGGCCTTCACCTTCAACTGGTGGTAACCGGACTGCAAATCTATCTTAGAGAAGACACAAGACCCTTGCAGCTGATCAAAAAGATCATCGATGCGCGGCAAAGGGTACTTGTTCTTGATGGTCACTTTATTTAATTCCCTATAGTCCACACACAATCGAAGTGACCCATCCTTCTTTTTCACGAATAGCACCGGCGCTCCCCAAGGTGATACACTCGGCCTAATAAAATCCTTATCCATTAAATCCTGAAGTTGCGCCTTAAGCTCTCGCAACTCAGCCGGTGCCATCCGGTAAGGAGCCTTAGAGATTGGCGCAGTTCCTGGAACTACGTCAATCACGAACTCAATTTCCCTATCTGGCGGCATGCTAGTAAGCTCAGGGGGAAAAACATCCGGGAACTCGCGGGCAATAGGGATATCCCCGAGTCCCGGCGCCGCCGTAGGCCCCTCAACGACACTAGCCAAAAAGACTACACATCCTCGACGGATCATCTGCTTTGCTCGGGAAGTCGAAACCATAGAGGCAAAGAAAGCACTCTGACATCCCCGATATACCAACATCTCCTGGCCTGGCTCTCTAAAAGTGACGGTCCTTGCGGCACAGTCAATAATCGCAAAATACCGAGCCAGCCAGTCCATCCCGAGGACCACATCGAAGTCCTTCAATTGTCTCAGGACCAACAGGTCTGCTGGCATAATCCAGGACTCGATTTGCCTCGGGCAGGACCAACAACACTCCTCCACGTGCAAGGTGTGATCGGGAATCTGAACCTTTCGTGCACGTGGCAAAAGTCCTACCTCTAACCCATGTAATGATGCAAATGATTTACTAATAAAAGAATGTGATGCTCCCGTATCAAATAAAGTACGAGTCCTAATGCCAGAAAGTAGGGTGATACCTGCCACCACATAATCTGCGGCTGAAGAGTCCTCTACCTGCGCCGCATACACCCGCCCACTTTGGGCTGGAGGGCGATACTCCGTGGGATGGGAAGAAGATGGCCTGCTTGCTGGAGCATATGGCCGCTGAGCCGTCGACCGCTGTTGAGATGAAGATGGAGCAGATGCTGAAGAAGGGGTGGCGGGGGCCGAAAAGGGGCACGAAGCTTGAATGTGCCCGGGCTGTCCACATCTATAGCAGCGACCCCACCGCTGGTCGCAGGTGTTGGAAAAATGCTGACCTCCACAGAAAATACAACTGCCGGGAGCCCGTGGCTGTCGTGATTGCTGTTGCTGTTGAGACTGCCGTTGTCGATGAGGCTGTCGTTGCGACCCACGCTGCGACGGCTGGGATCTCTGCTGTTGCTGCTGCCGCTGCTGGGGCCTCTGGGGTCCACCAGGCCCTCGCCGCTCAGACCGTCCTTGGCCGGAAGACTGTGGCAGAGGCGGTCGTGGCGGCCTCCACGAACTAGCTTGTCCCCCAACCTCCGATGCCGGTCGCTTCGCCCCCGGGATCACCACGGGAGCTGGAGCTACCTCCTCCATCACTACCTCCCCGCACTCAACGTAGAGTGCCTGCTCCATTGAGGCCTCCAAGGTCTGCAACCTTCGCGAGCGAACAAGTTGAAAAAGGTCCCGGCGCAACCCTCGCTCGAACATGTAAATCCGGTGCGCCTCATCCCTGGCCACGTTCGGTACACATGCCAACAACTGATTGAAATTGGCAATGTATTCGTGTACGGGCCGATTCCCCTAGCGAAGGTTTCTCATCTGCTCCTCCAATCTCTGTCGGACGCTTTCCGGGAAGAAAGCCCCGAGAATGAGACTGCGGAACTCCGCCCAGGTCAGGAGCTGAGCCCCAGGCGGACCAGCCGGTCGAACACGCCGCCACCAAGCCTCGGCGTTGTGTTCCAAAAAGTTCGTCGCTAATACCACCTGATATCGCTCCTCGATAAACAACGTCTCAAAACGTCGCTCCATCGCCGTGATCCACGACTCTGCCTCCCACGGCTCTGTATTTTGCCCCGAAAAATGGGGTGGGTCAAACTGGCGGAACCTCATCAACAGGTCCACCACTCCCCGCTGTTCTGCTGGGGTCAGAGATCCTGTCAGCCCAGTCGGCTGTCCACCAGTACCCCGAGCAACAGGGGATGCCGGGGTCACCGGTACAGCTGGGGGATTCACAGCAGGGGAAGAAGGTACGGGAGAACTCTCCGGCTGCGCCCTCTGTTCTAACATTTGCGTCAGCCGACCCATAGCCTCCTCCTGACGCCGAACAGCCTCGGACATCTGGGCTATCTGAGCTTGTAGCTCTGGCACATCACTCTGCTGGCCCTGCCCGGACTCCTCCTGGTCGGGCTCAGGGGAATCAGGCTGAGAACGCGTCAACATCCTACGTCGCGGAGGCATCCTACCACAAGAAACCACACTCAGTATCATATCCCCACACGACCCAATCTAGCGAAAGTCAAAGACATCCCCATATTTCTGTGACTTTATGTTGTCTGCAGCCAACATAACGGTTCACCAGAAATTGGGCATGTCGATCCCTCTTCTCTCACTGGAAGAGCCAAACAATAAATCAACGACTTCCGTAAATATCACGTCTCTCATGCCCTATCATCCTAGGGTCTGCCAAAAGCCTAGGGTTTTCTAAGTCCCAACTGACCTATCCCTAAGCTCTGATACCAACTTAATCTGTCACGCCCCCGGAACCCGGGCTCGCCAACAGATCCGCCGTGCACACGGGATTTCCCGAGTACACGAAGCACTGGTAACCTGCTCCGATATAATATGAACAATAAAAGAGCATAATACAGAGCTGAAGTAGAATAACCACATAGTATCTCAGACTGGAACTACAAATAAAGCAGTAATAAGTACAATAATCTCTCAGCTCACCAAATAGTACAACCTGCTGGCAGAAGCCAGACCAAAATAAAAGGAGAATACCACAGTCTGAGTGAAGGGTACAACGTCTATTTACAGCTCTCAATCTCACAGGAGATCTATCTATTCGGCGATACCCTTACCTCGATCCGCTGCCGAAGGCCTAGCAGCTCCTGCAGATGACTCTGCAAAATAAAGGAGAAGAAAGAAACAGAAAATAACAATGGGGGGTGAGAACTACCAGATAAACCAGCAGCCTCCCCTAGTGGGTAAAACCTCAACTCTGACGCACCCACTAGGACTACTAGAGGCAAAAGGGAGAAGTGGTAAAATACATAAGATGCTGAAACAGGAAAACTACCACTACTATGCTGTCAAAACTGTATGCATGCATCAGAAATGGTATCTGTCCAAATAAATCCAATCTAGACACCAGTAACAACTGGTACTGCCTGCTCAGCGGAATCTGCACACACGGCTCGAAACCGCGGGATCGGCTCGCACGGCTCGCATCCCAACATAAGTATCAGACCGGCACACACGGCTGGGTCTGAAAAAGCCCACATCCGGAGTGGCACTCGAGGGGAGCGACCCACACGAGTAAAGCATCTCTGTCATCAGTATCTCAAGTATCTCTGTAGCACATATCTCAATATAGCAGGACTGGATCATAACTATGATCAAATTGGGAAACTCCATCCACTACAGAAACCCAATCCCCAGCTGATGCAATAAACCAGACTCAACCCCAATCTGATGTAAGGGTAACATCTGGTCGACCGCCTACTGTCCGCGGTTACCGCAATACCCCACAAATCACAATCTAATGCAATCTCGACTACACTATCCCAAACCCCTGCTCACACTTGAGCAACAAACCTCTGGATGCACAGGACAACAATGAAACATGTACAAATCCCAATATGATAGTGTAGCAATAAATAGTGGCTAACTAGATGAGCAAGAAAGCATGCCATTATTTAAAAGCTGTAGAAAAGTGTCAAATATTTATTTTAAAAAGATTGATTGTTATAAAGGTTATTGCATGCGAGATTATAGCCTTTGTCCCAATCACAGTGTCCCAATATATATAATCTGTGGGGTTAAGATTTTAGGGAAGTTCGTCCCAGCAGTTCTCATCAATTGTCCTGTTAGTTGTCCTGTTAGTTTGTCCTGTTAGTTGTCCTGTCAGTTTGTCCCAATGGTTCTTATCAATTATCGTATTAGTTTGTCCCAGTGATTCTCATCAATTGTCATATTAAAATTTTAGGGGAGTTCCAGTGAATCCCGATGAGCTCGTCAAAAAATGAGGTAAGCAACAACCCGCCCACCTCGAACAGCTCAAATCACACCCAGATAGTCTCCTGGCTGTCCACAGTCCCCTGGAACTGCTGTCTGCCGAAAACGGTGCCCTACAGCAACACACATTGCACAGGGTGTAACTATATTATTCATAAAAATACAGCTTTTGTTGTTTTTCAAATAGCACGAAAAGAGAGGAGTTTTTCACCTCTGTATAGTGCTCAGAAAAATCCAGAAAAATTATGGTTGCGTTCCTCGCGAAGAGTAGATCAAAATCGACTCTTTAAAAACGTCTCGATCTGATACTCCTACGCCAAGATAAGAAATCGGAGAAGTCGATGCTGTCCAGAAATTTCCACAGCAAAAAGGGGGGTCAAAGAGACCTCGGGAATCGTGCCAAAAGTATGAAAATGGAGCAAAGTGATCAACACGGAAATCGAAGCCTTACCTCTTAGGAACGCGCTGTCGTGAAAATCGTCCATAAATTCCTCAGGGTTAGCACCTCAGGGAGATTTTCCGACGGAACTGCGACGGGAAATGGGCCGAAAAAGAAAACCGTCGCAGTGCGCCGCGTCGCAGATAACTCACTAACTGTAACTCCAAAAATTCTAAAATCTTAGGAGGAGAGAGGAGAGAGAGAGGAATATTTTCCTAAAGGGCCCAACCTCTGATTCTCTCTCTACGGCACAGAAATTGAGGTGGGAATGAGAGGGGGTGGGGGACCCTATTTATAAATGGGCTGGGGCTCCACATAGGATCGGTAGCCGAACAGGAAAACACCGAAACGGGCCAACCAAAATGCGCCACGTGTCCACAAAACAGAAACATCCTGTGCAAGGGCCACTCAGAAGCCGCCACGTGTCCATGTGGTGCACAGGCCCGGTCCCCGCGCCGGGTCTTCCGGAAGATGTCGGCAAACCCTGGTGCTGGCCAACGTGTCACCCTCCACGTGCTTCTAGAAGCCGGCCAACCAATGGGGAAGTGCCACGTGGGCAACGGGGGGCTTCGGTGCACCCGGTGCACGCCATGCCGTGGACCGCGCACCAGCGCCCCCTGCCCGCGCCTGCCCGCGCCTGCCCGCGCTGCTGCGCCGCACTCGCACTCTGCCGCTGTGCCGCCGCCGCCTCGCCGGTCGCCGGAACAGTAATTCCGGCGGCCGGAGTTACTGTTCCGGCGTGAACAGTAATTTTGCGCCGAAAATCAAGTAAATATACCATTTCGATCGTTTTCGCGCGCTGAGTCTAAATACGACGTCCATTTCGCCAAATTCTCATCCGAATTTTGCCGAAAGCCCCCGGAAAATCCCATTTGCTCCGATTTTCGTGCCGAGTCTATTTTAAATGTCCAATTCGATTCTACAAGCTCTGTTTCACCGAATAAGCTCCCTACAGTCACTGTTTAATGTTGCACAGTTCCTGGGAGTCCGATCATCACACTACCGTCTGCTTCCCGTGAGTATAGATGGTACCCCTGTTGGTGATTTTTAGTACTGCCAGTGATTTTTGGGATATTTCATGATATTTTTTTTCTTTGAGTGCTTGAATTTTGAGTGACTTATGTATTGTGAGGACCTGGCATAACTATGTTGAGGATTTGTATTTATTTTTATTTCCAGTTTACTTTTCAGCTCTGATATCTGTATAGTGTAGTTGATTTTTGCAGGTTAGTCGCTGCGTCTATACAGGCTTCCCGTATGGGCGGCGGATCTGTTGGCGAACCCGGGTCGCAGTTTCGACGCCGGGGCGTGACAGGTTACATCTTATACGTATCCCATTCATTCAAAGATTTGGATGAATTTTATCTATCATTTCGAAATGATGGATGGAGAAGCCTCCACCCTTAGATGGGTGGGGGGTGTAAGATTTACACCCATAAATGAGTGTACAGATAGCATTTCTCTAGAAAAATACTTATTGTACACCCTATTTGAGTTGTACGATCTACACCTCACCCATTCTAGAGGGGTGAATTTTATCCGTCATATCGAAATGCGGATGGAGAAGTCTCTATCCTTAGATAGTAGAGTGTACGACTAGCATTGCTCGTTTGTTTAATAAGCTACATTGTTAGAGAGAGTTCTGTTATTATTCTTTTAAAAAGATATAAGTCTTTATTCTCTTAGTTATTTTGTATGATCTAGACTTTATATTGATAATCGGCCCATTAAAATTGATCTACACTCATGAAATATTTAGAAATTAAATTTTATATTTTTAAAATTAGTGTCAAATACATCAAAGATTTGAAAGTTTTATTCTAGTCAAAAACAAATAATTTTTGAAAATAAAGATTAGAGTTTTCATTTATGATCAAAGTTATTCAAATATTACTTAAATAGTACAAAAAAATTTCTAATAAAATTTAAATGGCTTGGATCGTTTTAAGCCATTTAACAAGCAAATGACTTATATATGCTGTCCAAAAACTATCGATTTTGTAATCCTTTTATCACTATGTAAATAATTTTTTAAAAATTATAAAATTTAGTTTCTAAACACTCAAATACTCTAAATCAATTTTAACAGTTTTTGATCATCGATTCGAAATTTCTAGTATCAAAATTGACTTGATAAACAAATCTTCACATCCTAAAAAGATAGTAGTTAATTATATTAAAATTAGCTCCTATATTTTTTTAAAATACTGAGTCATTGGGCTTAATTATAGATTTTTGACCTTTGTAGGAAAAGAATGGCGGTAAGGATGAGAGTAGCCCTTTGGTTTTAGTAAATGGTTGGTAGAATAAATGATCTTCAAGGATTGAATTAGTTAAAGAGATAGATATAATGTAGAAAATTATCAAGCTACCCAATTGCGTGAGGTTTTTTTAAAGTACCAAGTTATTGATGCTTTAGGTTTTTAGCTCTTAGCTAAAAGATGTGTGGTTAGGATGATAATGAGCTCCTTGGATAAAGTGAGTGGTAGATGAAATAAAATGACTACAGATGAAATTAATCAAAGGGTAGAATATCTAATGGTAGAAAACTTCAAGCACCAATGGATTGGTGGGCTTTCAAGCATAGTTACCGACTCTCTCTCGCTCTCTCTCCTCGCTCTCTCTCCTCTCTCTCTCCTCTCTATATATATATATCATTATATATATATATTATAGAGAGAGAGAGAAGGGAGAGAGAGAGAGAAAGTCCAGCTCTATGCTATCGTAGTACCCAACACTTGTTGTCCCCCAGTTTTCCACCATAGATCAACCTCATTGAGCGACTTTTGACCTTAGCTTTAGTACATTCAACCAACCACTCACTAAACCCTAAGGGCTAACTATCATTCGGAACCACACATCTCTATCCAATGGTTAAAAACTTTTTTTTTTAGGAAAGGTACTCGCTTCGTT
>CM055073.1:5033800-5048800 GCA_029204045.2 Tillandsia leiboldiana
TTATTTTGATGATCATGTTGATTTCCTGCTTCCTAATCTTTAAATTATTATTAATCTTTGGAACTTGACCTAGCACCCCGTCATATGCTTCATGTTTAACCAGACTAGTAGAAAACTCCAACTTGGGCTTGGTTATTATATTTTAGACATTCCCACACTGTTATTATTATTTCAACCTGGACTTAGAGTTTCCTCGCCCGGATAGGGGGCCGAGTGGTCGGGTTGTCGTGGGATGCATGTTACGCTCGTGCCTGGGGCCGAGTGGAGTCTGGTAGCAGTGTTAGATCAGTGTTTATTTGGGAGCCGTCTTAGTTGACGGTGGGTTCCGGCTGTGTGGTTTTCCAGTATGTGAGAGAGAGAGAGAGAGTTAGTGTTGTTGGTTACTCGATCTTGTTGATAGTGGATTTGGACTATAGCCTGCATGAGCCACATTTGAGCTCAACAGAGATGCGCGGATACTTTCCTCGGTGGGGTCGCTCCCCTCGAGTGCCACTCCGGAGCCGGGCTGTGTTACTTGCTATCGCGACTTGTCGACGAAGTCCCTCTGGCTGGCCAGTTTGGCAGTCACGGACGCCCTACGTAAGTCCGGTCCTCCTTGGATGTAACGGCAGTAGGTAGGCGCAGGTTTGACTGGACCCCATGTGGCAGTCAGTGTAGATTGGGTGACTATATTGAGAGTTAGTAGATGCATCATGTTTCCATCTGTTCCACTTCTTGAGTATTTAGATAGAGGCATAGTAGCTGTTGAGTTATTCTTTTCCAGCCTTTACTTCTCAGCACTGCATTTGTTATTTTATGCCTCTAGTAGACTTAGTGGGCAGACCGTCGAGCTTTTGGCGGTACCCACTGAGAACTACTGTGGGATGTAGTACTTCTCACACCCGCCGTGGCGATTTTCCCCCAGGGACCTTTACTCCAGTTTCTGTTTCTCCCAGTTGCTGATCCTGCTGATCGAGGTAAGGGAGTCGCGAGTCTAGAGACCTACCTGTCACGCCCCGGAAACCCGGGCTCGCCAACAGATCCGCCGTGCACACGGGATTTCCCGAGTACACGAAGCGCTGGTAACCTGCTCCGATATAATATGAACAATAAAAGAGCATAATACAGCTGAAGTAGAATAACCACATAGTAGCTCAGACTGGAACTACAAATAAAGCAGTAATAAGTACAATAATCTCTCAGCTCACCAAATAGTACAACCTGCTGGCAGAAGCCAGACCAAAATAAAAGGAGAATACCACAGTCTGAGTGAAGGGTACAACGTCTATTTTACAGCTCTCAATCTCACAGGAGATCTATCTATTCGGCGATCCCCTTACCTCGATCCGCTGCCGAAGCCTAGCAGCTCCTGCAGATGACTCTGCAAAATAAAGGAGAAGAAAGAACAGAAATAAACAATGGGGGTGAGAACTACCAGATAACCAGCAGCTTCCCCTAGTGGGTAAAACCTCAACTCTGACGCACCCACTAGGACTACTAGAGGCAAAAGGGAGAGTGGTAAAATACATAAGATGCTGAAACAGGAAAACTACCACTACTATGCTGTCAAAACTGTATGCATGCATCAGAAATGGTATCTGTCCAAATAAATCCAATCTAGACACCAGTAACAACTGGTACTGCCTGCTCAGCGGAATCTGCACACACGGCTCGAAATCGCGGGATCGGCTCGCACGGCTCGCATCCCACATAAGTATCAGACCGGCACACACGGCTGGTCTGAAAAAGCCCACCTCCGGAGTGGCACTCGAGGGGAGCGACCCACACGAGTAAAGCATCTCTGTCATCAGTATCTCAAGTATCTCTGTAGCACATATCTCAATATAGCAGGACTGGATCATAACTATGATCAAAGTGGGAAACTCCATCCACTACAAAACCCAATCCCCAGCTGATGCAATAAACCAGACTCAACCCCAATCTGATGCAAGGGTAAACATCTGGTCGACCGCCTACTGTCCGCGGTTACCGCAATACCCCACAAATCCACAATCTAATGCAATCTCGACTACACTATCCCAAACCCCTGCTCACACTTGAGCAACAAACCTCTGGATGCACAGGACAACAATGAAACATGTACAAATCCCAATATGATAGTGTAGCAATAAATAGTGGCTAACTAGATGAGCAAGAAAGCATGCCATTATTTAAAAGCTGTAGAAAAGTGTCAAATATTTTTTTTAAAAAGATTGATTGTTATATAAAGGTATTGCATGCGAGATTATAGCCTTTGTCCCAATCACAGTGTCCCAAATATATATAATCTGTGGGGTTAAATTTTAGGAGAGTTCGTCCCAGCGGTTCTCATCAATTGTCCTGTTAGTTGTCCTGTTAGTTTTGTCCTTTGTAGTTGTCCTGTCAGTTTGTCCCAATGGTTCTATCATTATCGTATTAGTTTGTCCCAGTGGTTCTCATCAATTGTCATATTAAATTTTAGGGAGTTCCAGTAATCCCAGTGAGCTTGTCAAAAATGAGGTAAGCAACAACCGCCACCTCGAACAGCTCAAATCACACCCAGATAGTCTCCTGGCTGTCCACAGTCCCCTAGAACTGCTGTCTGCCGAAAACGGTGCCCTACAGCAACACACATTGCACAGGGTGTAACTATATTATTCATAAAAATACAGCTTTTGCTGTTTTTCAAATAGCACGAAAAGAGAGGAGTTTTTCACCTCTGTATAGTGCTCAGAAAAATCCAGAAAAATTACGGTTGCGTTCCTCGCGAAGAGTAGATCAAAATCGACTCTTTAAACGCTCGATCTGATGCTCCTACGCCAAGATAAAAATCGGAGAAGTCGATGCTGTCCAAAATTTTCCACAGCAAAAAGGGGGGTCAAAGAGACCTCGGAATCATGCCAAAAGTACGAAATGGAGCAAAGTGATCACACGAAAATCGAAGCCTTACCTCTTAGGAACGCGCTGTCGTGAAAATCGTCCAAAATTCCTCCTGGTTAGCACACAGGGAATTCCGACGGAACTGCGACGGGAAATGGGCCGAAAAAGAAAACCGTCGCAGTGCGCCGCGTCGCAGATAACTCACTAACTGTAACTCCAAAAATTCTAAAATCTGGAGGAGAGAGAGAGAGGAGAGAAGGAATATTTTTCCTAAAGGCCCAACCTCTGATTCTCTCTCTACGGCACAGATCGAGGTGGGAATGAGGAGGGTGGGGACCCTATTTATAATGGGCTGGGCTCCACACAGGATCGGATCCGAACAGGAAACACCGAAACGGGCCAACCAAACGCGCCACGTGTCCACAAAACAGGAAACAGCCTGTGCAAGGGCCACTCAGAAGCCGCCACGTGTCCACGTGGTGCACAGGCCCGTCCCCGCGCCGGGTCTTCCTGAAGATGTCGGCCACCGGGTGCTGCCACGTGTCACCCTCCCACGTGCTTCTAGAAGCCGGCCAACCATGGGGAAGCGCCACGTGGCAACGGGGGCTTCGGTGCACCGGTGCACGCCATGCCGTGGACCGCGCACCAGGCCCCCTGCCCGCGCCTGCCCGCGCCTGCCCGCGCTGCGCGCCTCCGCACTCCGCTGCCGCTGTGCCGCCGCTGCGCCGCTGCCCGCCGCCGTGCGCCGCCGCCCTCCGCCGCTCGCCGGTCGCCAACAGTAATTCCGGCGGCCGGAGTTACTGTTCCGGCGTGAACAGTAATTTTGCGCCGAAAATCAAGTAAATATACCATTTCGATCGTTTTCGCGCGCTGAGTCCAATATGACGTCCATTTCGCCAAATTCTCATCCGAAATTTTGCCGAAAGCCCCCGGAAAATCCCATTTGCTCCGATTTTCGTGCCGAGTCTATTTTAAATGTCCAATTCGATTCTACAAGCTCTGTTTCACCGAATAAGCTCCCTACAGTCACTGTTTAATGTTGCACAGTTCCTGCGGGAGTCCGGATCATCACATCCTCCCCCACTAAAAGAGTTTCGTCCTCGAAACGAGACTAAACAATAATCCTCAGTCCGATGTCTCGAATAAGTAGGGGTGAGCATCCCTCATCTCCGACTCGAGCTCCCATGTAGCCTCGCGCTCGTCATGATTGCCCCATTGGATTTTCACATAGGGAATGGCCCGATTGCGCAATTCTCTCACCTCTCGGTCCAGAATTCGCAGTGGGCGCTCCTCATACCTCAAATCTTCGCTAATCTCAAGCGGTGTGAAGTCGATGACGTGCGATGGGTCGAAGACATACTTCCTCAAAGTAGAAACATGAAACACATCATGGACACCAGCAAGCCTCGGAGGAAGTGCAAGTCGGTAGGCAACTGGCCCGATACGCTCCAATACCTCAAAGGGTCCAATGTATCGGGGGCTAAGCTTTCCACGAATGCCGAATCTCCTGATTCCTTTGGACGGCGAGACTTTCAGGAATACGTGCTCTCCAACTTGAAATTCTAGGTCTCGTCGCCGAACATCGGCATAACTCCTCTGTCGGCTTTGGGCGGTTTGAAGATGCCGTTGAATCACTCGGACCTTCTCCTCTGCCTCTAACAATATATCTGGTCCCAAGGTCCGCCTTTCGCCCACGTCACTCCAATAAAGCGGTGATCGACACTTGCGTCCATACAACGCTTCAAACGGAGCCATCTGAATGCTCGCTTGAAAGCTATTGTTGTACGCGAACTCAGCCAAGGATAAGTGTCGAATCCACCCTCCGCCGAAATCCAAGACACAAGCCCTCAGCATGTCCTCCAGGATTTGTATCGTCCGTTCTGACTGTCCATCCGTCTGCGGATGAAAAGCAGTACTGAACCTAAGCTGAGTTCCCAAGGCTGTCTGCAAACTCATCCAGAAACGCGAAACAAACCTCGGGTCTCTATCTGATACAATGGAGGCTGGTACTCCATGTAATCTAACTATCTCGTCTAGATAAAGCGGGCTAGTCGCTCAAGTGGCCACGTAGTCTGCATGGGCAGAAAGTGCGCCGACTTGGTAAGTCGATCTACAACTACCCAGATAGCGTCGGCTCCTCCCTGTGCCTTGGCAGTCCGACCACAAAGTCCATCGTAATGTGGTCCCATTTCCACTCGGGAATTGGGAGACTCTGTAACTTGCCAGCTGGCACTCGATGCTCAGCTTTCACCTGCTGACAAGTTAAACACTGGGCCACAAATCTCCCAATATCCCTTTTCATGCCTTTCCACCAGAAGTGTGCCTTGAGGTCCTTATACATCTTAGTCCCACCAGGATGTAGGGTATAAGGTGTATAATGGGCCTCTCGCAATATCTGTTCTCTAATCTCCACATCTATTGGCACACATGCTCGGTTTCCTGTACCTCAGTACTCCCGAGGCATCTACCGTAAAGTCCCCAGACTGATTACTCGGAATCTGATCTCTAATCCTGGTCAAGTGGGGGTCCTCACTCTGTTTCTCCCTGATCCTGTCCAGCAGAGTGGGCTGCAAGACTAAAGATGTCAGTCTAGCAGTGACCCCAGGGACACAACCTCTATCTCGAGTCGTCTCATCTCCTCTAATAGCGGCGCTTGGTCTGTGATCAACATAGACAAACTTTGCACCGCTCTTCTACTCAAGGCGTCAGCGACCACATTAGCCTTGCCCGGGTGGTAAAGAATATCTACATCATAATCCTTTAATAGCTCTAACCACCTACGTTGCCTCAAATTCAGCTCCTTTTGCGTGGAACAGGTATTTTAGGCTCTTGTGGTTCGGTGTAATATTTCACAATGCTCCCCATATAGATAATGACGCCAAAGCTTCAGTGCAAACACTACAGCAGCAAGCCTCCAAGTCATGGTAGGGTAATTTTTCTCATATTCTTTGAGTTGTCCTTGATGCATATGCAATTACCCTCCCTTCCTGCATCAACACACATCCGAGTCCACTGTGTGATGCATCGCTGTAGATCACATATCCTTTTCCCATAACAGGAAGGGAAAGGGATAGGAGCGGTCATCAGTCTATTCTTCAGCTCCTCAAAGCTCTTTTGACAGTCCTCACTCCAGATAAACTTCACTCCCTTACGCGTCAAGCGAGTGAGGGGTGTGGAGAGCTTCGCAAAGCCTTCCCACAAACCGCGGTAATACCCAGCTAAACCCATAAAGCTACGTACCTCAGAAACCGTCCGTCGGTCGGGGCCAATCACGGACTTGCCTCAATCTTCGCTGGGTCCACCGCCACACCTGCAGCGAAAATCACATGGCCCAAGAAGACTACCTCCCGAAGCCAAATTCGCACTTTGCCAGCTTGGCAAACAACTTCTTCTCTCGTAGAAGTTGCAGCACAATCCTCAAGTGCGTCCTCATGCTCCGCATCACTTCGGGAGTAGACCAAGATATCATCAATGAACACTACCACGAATTCGATCTAAGTACGGTCGGAAGATCCGGTCATTAAATCCATGAACGCGGCAGGGGCATTAGTTAGCCCAAAAGGCATAACTGTAAATTCATAATGCCCATACCGTGATCTGAATGCCGTCTTCGGAATATCCTCGGCCTCACCTTCAACTGGTGGTAACCGGACTGCAAATCTATCTTAGAGAAGACACAAGACCCTTGCAGCTGATCAAAAAGATCATCGATGCGCGGCAAAGGGTACTTGTTCTTGATGGTCACTTTATTTAATTCCCTATAGTCCACACACAATCGAAGTGACCCATCCTTCTTTTTTCACGAATAGCACCGGCGCTCCCAAGGTGATACACTCGCCTAATAAAAATCCTTATCCATTAAATCCTGAAGTTGCGCCTTAAGCTCTCGCAACTCAGCCGGTGCCATCCGGTAAGGAGCCTTAGAGATTGGCGCAGTTCCTGGAACTACGTCAATCACGAACTCAATTTCCCTATCTGGCGGCATGCTAGTAAGCTCAGGGGGAAAAACATCCGGGAACTCGCGGGCAATAGGGATATCCCCGAGTCCCGGCGCCGCCGTAGGCCCCTCAACGACACTAGCCAAAAAGACTACACATCCTCGACGGATCATCTGCTTTGCTCGGGAAGTCGAAACCATAGAGGCAAAGAAGCACTCTGACATCCCCGATATACCAACATCTCCTGGCCTGGCTCTCTAAAAGTGACGGTCCTTGCGGCACAGTCAATAATCGCAAAATACCGAGCCAGCCAGTCCATCCCGAGGACCACATCGAAGTCCTTCAATTGTCTCAGGACCAACAGGTCTGCTGGCATAATCCAGGACTCGATTTGCCTCGGGCAGGACCAACAACACTCCTCCACGTGCAAGGTGTGATCGGGAATCTGAACCTTTCGTGCACGTGGCAAAAGTCCTACCTCTAACCCATGTAATGATGCAAATGATTTACTAATAAAAGAATGTGATGCTCCCGTATCAAATAAAGTACGAGTCCTAATGCCAGAAAGTAGGGTGATACCTGCCACCACATAATCTGCGGCTGAAGAGTCCTCTACCTGCGCCGCATACACCCGCCCACTTTGGGCTGGAGGGCGATACTCCGTGGGATGGGAAGAAGATGGCCTGCTTGCTGGAGCATATGGCCGCTGAGCCGTCGACCGCTGTTGAGATGAAGATGGAGCAGATGCTGAAGAAGGGGTGGCGGGGGCCGAAAAGGGGCACGAAGCTTGAATGTGCCCGGGCTGTCCACATCTATAGCAGCGACCCCACCGCTGGTCGCAGGTGTTGGAAAAATGCTGACCTCCACAGAAAATACAACTGCCGGGAGCCCGTGGCTGTCGTGATTGCTGTTGCTGTTGAGACTGCCGTTGTCGATGAGGCTGTCGTTGCGACCCACGCTGCGACGGCTGGGATCTCTGCTGTTGCTGCTGCCGCTGCTGGGGCCCTCTGGGGTCCACCAGGCCCTCGCCGCTCAGACCGTCCTTGGCCGGAAGACTGTGGCAGAGGCGGTCGTGGCGGCCTCCACGAACTAGCTTGTCCCCCAACCTCCGATGCCGGTCGCTTCGCCCCCGGGATCACCACGGGAGCTGGAGCTACCTCCTCCATCACTACCTCCCCGCACTCAACGTAGAGTGCCTGCTCCATTGAGGCCTCCAAGGTCTGCAACCTTCGCGAGCGAACAAGTTGAAAAAGGTCCCGGCGCAACCCTCGCTCGAACATGTAAATCCGGTGCGCCTCATCCCTGGCCACGTTCGGTACACATGCCAACAACTGATTGAAATTGGCAATGTATTCGTGTACGGGCCGATTCCCCTAGCGAAGGTTTTCTCATCTGCTCCTCCAATCTCTGTCGGACGCTTTCCGGGAAGAAAGCCCCGAGAATGAGACTGCGGAACTCCGCCCAGGTCAGGAGCTGAGCCCCAGGCGGACCAGCCGGTCGAACACGCCGCCACCAAGCCTCGGCGTTGTGTTCCAAAAAGTTCGTCGCTAATACCACCTGATATCGCTCCTCGATAAACAACGTCTCAAAACGTCGCTCCATCGCCGTGATCCACGACTCTGCCTCCCACGGCTCTGTATTTTGCCCCGAAAAATGGGGTGGGTCAACTGGCGGAACCTCATCAACAGGTCCACCACTCCCCGCTGTTCTGCTGGGGTCAGAGATCCTGTCAGCCAGTCGGCTGTCCACCAGTACCCCGAGCAACAGGGATGCCGGGGTCACCGGTACAGCTGGGGGATTCACAGCAGGGGAAGAAGGTACGGGAGAACTCTCCGGCTGCGCCCTCTGTTCTAACATTTGCGTCAGCCGACCCATAGCCTCCTCCTGACGCCGAACAGCCTCGGACATCTGGGCTATCTGAGCTTGTAGCTCTGGCACATCACTCTGCTGGCCCTGCCCGGACTCCTCCTGGTCGGGCTCAGGGGAATCAGGCTGAGAACGCGTCAACATCCTACGTCGCGGAGGCATCCTACCACAAGAAACCACACTCAGTATCATATCCCCACACGACCCAATCTAGCGAAAGTCAAAGACATCCCCATATTTCTGTGACTTTATGTTGTCTGCAGCCAACATAACGGTTCACCAGAAATTGGGCATGTCGATCCCTCTTCTCTCACTGGAAGAGCCAAACAATAAATCAACGACTTCCGTAAATATCACGTCTCTCATGCCCTATCATCCTAGGGTCTGCCAAAAGCCTAGGGTTTTCTAAGTCCCAACTGACCTATCCCTAAGCTCTGATACCAACTTAATCTGTCACGCCCCGGAACCCGGGCTCGCCAACAGATCCGCCGTGCACACGGGATTTCCCGAGTACACGAAGCACTGGTAACCTGCTCCGATATAATATGAACAATAAAAGAGCATAATACAGAGCTGAAGTAGAATAACCACATAGTATCTCAGACTGGAACTACAAATAAAGCAGTAATAAGTACAATAATCTCTCAGCTCACCAAATAGTACAACCTGCTGGCAGAAGCCAGACCAAAATAAAAGGAGAATACCACAGTCTGAGTGAAGGGTACAACGTCTATTTACAGCTCTCAATCTCACAGGAGATCTATCTATTCGGCGATACCCTTACCTCGATCCGCTGCCGAAGGCCTAGCAGCTCCTGCAGATGACTCTGCAAAATAAAGGAGAAGAAAGAAACAGAAAATAACAATGGGGGGTGAGAACTACCAGATAAACCAGCAGCCTCCCCTAGTGGGTAAAACCTCAACTCTGACGCACCCACTAGGACTACTAGAGGCAAAAGGGAGAAGTGGTAAAATACATAAGATGCTGAAACAGGAAAACTACCACTACTATGCTGTCAAAACTGTATGCATGCATCAGAAATGGTATCTGTCCAAATAAATCCAATCTAGACACCAGTAACAACTGGTACTGCCTGCTCAGCGGAATCTGCACACACGGCTCGAAACCGCGGGATCGGCTCGCACGGCTCGCATCCCAACATAAGTATCAGACCGGCACACACGGCTGGGTCTGAAAAAGCCCACATCCGGAGTGGCACTCGAGGGGAGCGACCCACACGAGTAAAGCATCTCTGTCATCAGTATCTCAAGTATCTCTGTAGCACATATCTCAATATAGCAGGACTGGATCATAACTATGATCAAATTGGGAAACTCCATCCACTACAGAAACCCAATCCCCAGCTGATGCAATAAACCAGACTCAACCCCAATCTGATGTAAGGGTAAACATCTGGTCGACCGCCTACTGTCCGCGGTTACCGCAATACCCCACAAATCCACAATCTAATGCAATCTCGACTACACTATCCCAAACCCCTGCTCACACTTGAGCAACAAACCTCTGGATGCACAGGACAACAATGAAACATGTACAAATCCCAATATGATAGTGTAGCAATAAATAGTGGCTAACTAGATGAGCAAGAAAGCATGCCATTATTTAAAAGCTGTAGAAAAGTGTCAAATATTTATTTTAAAAAGATTGATTGTTATAAAGGTTATTGCATGCGAGATTATAGCCTTTGTCCCAATCACAGTGTCCCAATATATATAATCTGTGGGGTTAAATTTTAGGAGAGTTCGTCCCAGCAGTTCTCATCAATTGTCCTGTTAGTTGTCCTGTTAGTTTGTCCTGTTAGTTGTCCTGTCAGTTTGTCCCAATGGTTCTTATCAATTATCGTATTAGTTTGTCCCAGTGATTCTCATCAATTGTCATATTAAATTTTAGGGGAGTTCCAGTAATCCCAGTGAGCTCGTCAAAAATGAGGTAAGCAACAACCGCCCACCTCGAACAGCTCAAATCACACCCAGATAGTCTCCTGGCTGTCCACAGTCCCCTGGAACTGCTGTCTGCCGAAAACGGTGCCCTACAGCAACACACATTGCACAGGGTGTAACTATATTATTCATAAAAATACAGCTTTTGTTGTTTTTCAAATAGCACGAAAAGAGAGGAGTTTTTCACCTCTGTATAGTGCTCAGAAAAATCCAGAAAAATTATGGTTGCGTTCCTCGCGAAGAGTAGATCAAAATCGACTCTTTAAACGTCTCGATCTGATACTCCTACGCCAAGATAAAAATCGGAGAAGTCGATGCTGTCCAGAAATTTCCACAGCAAAAAGGGGGGTCAAAGAGACCTCGGGAATCGTGCCAAAAGTATGAAATGGAGCAAAGTGATCAACACGGAAATCGAAGCCTTACCTCTTAGGAACGCGCTGTCGTGAAAATCGTCCAGAAATTCCTCATGGTTAGCACTCAGGGAATTTCCGACGGAACTGCGACGGGAAATGGGCCGAAAAAGAAAACCGTCGCAGTGCGCCGCGTCGCAGATAACTCACTAACTGTAACTCCAAAAATTCTAAAATCTGTAGGAGAGAGAGAGGAGAGAGAGAGGAATATTTTTCCTAAAGGGCCCAACCTCTGATTCTCTCTCTACGGCACAGAAATTGAGGTGGGAATGAGGAGGGGTGGGGGACCCTATTTATAATGGGCTGGGGCTCCACATAGGATCGGATCCGAACAGGAAACACCGAAACGGGCCAACCAAAATGCGCCACGTGTCCACAAAACAGGAAACAGCCTGTGCAAGGGCCACTCAGAAGCCGCCACGTGTCCATGTGGTGCACAGGCCCGGTCCCCGCGCCGGGTCTTCCGGAAGATGTCGGCCAACCGGGTGCTGCCACGTGTCACCCTCCCACGTGCTTCTAGAAGCCGGCCAACCAATGGGGAAGTGCCACGTGGCAACGGGGGGGCTTCGGTGCACCCGGTGCACGCCATGCCGTGGACCGCGCACCAGCGCCCCCTGCCCGCGCCTGCCCGCGCCTGCCCGCGCTGCGCGCCTCCGCACTCTGCCGCTGTGCCGCCGCCGCTCGCCGGTCGCCGGAACAGTAATTCCGGCGGCCGGAGTTACTGTTCCGGCGTGAACAGTAATTTTGCGCCGAAAATCAAGTAAATATACCATTTCGATCGTTTTCGCGCGCTGAGTCTAAATACGACGTCCATTTCGCCAAATTCTCATCCGAAATTTTGCCGAAAGCCCCCGGAAAATCCCATTTGCTCCGATTTTCGTGCCGAGTCTATTTTAAATGTCCAATTTCGATTCTACAAGCTCTGTTTCACCGAATAAGCTCCCTACAGTCACTGTTTAATGTTGCACAGTTCCTGCGGGAGTCCGGATCATCACACTACCAGTCTGCTTCCCGTGAGTATAGATGTACCCCTGTTGGTGATGTTTTAGTACTGCCAGTGATTTTGGGATATTTCATGTATATTTTTTTCTTTGAGTGCTTTGAATTTTGGAGTGACTTATGTATTGTGAGGACCTGGCATATACTATTTGAGGATTTGTATTTATTTTTATTTCAACAGTTTACTTTTCAGCTCTGATATCTGTATAGTGTAGTTGATTTTTGCAGGTTAGTCGCTGCGTCTATACAGGGCTTCCCGTATGGGCGGCGGATCTGTTGGCGAACCCGGGTCGCAGTTTCGACGCCGGGGCGTGACAGGTGTACATCTTATACGTATCCCATTCATTCAAAGATTGGATGAATTTTATCTATCATTTCGAAATGATGGATGGAGAAGCCTCCACCCTTAGATGGGTGGGGGGTGTAAGATGTACACCCATAAATGAGTGTACAGATAGCATTTCTCTTAGAAAAATACTTATTGTACACCCTATTTGAGTTGTACGATCTACACCTCACCCATTCTAGAGGGGTGAATTTTATCCGTCATATCGAAATGGCGGATGGAGAAGTCTCTATCCTTAGATAGATAGAGTGTACGACTAGCATTGCTCGTTTGTTTAATAAGCTACATTGTTAGAGAGAGAGTTCTGTTATTATTCTTTTAAAAGGATATAAGTCTTTATTCTCTTAGTTATTTTGTATGATCTAGACTTTATATTGATAATCGGCCCATTAAAATTGATCTACACTCATGAAAATATTTAGAAATTAAATTTTATAATTTTTAAAAATTAGTGTCAAATACATCAAAGAGTTGAAAGTTTTATTCTAGTCAAAAACAAATAATTTTTTGAAAATAAAGATTAGAGTTTTTCAGTTTATGATCAAAGTTATCAAATATTACTTAAATAGTACAAAAAAATTTCTAATAAAAATTTAAATGGCTTGGATCGTTTTAAGCCATTTAACAAGCAAATGACTTATATATGCTGTCAAAAACTATCGATTTTGTAATCCTTTTATCACTATGTAAATAATTTTTTAAAATTATAAAATTTAGTTTCTAAACACTTCAAATACTCTAAATCAATTTTAACAGTTTTGATCATCGATTCGAAATTTCTAGTATCAAAATTGACTTGATAAGACGAAAATCTTCATCATCCTAAAAAGATAGTAGTTAATTATATATAAAATTAAGCTCCTATATTTTTAAAAATACTGAGTCATTGGTGCTTAATTATATATTTTTGACCTTTGTATGAAAAGATGTGCGGTAAGGATGATAGTAGGCCCTTTGGGTTTAGTAGATGGTTGGTAGAATAATATGATCTAAGGATTGAAATTAGTTAAAGAGATAGATATAATTGTAGAAAAATTACAAGCACCAATTGCTTGATGTTTTTTTAAAGTACCAAGTTATTGATGCTTGTAGGTTTTTAGCTCTTAGCTAAAAAGATGTGTGGTTAGGATGATAATGAGCTCCTTGGATTAAGTGAGTGGTAGATGAAATAAAATGATCTAACAGATGAAATTAATCAAAGGGGTAGATATCTAATGGTAGAAAACTTACAAGCACCAATTGATTGGTGCTTCTACAAGCATAGTTACCGGACTCTCTCTCTCTCTCTCTCTCTCTCTCTCTCTCTCTCTCTCTCTCTCTATATATATATATATATATATATATATATATATATAGAGAGAGAGAGAGAGAGAGAGAGAGAGAGAAAGTCCAGCTACTATGCTATCGATAGTACCAAACACTTGTTGCTACCAAGTTTTCCACCATTAGATCAACCTCATTGATCATTTTTGACCTTAGATTATACTATTCAACCAACCACTCACTAAACCCTAAGGGCTAACTATCATTCTAACCACACATCTCTTATCCAATGGTTAAAAACTTTTTTTTTTAGAGAAAGGTACTCGCTTCGTTTATTTTTGAAATAAACTTAGTTGGAAATGTGAAGCACCTAGGCTTCGAACTCGGGTCACAGGTATCAACCACCAAGCCTTTTGCCACTTTGTGCTATTAATAATATAATAGTGTGTATATATATATATATATATATATATATATATATATATATATATATATATATATATATATATATATATATATATATATATATATATATATATATAATAGAGCTTTTATACTTTCAAAAATATAAATTCATTTATACTTGTAAATTCTTTACTATAGAATTTCTTTGGAATTTGTGCAATTATAATGGCAATTAAGGAGAGAGAGAAAGTATAATTGTACAAATCCCATTACAAATTCTATAGTAAAAAATTCAAAAGCATAGATGAGCTTATACTTTTGAAAGTATATAAGCTCTACTCTCTCTCTTTCTCTCTCTCTCTCTCTCTCTCTCTCTCTCTCTATATATATATATATATATAAAGTCAACTAAAGAGAACGAGAAAGTATAATAGCACAAATCTCAATACAAATCCAATAGTAAAAAATTCACAACTATAGTTGGGCTTGTGCTTTTGAAAGTATATAAGCTCTTATATATATATATATATATATATATATATATATATATATATATATATATATATATAAAGTCAACTAAAGAGAACGAGAAAGTATAATAGCACAAATCTCAATACAAATCCAATAGTAAAAAATTCACAACTATAGTTAGGCTTGTGCTTTTGAAAGTATATAAGCTCTTATATATATATATATATATATATATATATATATATATATATATATATAGAGTCCGGCTACTGTGCTTGTACAAGCACCAAGCAATTGATGCTTGTAAGTTTTCTACCGTTAGATCTAACCCTTTGATTAATTCTACCCCTTTGATCATACTATTCATGTAGAAACTCGAAATATTTTATTTTTAATAAATAGATTAAAAGCAGAATTGTAGTCGATTTCGGGTTCAAAAGACCTATGTTGATTTATTTAGTCAATTGCCAGTGTGCGAGTTGCACGATTTACGAGATAAAAAG
>CM055073.1:5051564-5132153 GCA_029204045.2 Tillandsia leiboldiana
AAAATATATATATATATATATATATATATATATATATATATATATATATATATATATATATATATATAGTCTGGTTACTATACTATCAATAATACCAAGCATTTAGTATTATTGAGTTTTTGGCCCTTAGATGAAGAGATATGCGGTTTGGATAATAGTGGTCCCCTAAAATTTATACTATTTTCCCAACCACCCACTAAATTTTAAATGATCACTATAATCCTAACTGCACATCCTTTCATTCAAGGGTCGAAAACTCAACAGTACCAAGTGTTTGGTACTACTAATAGTATAGTAGTTGTTACGCCTCGGGGTCGAAACTGCGATCCGAACTCACCAACAGATCCGCCACCCGTATGGGAACCTCGCATAGACGAAGCGTCTAACCTGCAAAAAATAGATATGCCGCATATATACAAATATCAAAGCTGAAAAGTAAACTAATAATAACTCACATCACTGTACCACTGTCATTTCATATACATAATCATCTCTCAAATACATAGCCAACTCTCAACAGAGTACAATGAAAAAAAAAAATAGACTGTACAGTACTATCAGCTCCAAACAATGAAATAGGGACCTCCGTCTACTCCCCTGAAGAATAGGTAGGAATCTAGCTCGCGACTCTCTATCCTCGATCAGAAGAAACTGTTGGTGCAAGAACCGGAAAGGGGACCTATGTAAAAACAATCACCACGGAAGGTGTGAGAACTATATCAAACAGTAGTTCTCAGTAGGTACCGTCTCTAAGACCAACGGTCTACCCACTAAATCTATTAGAGGCATAGGATAACAAAACTATAGTAAGTGAAAAAGGGATAAGCTGGCATAAAATCTACAGCTATCATGCCTCTATCTACGATGCTCAAAGGGTGCTACAGATGATAGTATACAGCTACTCGATCTCGAGATACTCAATCGACCCAATCGTACTGACTGTCATACCAGGTCCAGTCAAACCTGCGCCCACCTACTACAACTATCCACACTGGGCAGGATTTACATAGGGCGTCCCACAAGGACTGCAGCGAACTCAAAATAATATGCCCAGCTCTTGAGCGGCACTTGAGGGGAGCGACCCCACCGAGGAAATTAGCGCATCTCTGTCGAGTTCAATATGGCTCAAGTAGGGTATAGTCCAAATCTGCGATCAACCAGATCAAAAAACTCACAAATCCAACGGCTCACAACATCGAGGGGAAAACACTCAATGCCCCGGGACTAACTCACAAACTCAACAGCTAACCATAATGGTCGGAAAACACTCAACGACCCGAGACCATCGTCTGCCCCAACGGCTCCCGACAACACTGGTCGAAAAACACTCAACGGCCAGGGACCACCGTTTACCCCAACGGCTCCCGATACTAGAATAAGATCTAGCCTCAACTACCAAACTCCACTCGGCCCCCAGGCACAAACACAATATGCATCCTACACTACCCCGACCACTCAGCCTAGTACCAGGGCGAGGATAAACTCTAAGTTAGGAGAAAAAGTATGTAGTAGTGTAGAAAGTCCGAATACGGCTAAAATATACCCAAGTTAAGAGTTTTCTAGAGTCTAGTCAAACATCATGCAGCATATGATAGGGGTGGTAGTCAGAGTTCCGCAACTCTAAAACTATCATAAACATCAATAGCAAGCACTACCACTAGCATGCTGATAATTACATTAATATACGTAATAAGAAGCCTGCTGATTTCGGAGGAAATCCAACCCACCTGGAACGCGTCGATTCAGAATCCGATTAGGCTGAAACTCGGCGTGCACGATCCTCAAGATCCTACGGTTCCAATGAACCAAAAAACTCCCAAAATCCCCTGCCAGATTGAGCATAATTGCAAAAACACCAACTCAGGCGCAGAAAATCTAGCAACTAAACTATAAGCGAAAAGGTGCACAATCCGCACTCATACCTCAACGAAATGATGCCAAACTTGGTTCCTAAGTTCTCCTCCAACTTAGAAACACGCAGGAAGCAAAGAAAAGCCCTTTACAAGTGCCGCAAATTCTGCAAAGGCAAGATTTCCATGGTGTTGTCCGAATCTGCCCCAAAAACAATGAGCGTGATCATCAAGGCGTAGAAGTTAATCCATACGCTATCTCGAACTGGAACCAAAAGAAAAGTTGCTCACCTTGATCATAAGAAAGTGCTCAAACTTTACATTCCCAGAAAAATCCCAAGATAGCCACGAAATAGCTCCCCAAAGCTAAACAACACAAAGGGGTTCATAAGAAATCCAGCAGGCTGTAATCTGCACATAGACCCACAAAGAGACCCCATAATATGTACAAAAATACCTTCAATATTCCAAAATAAGGTATCCACTTGTTCATTTTTAAGTCTAGAGCACTCACAAGCTTTTAAATCCTCAGTTCCATAAGAAGAAGATAAAAAAATCCATAAATACTGAATACTGTCCAGAAAACTGCCTTGTACTCAAGGGCTCCAAAGATGGGTAAAGATACCTCAGTAAATATGGGAATGGAAGGTGGTCACCTATATTAAAGTTGGAGATTTACCGGTGGAGAAGCTTCCCTCCAAATTTCGGCTCAAAACTCCAAGTGCTCTGCTCTGGGGAAGCCGAGGAAGATTTGTCGACAAAACTGCCAATATATGCAGGGAGCTTGGAGCTTGCTAATGGAGGGAAGAAGATGATGATGAAGCTCTCAAATCCACTCAAAACTACTCATCAATCCTGGAGGGAAGAGAGGAGCTCAGCTCTGGTCGAAGAAGCTTAAAAAAACCCCAAGGATGGAAGAGAAACCTCTATTTATAGCTACAATGAACTAACCAAACCATTGCCGAAGTCACAGGATTCGGGCGCCCGAAAATAGTAGCCCTGCGCTTGAACATATGGCAACCATCTGAGCTGCGCCCGAAACGCCGATCGCACGCCATGCGTCCCCGCCCGACACGGCAGTTGGCGCCGACTAATCACGACGCGCCACGTGGAAAGGCAGCATGGGCTGCGCGTTGACTGCGTTGGGTCTTCCGCGCCTGCACACCCGCCCGATCCCGCGCTGCCACGTGGCCTGTACAGCTCCAACCGCTGCGCGACACCTGTCCCGGTTGACTCGTGGCCCGCAGTGTGGTGCTGGACATTTCGGACGCCCGAAACTGTGATTTAAGAAATAGAATTGATCAAAGTGTAGATCTAGTGGTTAAAAACTAGATAGCATCAAGTGCTTGATATTATTAATAATATCCTATCATATATATATATATATATATATATATATATATATATATATAGTAGGCGTAGGGCTACTATACTCTTATGAGTATAAACCCCTTTGTACTCATAACTTTTTCATCCTTGGATGAAGGAATGTGCGGTTAGGATGATAGTGGTCCCCCTAGGGTTTACTAGGTTGTTGGGGAAATAGTAAAAATCTTAGGAACTACTATAATCCTAACCGCACATTCCTTCATCCAAGGGATGAAAACTTATGAGTACAAAAAAATTTTACTCATAAGAGTATAGTAGTCGGACCCTATATAGTAGAGCTTATATATTTTTAAAAGTATAAGCCCAACTATGCTTATAAATTTTTTACCATTGGATTTGTATTGAGATTTGTGCTATTGTAAGGTCAACTAAAAAGAGAGAAAGAAAAAGTACAATAGCATGGATCTCAATGCAAATCTAATGGTAAAAAAATCACAAGCATAGTTGAGCTTGTACTTTTGAAAGTATATAAGCTCTACTATATATATATATATATATATATATATATATATATATTATTAAGTTTTTTGCCATTAGATTTATTTTTTTTAGACCATTTCATCCCATAAATCATATTATTACACCAATCACCCACTAAGCCCGAAAGGAGCACTACATCCTAACCGCACATTCTTTCATCCAATAACTGAAAACCTAATAACACTAATGACTTGTGCCATTAATAGTACTAGTGTAGTACCCGCGCGATGCAGCGGGCAGATATTATTAAAATAAAAATATGAATAATTTTTGACACTACAATAACACGAAAAAATACGTATTTTGTAAGTCACTACCAATACTGTAGCAAATAGTTATAATATCTTTGCTTTAACCATCTTCATTTCTCTTCTTCTTTTTGTTTTGACAATCTTCATTTTCCTTCTTCATCGGTTTCAGAACTCTCAACGTAATTACAAATAAAAGAGAGTAAATGCAAGTTATTTTATTTTATTTTAAAATATAGGAACAAAAAAATTTTAAAATTTTAATACAATAATTACCTAAACACTCTTTTTTTTTGCCTCTTGATTGCTTTGCGACTTCATCCAAATTGGTCTTAGAACTTCTAATGTTACGTACAAAAAGATGATAAATAATAATTTTTTTAAGTAAAAGATATAAGGTATTGCTTAAAGGAAAAAGCATAGATACAATTGCTAAGTTATTTTATTTAATTTATAAACGCATGAACAAAAAAATTAAAAAAATGTAATACAATAATTACCTAATCACCCTTTTTTTTTTGCCTTTTGATTGCTTCATGGCTTCATCCAAGTTGTACTTAGAACTTCTCATGTTACATACAAAAGATATTAGGTAAATCGTTGTAATAAATCGCCGAAAGATTCCTACAAAAAAATAAAATAAAATTGGTAAAAAATTAAATTTCGTATATAGTAATTGATAAAATAAAATATTAGGTAAAAAAGGTTGCATTAGGTCTTACAGTAACACCAAATAGAAAAATCTAATATAGGTTTCAGAGGAAAAAAAAAAAAAAAAACGTAAAGAATCAATCACAAAGAATCAAAAGAAAGCGGCGGCGATTTTTACTCTCGAGGTGGCAACGCACTTGAAGACAGCGGCAGCACGCTCCCACATTCTAGGGTCGGGCAATGTCAGCAACCGGGCGCAAAAAAATTTCACCAAGATCATCCCAGCAGAGCCCAAAATCAACCACCAAAACTCTCGATTCAACACTCAAATTAAAAGAATTTTCGAGACAAAAAAAAAATGTAAAATATATATATATGAAAGTGGAAGTAAATATACAACAGATGAAAAAAAGAAACCGAAGGAAAAACATAATGGTGAAGGAAGATGAAATGTTGCAACAATGAATGGTGAAGGATGATGAAATATTGCAACAATCAAAAAAAAGAACGTACGGGCGCGAAGTTGAATGGGCACGAAGTAATTAATCGGAGCTACGGCATTCTTGGGCTAATTAACCTTGTGAAGTTGCAATGGACATAGGGTAATAATTAATTGGAGCTAATTAACGTAATTGTTGAGAATTTAATAGGTTAATAATTAATTGGAGCTAATTGGAGCTAATTAATTTAATTAATTAAAAGGGATAATTACCTGTGTACCCCTGAAATATGAAGAAATATCTGATTTACCCCTCTTATTTTTTTCTTTTCAATATACCCTTCATACGTTCCACCGTTATTAAAAATACCCCTACCGTTTCCCTTTGTTAAGTTAAGTAGGGTTAAACTAGAGTTAAATAATAATCGGAGTTGAAAACTATCAGATATACCTATTTTGTCCGGGTTTAGAGTTTAGGGTTTAGGGTTTAGGATTTTTTAGGGTTTTAGGGTTTAGGGTTTAGGGGTTTTTAGGGTTCTAGGGTTTAGGGTTTAGGGTTTTAGGGTTTAGGGTTTAGGGTTTTTTAGGGTTTTAGGGTTTAGGGTTTAGGGTTTTAGGGTTTAGGGTTTAGGGTTTTAGGGTTTAGGGGTTTAGGGTTTTAGGGTTTAGGGTATATTTGAAAGGGCAAAATAGTAATTACACACAGATAACGGCAGTTCCAAACGGTACACTAACAGAGTTTAACTTCAGGGATATTTTGGAAAGAAGTTGGAACGTAAGAAGGGTAGTTTTAATATTAGCCTTCTAAGAGGGTAAATATGAAAACAGGAAAATTTTTAGGGGTATGTAGGAAATTGCCCCTAATTAAAAATTGGGATGAAGGAAGAGTGCTATTGGAAAGATGGATGAAAAAAAAGAGTACTGATATACATGGGGTAATAATTAATTTGAGCTAATTAACGTAATTGTTGAGAATTTAATGGGGTAATAATTAATTAATTTGAGCTAATTAAGGTAATTGTTAAGGATTTAATTATTTGAAAATTGGGATGAAGGAAAAAGTGGGATTTAATTAATTGGAAATTTGGATGAAGGAAAGAATGCCACGTGGTATTCAGATATGAGGATTAATAGTTTTGTATAGATAGTAGCTTAATTATATATATATATATATAATAAGTCTCATGTGCTTTCGAAAGTATGGGAGCCTTCGTGCTTGTGAGTTATTTTCGATGATGGGACATTTGATTCAACGATCGGTTCCGTTAGACATGATCTACGCTATTATAACTATTTAGAAATTAAATTTTATAATTTTTCGACATCATTTACCAAGCGATCAAAGAGTCTCAAAAATGACTATTTTAACGACCGATGTGGCACGTTTGTAAGTTCAACGTTATAGAACAATCCAAATTACGTGAAGCGTTAATAGAAAATTCTACTTAACATCAAGAGTAAGATCAATACTTCTTATTTGAAATTTGAGTCTTTTATCACTATTTTTTATGAGATTTTTATTTTCAGCCGTTCATTTTGAGCCTACTCGTTCACTACGCAAATAAAATCAAAAAATTATGAAATTTAGTTTCTAAATAGTTCCAACATTTTAGATCATGCCTAACGGAGCCGATCGTCGAATCGGATGTCCCATCATAAAAACAACTTACAAGCACGGAGGCCTTTGTACTTGCGAAAGCATAGGAGCCTAGCTCTCTCTCTCTCTCTCTCTCTCTCTGTATATATATATATACAGAGAGAGAGAGAGAGAGAGAGAGAGAGAGAGAGAGAGAGAGAGAGAGAGAGAGAGAGTCCTTCTGGAATACTATTGATAGCACCAAGCAATTGGTGCTACCAAGTTTTCAGCTTTTGGATGAAAGTATGTGCGGTTGGGATTATAGTGGTCCCCTAAGATTTTTACTATTCAACCAACCACCCACTAAACCCTAGGGGACCACTATCATTTTAACTGCACATTTCTTAATCCAAGGGCTAAAAACTTGATAGCACCAATGATCTGGTGCTATCGACAGTATTCCAACCTAATTATATATATATATATATATATATATATATATATATATATATATATATATATATATATATATATATATATATAGAGAGAGAGAGAGAGAGAGAGAGAGAGAGAGAGAGAGAGAGGGAGAGAGAGAGTCCGGCTACTATGCTATCGATAGCACCAAACATTTGATGCTACCGATAGAACCAATCATTTGGTACTATCAAGTTTTCTACCCTTAAATCAACCCCTTTGATTATTAAATCAACCCCTTTGATTATTTTCACCCGTTAGATTTTACTATTTTTCAAACCCAAGGGGCCCACTATCATCTCAACCACACATCTTTTAATTCAACGGTTAAAAACTTAATAGCACCACTGGCTTGGTGCTATTAATAGCATTCCAGCCTAGCTCATATATATATATATATATATATATATATATATATAGGAAAATGCTACTTGTACACCCCATTTGGGGGTGTACATCGCACACCCCACCCATCCAATGGGTGGGGTGTGGTGAGGGGTCACTTCACAATTTGTGAAGTGACCTCCCCACCCTTAGATGGGTGGGTGTAAGATGTACACCCCCTTTGGGGGTGTACATGTAGCGTTGCTCATATATATATATATATATATATATATATATATATATATATATATATATATATATATAATTGAGCTCCTATGCTTGTAAAAGCACCAAATTATTTGTGCTTGTGAGTTTTTTACCCTTAGATGTAGGAATGTGCCGTTAGGATGATGGTGGGCCCATTAGGTTTAGTGAGTGGTTGGTAGAATAGTATAATCTAAGGGGTAGAATTAATCAAATGATTAGATCTAACGGCAGAAAACTTACATGCACCAATTGCTTGGTGCTTGTCGGACTCTCTCTCTCTCTCACTCTCTCTCTCTTTATATATATATATATATATATATATATATATATATATATATATATATATATATATATATATAAGTTCTTGGTGCTATTAGATCTTTTTACTCTTGGATGAGGAGATGTGTGATTAGAATGATAATGGGCCCCTTAGGTTTAGTGGGTGGTTGGAAAAATAGTATAATCTAAAGAGAGAAAATGATCGAATGGATAGATCTAATTAATGGTGGAAAACTTGGTAGCACAAAGTGCTTTTTGCTATTAATAGTATAGTAGTCGGACTATATATATATATATATATATATATATATATATATATATATATATATATATATATATATATATATATAGGGCTACTATACTCTTATGAGTATAAACCCTTTTGTACTCATAACTTTTTCACCCTTGGATGAAGAAATGTGCGGTTAGGATGATAGTGGCCCCCTAGGATTTACTAGGTTGTTGGTGAAATAGTATAAATCCTATGAACTACTATAATCCTAACCGCACATTCCTTCATCCAAGTGATAAAAACTTATGAGTACGAAGGGATTTTAGTCATAAGAGTATAGTAGTCGGACCATATATATATATATATATATATATATATATATATATATATATATATATATATATATATATATATATATATATAGCATAGGGCTATTATACTCTTGTGAGTATAGACCTCTTTGTACTCATAACTTTTTCTCCTTTAGATGAAGGGAAATGCGGTTAGGATAATAGTGGTCCCCCTAAGGTTTAGTGGGTTATTGGTGAAATAGTATAAACCCTAGGGGACCACTATAATTTTAACCGCACATTCCTTTATCCAAGGGTTGAAAACTTATGAGTACGAAGGGGTCTATACTCACAAGAGTATAGTATATAGCGTAGGGCTACTATACTCTTGTGAGTATAGGCTCCTTTATACTCATAACTGTTCCTCCCTTAGATAAAGGAAAGTGCGGTTAGGATGATAGTGGTCTCCCTAGGGTTTAGTGGGTTATTGGTGAAATAGTATAAACCCTAGGGAACCACTATATATATATATATATATATATATATATACATATATATATATATATATAGTTAGTTAGTTAGTTAGTTGAGCTGGAATGCTATCAAGTAGCAAACGAATTTCGTTACAACCCATGTGTTTTTTATGATGGAGTTTCCAAATTAACGAGCAACACCATTGATCATGATCTAGACTATTAAAAATATTTAGAAATTAAATTTTAAATTTTTTCAATATCGTTGATCTAATAATTAAAGGTGATATAGGTCTTTTACTAGTTTAACAGTATAAAGAATTCTAAATTAATTAAACTTTGGTTAGAAAGTTTTTTAAACTATTTAAAATAAGATATATATACTCTTAATCTTGATTACAAGATTTCTATTATTATTTTTTTGAAGAATATTTATTTTCAACCGTTTATTTTTGTATCCACTTGATGAATAAGAAAAAAATATCAAAAAAATATAAAATTTTATTTTTAAATAGGTTGAACGGTTTAGATCATATTTACGGTGCAGATCATCGTTTCGAAAGCTCAATCGAAGATAGAAATTAAATAAATAATAATAAAACTCATTTGCTATTGTTGGTATTTTAGTCTTATATATATATATATATATATATATATATATATATATATATATATATATATATATATATATATATATATATATATATATGAGCAATGCTATATGCACACCCCGAAGGGGTGTATATCATACATCTCCACCATTTTAATGGTGGCGATATTTTTTACGGGTCACATCAAGTGACCCATCATCACACCCCCACCCTTAGATGGGTGGGGGTGTGAGATGTACACCCCTTACGGGTGTACACATAGCATTTTCCTATATATATATATATATATATATATATATATATATATATATATATATATATATATATATATATATATATATATATATATATATATATATAAAGGCCCTTTGGACGTCTCATAACATTAATTTTATAGATTTTTAATATCTTTTTGAAATAGAGTTTTTTATTATTATTAAAATGACGTAACAATACGAATGCCTCCATGCTTCAGTTAACACACGAGGCCTACTCTGGTTTTTACCTCCAACTCTTTCTTTTTTGTTAAATAGTTACCACACTGCCCGAGCATATCCACCATTTCCAATACCAATCAAACATAACCCCATCTCTCTCTCTCCCTCTTCCTCTTCCCCCCTCCCTCTAGCTCAATCGTCGAGGCGATCGCCGGAAACTATGGCGGATTCCGGGGAGACTCCGCCGTCGGGCCCCCGCGTCGTCGTCCTCCACAACGCCGAGGTAGTGACCATGGACGCCGAGTCCCGCGTCCTCAGCGGCGGCGCCATCGTCGTCTCCGGCGACCGCATCAAGGCCATCGGCGCCTCCCCGCAGATCCTCGCCGACTTCGCCCATCTCGCCCGCGACGTCGTCGACCTCCGCGGCCGCATCCTCCTCCCTGGTTCCCACTCTCTCCCCCAATTCAACTTGTATTTGATCTATAAATTTAGAATGATTATTGAATTCAGATGCAAAGTTTTAGGAAAGAGTTGTGGGACATGGAACAACTGTTTTCTCTTGAAACTTAAGCTACTTGATAACTGTGTTTTCTAAGACTTCGTTTGCTATCCAAATAAATCGAAAATAATGAAACTTATTTCCGCTATTTTGCCGGACGGTGTAAAAAAAATAGTAAAAATATTTATTCCGGTCAAACCGAATTATTTTAGAATTAGAATAAACCGAAAATAAATATTCCACCCATTTAGAGAAATAGGATTATTCTCATGTAATAGTTAGTTAATTAAAAATAATTAAAGTAATATAAAAGTATAGTTATATTATATATATAATTTTATAATATTCTAAAATATCTATATATAATTTTATAATATTCTAAAATATCTTATAATATAAAATAATAATAATAATAATAATTTTATAATAATAATAATAATAATAATAATAATAATAATAATAATATTATTATTATTATTATTATTATTATTATTATTATTATTATAAATTTATTTATATTATATGTTATTTTAAAATATATCATATAATATAAAATAAAATATTATATAAAGTAATAAATATATTAAATATATAATATTTATATATTTAATTATTATATAATATATTATATATTTATATATTATATAATATTATTTATATTATATATAATATTTATATATTATATTATATATTACATTATATAATATTTATATATTATATAATATATAATATTTATATATTAATTATTTATATTATATGTTATTCTAAAATATTTTTTTTATTTATTTATATATAATATTTAAAAGTATTTTTATATATTAATGTTCAAGTATATTATATATTAATATTGAAATATTTTATATAATAATATGATTATAATAGCATTAGATATAATATTTTAATTATTTTATATTTTAAAAAATATATTATTTTTATATGCATTATTGTACATATATTAAATATTTTATATATAAAAGATATAGATAAGGATAATTTTGATATTTTAAAAAATTTTAATCAATTTTTTGTACTATTTTTTATTATTCTTCATAAAATTACCCAACAAGATTTTGGTTATTCTAAGAAATAAGAAAATATCAAGCCAAACACAAATTTTTTTTTATTTCTCTATATTTTAGAGTAGTAAGTTATTCCAAAAATAAAAATATTTATTCTTTTAAACATTACTTTCTCACCCGACGCAGCCTTAAGCAATAGTATTTTTTAATACTTATATTCAATACATAATTTCTAGCTCAGATATCATGTTAAATAATTAACCTGAAACAATCACCTTTCTCTAAAGACTTAAGTTACTAAAGAATAGTATTTTTTAATGTTTATATTCAACACAACGAACTTAGAATTCCAGCTCCGATACCATGCTGTGTTAACTAATATGAAACAGCTGCTTTTCTGTAAACTATCAGAGAACAACGATGTATTACATATATAAATATAGAGTACAATCACATAAATTTTGTAAATTGTCTATTAAACTGTCGATATTGATAGCTCTAAATCTATTCTGTAAGTTGTACTTTGAGTAGATGCTTAGATATTGAAGCAACACGATATGCGAAATTAATTTAGTAAAATTTTGAGACATTGAGGAGCTCGGATTGAAATTGATGCATATTTTTATGTAAGGTATATTGATGTAAATTCTCGGTCAAAAAAAGAAGGTACTAGGTACGTAAGAACGTTGTTGAGACATAGGCTGAAGTTCAGAAAAATTTGGGGTTGTTTTTGGTGACAGGGTTTGTGAACACCCACGTACACACGTCACAGCAGCTGGGGAGGGGAATCGCCGACGACGTGGACCTGATGACATGGCTCCACGAGCGCATATGGCCTTATGAATCCCACATGACCCCGGAAGACTCCTACTTATCCACCCTGCTCTGTGGGATTGAGCTCATTCGCTCCGGAGTAAGTGTTGACTCTTCTCCATATATGATCTTTTCTCTCTGATCTGAAAGCTTTTTCGGGTACTTTGTGGTTTTAGTTAATTGTGAAGCTTTAAAAGTACTTTGCGGTATAATACTTATTATCTTTCCTTCACGAAAATTTCCGTAGTGTCTCATATAGTTGTATTACTCAGCCCTTCATTAGATAGCTCCCTCGACTTGATGAACAATTTGATATCTCTAGAAAGTTTGATTTTATTTTTTGAACCGTTTACCTTGATCACACATTTGGTGTATAAATTACATATCATTCTCTGTTCTGGTGACTGCAATTACATATTGAAGTGATTTCATTTGTTTTGCACCAGTACTCATTGCTGATGTTTTATGTTAACAGGAGCGACATTTTGTCCTCTCTAGAAGAAACTTGAGTAGTTCATCATAATTTAGTTGGTTATTCATATTCTTAAGTAATAACAAACAGATTTGGCTTCTTGGCTGAGTTTTGCTCTTATGCTGGCAATTTTAATTTCATTTTATTCTGAAACTATGTTACATGTCGGATATACAGTCATTGCTGATGTTATGTAAAAGTAAATTTTGAATTACTGTAAGCACACTTTAATTGTATATCTGACCTCTTGACTCAGGTAACGTGCTTTGCGGAAGCAGGAGGGCAATACGTTTCAGAGATGGCAAGAGCAGTTGAGCTATTGGGTTTACGTGCATGCTTGACGCAGTCAACTATGGACTCGGGTGAGGGTGTGCCTCCAATTTGGAGCTCACACTCTACTGATTATTGCATTCAGGTCATCTTATACACCATACCTTTTTGTCTCTGGCTTATTCTCTTGTGTATTGTGTGCGCATTCTCACGCTTTTGATTTAGGCTCTTGTATTTCCCACTTTTCACTTATGAGAACTGCTAAGTAGAGGTATGCAATTCTTAGAAGCATTTTGGCTCATGTACACGTGAATATGTTTTCTAATGAAAGTGCTACATATTTCTTTTCAACATTCTAGGATTAAAAAGAAAATGTACCTGTGCTGGCTTCCATTTATTCCACTTTATCTGGTAAATTGTATGTAGAGTTCTTTAGTGAAAATTATAGTTTGGAAAGTAGTGCTTAATTTATTTGACAGAAACTAGTAAGAGGAAAATTCAAGATTTCTACTGAATGCTGTATGTATGTATATATTGAGAAGGTTGAATATTCATTTTCTATTACAGTCTCAGAAGGAACTTTATGAAAAGCACCATAATACAGCCGATGGGCGTATCAGGATTTGGTTTGGGATCAGACAAATCATGAACGCAACTGATCAGTTGCTACTTCAAACTCGGGATATCACTCAGGAACTAAAGACAGGCATCCATATGGTACTGATCTAATAAATGCATACTCGTGGTAACCTTCTTGGTAATTTATTTTGACTACCGATAATTATCACAGTATGCTGTTGCAATTGACAAGCTTATTTGTGAATAATTTGCTATCTAAGGCAAAACTTCGTTATCTGTATCACGGTTAGCTTGGAGAAATGGCTTGCTTCTTATCTTCTCATTTATGTCCCTATGATCTGCTCTTAATTCTTTACTCTCTGTTTGAGAACACTCATAATCTTTTCTATTATTCACAAATTGAGGACAAGATGTTGGATTACTGCAATAAAATGGAAGATTACATGTCTAAGCTAATAAGTTACATTTGGTTTCTCAATTCAAGCATTGGTATTAGGATTCCAACACCTGAAGTAAAATGTTAGTACAAAATAGTAGCTAGTGCCTGGTACAAGTTAATAGAGCATTTTTTTGTAACTCTTCCCCAAAAATGTCCATTTTCTTCAAGTAACAGTTGTTGTTATCACACGAACAAATTTGTAACATAAAGTCTCTTAGATGGTAAGCTTTCTTTTCTAATGTTTATTACATAAGTTTAGAATTAAAGTGCCTCTAACTTTCTTTCGAAGCACTCGTGCATTTCTCTTTCTTAAGAGCTGGGAAATTGATACTGATTTGATCGTTCTTTGCATGTAACTTTTATTCTCCTCACTTGGCGCTTGAAGAGTCTAAGAATTTGTTTACCTGAATCCTGGTGGATGGGCAAGTTCTGCTAATATTAGTGCTGTTTGATTTTGCACTTACCATTCATCATAATCATTTTTGTCCACAAAGTTTTAATCAGCTTTATAATTATAATCACAGTTTAAGTTGTCAATGCAATGCATTTAATTGATATTTGTGCAGCATATTGCAGAAATCCCTTACGAAAATCAGCTCATCGTGAATACAAAAGGAGTTGAGCATGGTACAGTGACATACTTGGAGAAAATAGGATTTCTAAGGAGCAATCTATTAGCGGCACATTCTGTTTGGCTGAATGAAGCTGAGGTGAGCATATTATTATTTGTAAGCTTTCAACAATCACTGCTTAGTGACTGTGTGATGACTCGCGTTCCAGAGGATCACTCATCCTAGAACTACTCTAGCCCTAGCACGCTTAATTCTCTTGATCTCTTGAGTCTAGCCACCATCTAAAATATTATAGCCAGGTCAAGAGATTTAGCCCTATTATATTTCATATATATGACTATTCCAAATCATGGTGTGTCACATTCCAACCGCCCTCCCCTTTTAAGCCCTAACGTTCTTGTCAGGTTCAAGCACACTCACAAGCACCAAGCGATGCGAGACTTATCTCGCTAGTCTTAACCGACCTTGTGGGGCCCGCGCTTCACCCACAACGGTTGTCGGCCGGGGAGCCACGCTCTACACACTGTATGACCCTAACTCAATCGAGGCTCATCTCACACTTCCAGTTGGCGATTGGCTCCGATACAATTTATGACTACCCGTTTCCAGGGGGTCATCCATTTTAGAACTACTCTAGTCCTAGTACGCTGAACCCTCTTAACCTTTTGAGTCTAACCACCACTCAAAATATTATAACCGGGTTAAGAGATTTAGCCCTGTTATATCCAATATATAGAACTATTCCAAATCTTGAGGTGTCACAAACAACGAAACTATTTTGGGAAGATCATACGGGAAGTCCCTAGCTGTGGGTGTAATTACACTTCAGTCCCTAAACATCAAATGTGTCCATGGAAATATAAAGTATCGTTAAAATATGATTGAAATGTAAAGGACCTTACCTAACTATTGCATACTTTGAAATGGCTACCTGAACTTTGAAAGTATTGATTTATTACCGCCAAAATGTGCTATAAATTAATAGCTGGCTGATCGTTCATTTGATCTTTCGCAGATAGGTTTCTTTTCTGGTGCTGGTGTTAAGGTATCTCATTGCCCTGCCTCTGCGATGCGCATGCTGGGATTTGCTCCTATAAAGGAAATGCTCGAGAATGGTGTTTGTGTCTCTCTTGGTACCGACGGAGCACCGAGCAATAATAGAATGAGCATTGGTTTGTTTCAGGATCCTTAAATTTTCATTTCGATAAGCATTAATCTTTTCCCTTCGTAGAGCTTGTCATTAGAGTTTTTTTCCAATTGCCAAGAACTACGGTCTACGAATCTGAGTAATGTGGGGTGATTCATATACTCTTAAACAAAGAACATAAGATGTTTATTGTGTCATGGAAGTTCTGATGTCTGAATTGTACGTCTTTCAATTTTTATTTTGGGAGAGAATATTCTGATCTGCTGATATTTATAGAATCCCTGTTTTACTTCATCCAGTTGATGAGATGTATCTAGCTTCTCTTATCAATAAAGGACGGGAGGCATACATTACTGGAACTACAAACCCAACTGTTGTCCCTTCTGAAACCGTACTGAAGATGGCGACGATAAATGGTGCCGAAACAGTTTTGTGGGACAATGAGATAGGGTCTCTTGAAGTTGGGAAAAAGGTGAGATTATTGCCCTTTACCTGTTTTTTCTTAGTGATTGATGTGTTGAGTGCTGAATCTACTTAATGCTTGTTTGGCCTAGCTTTTGGAACTACTACTCTTCCGCGAAAAAGGCGAAGTGCTACTTGATTCTTGGACTAGCTTTGCGAGTAGAACAAAACTAGCGCAACTTTGAGAATGGAGATCAATTAGATTCTAAATAGAAACTAAAAGCATTAGAGATAGTTCGAAGTGTCGGAATAAAGAAAACTTGTTAATTATCAATGGCCTCTGAATTTTTTCCTCTTTTGCAGGCTGACTTGATTGTTGTGAATCCCTTTTCTTGGTCGATGGTTCCTATACATGACTGGTATGTAACCCACATGAATTTCTTATGTTATTTGTAAATCTGTATTCTCGTAGTGTTATGCCAATGCCATCCAGTTCACTGGGGAAAAGTTGGCTTGGCATTCAACAATAATTCTTGAAAGAGGGAACATTTCAATGATAATGTGCAAGAAATTGTGTTTACTTTTTTTAGAGATATCTATGAAAATTCAAATTTTGATGGGACATATATGTAACTGGATAATTTTGCGAGGGTTTTAATTTTAATCATGTAAGATGCGGTTTCTAATTTCTTAGACAAATGTGTATTTCAATCTACAAGGCTTCAAGAAATATTTGCAACTTCCATTGCCATCGGTGCAAGCCGCATAAACTAATATGTTAGTTGTTACTAGAAGGTTGGATGAGAGAGGAAAATAGACTGCATAAAAAATGAGTTACGATTTGTCATCCGAGTGAAGCTTGTATTACCGTTAGATGGGCATTAAATTTGAATCACCTGGATTTCATTGTGGAATAACTGACTTCTTTAGTTTTTTTCTGAAAATAGAAGTTATCAATAGATGAACTGCGAAAAAAAATTTCTCTAATATTTCATTACTCCATTTTGCAGTATTTCTAGCCTCGTTTACTGCATGCGCACGGAGAATATAGAATCTGTCATGTGTAATGGGAAATGGATTATGAAGGATCAGAAGATCTTGAACATAAAAGAGGTATTCTGACCTAATTGTCTTTTTTTCCGTGGATTAGAAAATCAAGGAAAATTCTAAGAATACGATAGTTTAATATACTTACCTTTGGATTTTCTTGTTTAGTGCTGTTATTTGGCTTAATATAACAAACTGGTTCTTTCATTACTATCAGGACACAGTTTGTCCTTCCTGGAGCTTCCACAAAAGTGCTTTTAGAGTGGTTCATAAATGCATCGAAACTTTTTCGATTAAAATCTCCACAAGTTTAGCTCGCATAATTGAAGATAATGCATTCATATCAAGTATTTGCTGTATTAAGGAGTTGCTCATTCTTTCCCTCTCATGTTGCAGGAAGACATCATACAATTGGCTGTAAAAGCCGCAAGCGACCTTCTTAAAAGAGCAGGCATTAATCTTCCTAAACGAATGAATTATATATGAAATTTTCTCTTCTCTCTTCAAAGCTTGGTTCTTTGCTTCATGCTGAGGATTTTGCTACAATGTACATTATGTAACAGTATATAGTAATGCTATATTCGCCGTAAGTGCGAGAATCCCCGACCTTACACAGTGTAGGGGACTTTGATACTGATTATGTATTCAAAATAAAGATACAGATTGTGCGCTTGAGATGAATGGCTTATTCATCTTTATGATATTACCTGGCTTCAATTTGATTGATCTTTGCTGTAGTAACATTTTGCCATGAATTATGCTGGAATATTCAGGGCCATTATTCATCCACAGAAGAGTTGCCCTAGACTTTGGTTGAATTTTACTTCCTGGAAATTATATCTTATTAATAGATTATTGCATGTTAGTTTATCCTAGTTTAAGCAATAATGCGCAAAATTATTGCCCTTTGTCACACAGAATCTACCTCTTTAGCTTCTCAAGGATCAAATCTTGAGTAATTGACCTGCAGATCTTATTGTCTTAGTACAACATTTTACTCATTCTAGCTGCACATTCTAGCAATTAACTAATATTTTTCTGGCCTGGTCTACTGGACTGGGCTCAGGAATAACTATACCATGATTACTAATATTAACATCACCAGAAAATTGAGCAGCATTATCTGCAAACTGTCTTTCTAAAGATAGAAACTGATTCTTATGCATTATATTTGCTCACAGCTTATAGCATCATATGTACTTACACGTGTATAACGTATTATTGCATGGGCGCCTAAGGCCTGCCTGCAATAATTGTCAATAGGAATGGGATTACATACAAAAGTCCAAAAATTGGATTTGATCATTTCTGTTGCTTCAATTAGCGTTTAAATCTGATACGTTCTTTCTTGGTCAGCCACGACATTCCTAGCCCACAGAAAAAATAAATAAATAAATAAATAAATAATTCATCTGACTTCTAAAATCCATGATGTGCACTCTTGCAGCAGGCGGAACCCTTGGCGGTTCGCAATATTCAAAAAGACCCGCATTTTGCTGAGGAACACAGAAGCGTCCTCACTGCATCGGAAGGAGCCGCCGCACACGCATTGGTCTGACAAGTGCGCGGCCTTGACCTGCCTGCAACGAACGCAGACTAGGTCCTGAAGGTGGTAAAGCCGCTCTCTCTGGCGAACTATCTGAAGAAGCGCGTTCTCCATCTGCTCGCGGTCGTACGGTTGCCCGCATTGCGGGACCGCACACCGCCACTCCTGGTCCCGCAGAGTCAGGTCACGGCATAGATCGAGGTCGCGACAGTCATTGCAGTAACTGTGTATAAGGGTGGTTCAAATTAGGAGAAATGATAAGGGTAGAGTTGTCCTTGACCTTTTACAGAATTTGCAATCTGGCCCTCAACCTTTCAATTTTCGAAGTCGGACCCATGGCCTCTTAAATTTCTTTGTTAAAATGAAGGGCGTATATCCTTTGCACTATGTCGACATTAAGTCCTAAATGTTGGAGCCTAACAGTTGATTGTGTGGTGGATAAATGGTGATTAAGTGGGCATCAGAATCTCTGCTTTATGGCCAAAATTAAGAGAACTAAAATAAGATATCCAAATTTGTTAAAATTGAAAGGTTGAGGGATCGAAACTTTGCAAAAAGGTTTAGTAGCATTGCTGCACTTTTTCTTAACAAGCAATAAACTAATGTTTCTCCAAAATAAAACTTTCCAGAGAAGTGCAGTAGTAAGATTCAGTTAACAAGTAGTAAAGTGATTTTTAGTTGCATACCTACAAATCACATTGGGAAGAGTGAATGATGGACAGGGGTCATGAAACTGTGCTTCAGGAGCAAACTCTTTCACCCGAACCAATTTCAACAGATTCTTCCTCATCCTCTGTCAAATAGGAGACAAATATAATCAGCCGTCCATGGCCAACATTGAAATTACACATCCCAAAGCTGAATCAGTAATGAGAAAGAATTTTATAAATCATCACTCTCAATAGAAAACAACAAATTTCAACCGAACATAACTAACAAGGCTTGAGGATGTGGACATGATGAGGTTTTACAGTCAGACAGGTTTTCATCGTGGTGCATGGAACAAGGATCATTAGTAAGTTACAAGAGAAAGTATCCAGATTAAGAAATAAAATATACGAGTGTTCTAGCATTTAAAACTCACATCAAAAGAACAAATAAAGAAATTAAAATTCAGAATTTTCTTCCTGATTTGTCACTAGCCCTGTAAATGGCTCTAAATCATTACCAACAGAAGGCTTCTCTACCTGGAATGTCCCCCTGTTTATGGGAACTGACGGCTATTGATAGGACTATATTTTAGTTGGAAGTGTTTTTGAAATTGCATTGGAAGGCACGCATCAGGTTTGGAGAAATGAGTCGGCTTAAATCTACTTCCTATATTCCATTGTGAAAGTAGGGTGAAAAAAAAATAGAAACATAATAAAAATTCTCAATGTATTATTGGCTCAAAGATTCAGACGCATCCAAAAGAAATTCCCTATTATTTGATTATTTAAGCAATCACATGTCTGTTATTCCAGTTTTAAGATAAGTAAGAGTTGGGATATACCAGAATATCATGTTGTACATTCTGGTCAAGAGCAAGAACGGCACAAACGTGCTTGATAAACTCTAGTGCAGCATCTCCTTTATGCACTTGGGAATCGAGCGGTCGAGATGAACCAGGATTTGAAGTTTCATCGCCCTCCATTTTGTTCTTTCCCTTGAAGTGGTGAAGTATATCGCATACAATCCTGAGAAGCTTCTCGGTAAAGTAATTGCTGATCTGCATTGCCAACAAAAGTGCTTTTGATGAAGAGAAAACTTAAAGAGTCAACTTTCATATGATTTCAGTTTATTTTTATGCTATTACCTGGTCTTTAAGATATCCAGTGACAGAAGCTTCAAGAGTCTCAGCAGCTATTACAGTGATTGATGGAGTACAACTGCTGCCATCAATTAAAGTGGTCCGAGCGGCAACTTGTTCGTCTAAGAATTTCCAAGGGATATACAAGAATTCGGATGCAATTAAGACAAAATGGTCCTGCTTGGCATACAAAAAAGTATTTACTTTGTACTATCATTTAAGCAGAGTAACAATTAAAGCGGGGCACTTTTGTTAAGCACCGAAGTATGTGTAAGATCTTGAGTTTATAAAGGGCGTACATGACAATTCAGATTTTCTAGGGATATATATGTATAAATATGCTCTGACCTGTGTGAGGGCACGATGTCTGTCTGTGTGCACACAGGTCTCTATCTGACCTGTGTGCACACAGACAGACATCGTGCCCTCACACAAGTCAGAACATATATGGAGTATGACTACTATACTATTATGAGTACGATCACCTTTGTACTTATAAGTTATTTTTTATTATAATGCTTCCGAATCAACGATCTATACCGTTAAATATAATTTAGAGATTTAAACTTTTAGAAATAAATTTTCATAATTTTTCAACAATCGATACCTTATGATCAAAAGGCCTCAAAAAATTACAATTTAAACGATCCGTATGGGATGATTTCTAGTTTAACGGTGTAGAATAATTGAAATCAGTTAAATTTTTAATAGAAAATTCTATTTACTATTTAGATCAAGATCAATAACTCCAATCTTGAATCGAAAAATTCAATTCTCTATTTTTAAGAGGTCGTTTGATTTTGACCGCTCATTTTGTACCCATTTGATGGACTTTATTATAAATTTAAAAAATTACAAAATTTGATTTCTAGGTACTTTAGATGTTTTAGATCATATTTAACGGTATATATCGCCAATTCGAAAATTCTATCATTAAAAACAACTTATGAATACGAAGGCTCCGTACTCATAAGAGTATAGAAACACTACTCTCTCTCTCTCTCTCTCTCTCTCTCTCTCTCTCTCTCTCTCTCTCTCTCTCTCTACTCTTATGAGTAAAATCCTTTTGTACTCATAAGTTTTCATCCCTTGGATGAAGAAATGTGCGGTTAGGATTATAGTAGTTCCTAGAATTTATACTATTTCCCTAACAACCTAGTAAACCCTAGGGGGACCACTATCATCCTAACTGCACATTTCTTCATCCAAGGGTGAAAAAGTTATTAGTATAAAATGGTTTATACTCATAAGAGTATAGTAGCCTACGCTATATATATATATATATATATATATATATATATATATATATATATATATATAGCTCATCTACAATACTATTGATAGTAAATGAATAATGTCTACTATCAACTTTCTACCTCTTAAATCCTGTATAATACCATCACTAAATAGTAAATCCTATGCATCCAAAGGCTAAAAATACATAGCAAACAGTCAAACACTATTCCTCTACTATCAATAGTATTCTAGTTACTATATATATATATATATATATATATATATATATATATATATATATATATATATATATATATATATATATATATATATGTGTGTGTGTGTGTGTGTGCGCGCGCGCGCGCGCACATACATAGTATATTTTTTTGAGAGAGACAGCATGCTAGCCAATTTCATTAAGTAAAATGAAATGTGAGGCAGCAAGGCCTCCAAGATAAAAGGAAATTAAAGGAAGAAACCGGAAGTTGGCCAAGGCGCCTTCATTCAAATTTTTCTAGCTATATATGTATACATTTCTCTACGGAAACTAACCTGAGTGGCTTTGGGCAAATACTCTGCTATATTCCAGCTGGAAACAATGTCCACTTGAGATCTATCAGCAACATTGCCGACAGGAGAACCAGTTGGGGTTTTTGCCTGGATTCCTCCGTAGTTATACTGAAACATATATATAAAATTCAGCAGAATCAAACTTTAGGCACTATGAGCACAGTATCTCTTACATTCTCATTAACAGGAAGGGTTGATAACAAATTTAGTCCCTGCAAATTCAAATCCCCATTTTTTATTTGACTCGAAAGTTTCAATTCTGTCATTTTAGTCTAAGGCATTGTTTGGTTTGGGTACAAAGGGGGGATATCCCCCCTTTGTACCCAAACATAAATGGGATTGGGGGGGAATGGGATATCCCCCCCCAAACCGGGTTAACGGTTTGGGGGGGGGATATCCCATTCGCCCCCCCCCCCCGAACTACTTTCTAGGCTTCTGCCTTGGGAAGGGGCATTTGCTTTTTTTTTTTTCTTTTTATTTTTTTTTTATTTTTTTTTTTCCTTTCTTTTATGCTTCTTTTGAATTTTTTTTTTTTTTAATTAGAATGTTTAAATTTTAAACCCCCCCCCCCTCCGAACTACTTTCTAGGCTTCTGCCTTGGGAAGGGGCATTTGCTTTTTCTTTTTTTTCTTTTTTTTTTTTTTCTTTTTTTTTTTTCCTTTCTTTTATGCTTCTTTTGAATTTTTTTTTTTTAATTAGAATGTTTAAATTTTAAAAAATATTTAAATTATAAATTTATAATTTTATAAATTTTAATTTTTTATATTTTATATTTTAATAAATCATAAGTATAAATTTTTATTTTTATTTTTTAAAAAATAATATTAATTTTAAAATTGTAAAATTTATACAATTTTTTTATAATTTTTTAAAAATTTATATAAATTTAAAAATTAAAATTTTTACTCCCACTTAAAATTTAAAAATTACTTTTTTTTTCCCACTTAAAATTTTTATAAAAATTAAAATTAATAAATATTAAAATTTGAATAAATTTTGAAATATTAATTTAAAAAAAATAAATAAAAAGAAAAGAATATTTTAATCTTTTAACACAAAAGTCAACTTTCTATTCCTCTTATTCTTCAATCACTACCAAACACTTTTTTTCTTATACCTGGTATAAGCCTAATTCCCAACCAAACACAATTTCACATTATACCTAACTTATACCTAACTTTATACTTATCCCTGGTATAACTCATTCTCTCTTATCCCCGAACCAAACGATACCTAAAGGTTGCCAGACGAAACAACCAAAAGATGCCACACCAGCATCAGCATTAGAGTAAACTGTTAGGGACAACCTCAACGAAACAACCATATCAGCAAACTGTACAATAATGTTGATGTGGCTTCTATTTTTGAACCTTCAAGAACTAAATTGCAAAATTAAAACTCCGAGTACATAATAGATATGAGGGTCAAACATCAAAAACCAAGTTTGTACTTAGCACAAAACAGCATTTAGTTATAAAACTCATGACAGGAATAGCTCTTTTCTAAAAAAGAACACATGTATATCAGAAGTTGGTAAATAGCTTGCGTTGAGAGAGAAGCAGATTAATCTTTACTAAGTGAGAACAGAATTGATTAACCTGATCCATGAACAGTAATGCATGCCAGTAGTGCAGAGGTTCCAGTTCAATCCACTCAAAAAGATCCCTAAATATAAGGAATAACAACCAAGTTCAATGCCTAGCAGAATTTTTCAAGATGCTCACATTGTTGCCAAGTAATAATATGTAACACACCTTGTTTGTAATGTGTTCAAAAGGCAATCGCAGTAAGCATGAGCCGCTGGCAAGTCTATCTTCCCTGTGTCTATAATAATCCTAGAGAAGCTTGCGAAGATAATTATAGCACCTAACTTTCGAAGCTCTGCTAGAAGTAAAGCGAACACCTTTCTCATGACCTGTCAATTTTGAACCATGTATGAAGAAGGGAAAGAAGTTAAATAGGAACTACTAAATACCAGTACATGTCAAAGTTCAGGAATGTATAAAGTACGACTTGTAACTTTTGATTTTTATAAGCAGTTTAAAACTCTAATGGTATGTTGAATTTTAATAAGCATTATGCAGCTTTTTACACAGGATTTTGGAATAGCTTCTCAACTCCACATAGCAGAAGCTCCCAAAATCCATGTGCTTGGTTAACAAGTACTCTGAACCTTTTACTACAGTAGAAGCTACATGAGCTCCTGCACTGCAAAAGGAGTTCAATTTTGAAGCTTCTACTTTAGCTGTAGCGAGAAGCTATTAAGGAGATTTTAAATAAAAGTTGTTAATGCCTTTTCAAACAGCTCTAGTCAAATAGCACTTTGTAGAAGCTCCGACCAAGCAAAATAGGTCAAAAGATACTATAGCACGATATATAATTAAGAATAAAATTGGCAATAAGACAGAACTTACATTGTGAAGAACTCGATGGAGAGAAGGGTCATGTAGTTTTGACAGTGGGCTGAATGTAAAGAACATATAAATGATTAATTGATCAATTCCTCAATAGGAAAGGTATGAAAGAGCGAAATTTCCACCTGCAAAGCCAGCGGTAAAGATGCTGAAGTATTCCATCAGCAAACACATTTCCAGAAGTTACTGCATCTGAGATACATCTCTGTATTAGTTGCTTTAGTACTTGAAATGCAGGTGTGCAAGAGCTAGCATTGTCAAAATCAGTTTCTGTAGCATGAGGCGTGTCATGGTCATATCCAAAAAGAGTTCCGCCTTCTAGTTCATCCACTTGGTTGCTCTTCAAGAGAGCATTAACAGCCAAGTGATGTATCTGCACAAGATTAAGCATTTTGCAGATCAATATACATGCATAGGTTGTTCCGTTACAATATGGGAAGTATCTCAATTGAGAAGTAAATATATTGGATGAGGAATGCCGGCCTGACCTTCAGTTCAACTGCCACCCTTCTATAGGCCCCAGGATAAGTCAGAGCTGGTTGATTGACCTTTAGGGAGAAGATTTAGGGAGAAGAGGCAAGAAATCGCCAATGAGTAAAACAATTTATGCACCAAGGTAAAATGAAAGAAACAATATGTAAAAATTTCTTTCTTTCCTCTTTTTTTTTTCTTTTTTTTTTTTTGTTGCCACTACCACCACATTGTGTTGGATTCGAACAAAAGAACTCTCACAAGAGATCGCATGGTACCAACTGCTAGAAGAAAATCTTTAAGCAATACAATCTTAAAGAAGCGCTTACTTCATCAGCAAAGCAAGTATCTCCCTCATAAATGCCTCCTATGTCTGGAATGCCATCATCAGATATCCAAAGTATCTGCATAAGAAAGACCAGTGATGTCAAGCAGAGAATGAATTAATGCCATTTTGCTAAAGAAGAGAACTTTTGATACAATCATCAAATAAACAACACCGACCACTTATTCAAAACCTTCAACCATTTGGTTATCTAGGTTCATATTGAATGAAATTGAGAACAATAACTCAAATATAGCTTTCTAAAGCAAATGAAAAACAGAAGCAAAGAAAACTTTATTAATATGATATAAACATGAGGCTTTCAGGTGAAAACCAACACAATAACGTAGCCATCAACATTGGTGTTGACAATTTCAGAGGCCCTGCAAGATCTCCCAAAAGCACAACAGAATCCTCATGACATAGTACTGTTCGTGTTCGCAACTTTTTTACTCATCTCTATTCAGAATCTAGGGCTTTCACAAACTTTCCTCAGGGTTTTCTCACGATAGTGGACAACTAAAACGTAAACTACTCTGGAAAAGAAAACTTTTCTTTGGATTATTCTTCCAAGTATTATTTCTGTAAATTCTAATCACCTTAATAGCACTAACGAAATGGTTAAGGGAGACAATTTGGAGCCTTTTCTTTCATACGCTACTAATATAAACTCAGCCTCTAAACTACTGACAACTTTAAACTGATATTGACAATTGGCGATTAGTTATTCGTGACAAACAGAATTTCCTAAAAATTCAAATATATTACTCAGACAAAAGGCATGTTGCTTTGCACTAATAGGAGAGTCAACCTGCTGCTGATCTCTTAAAGCCCGAGAGAAGAAGACATCAGCAGTATAGAGAAGCCAGTCAAGTTCAAAGTTTCCCAGAGGCACCTGTTTCATAATGTATGAGGGGCAAGAATTACTTTTACATGAATAAATCAGATTGTTATAGATGGCATAGATACCGTGAAGAAAGAAATCTTACATGTGCATATCTAGACAACATAATTCGCTCATTAAACCACTGGGATGATGCAGCACACCTTTGCATACTTATTTTGCCAGCTGTGACTTGCCAACCAAGAGCCTGAGTTTAAAAGGGAAGTAAATTCGATAGCAAAAATTAATGTGCAAACCTAGTATAAATGAAATTATTAGCTATCAATACAGTCATCACTTGAGGCCGATAAGGCATTCACAGTACTGTTAACTATAGCAGTTTAAGAATTTCTATCCGGGACCAGCTTAAACCAGTATGCGAAAACCTCGTGCTGGTTGACAAACCAGTTTTTCTTTTACTTGTTTTTCAGTTTCAGTTCTGAACAAATTTAAAGGGTAAGGGATGTTGGTTAACTGTTTCCAGCACCAAATAAAACTAATCTAGTGTTTCCATGCTTCTTGCCTATGTATGCTCAAAATGTCCTTGTTATGTTCTCTCTTAACATTTTTCAAAAAAAAATAAAAAAAGGGAATCTAAATCCATATAGATCAAATTCATGCTAAATTGGTTGCTACATTGGTTCAAATCAACCAGTTTTACCAAGTGAAAAAAAAATTGGTACCATGCTGAAAAAAATAGGTTTTTCTAAATCCATGAACCAGAACTGCACACAGGTCCCAGTTTAACAAAATAAAAAAATACTGGTCTTTATGCTCATCCGGTTTTCCTGGTCATGAACACTCTACAATCTCAATCAAGTCCTGGCTCGAACTCAAGTTCGTGCTGGCAAGATATTGGTCCAAGATTATTCCATTAACATTTGAGTTTTAGGTCCAGGTGCAGGTCTTGGTGAGTTTCTTCAAGGTCCCCAAAGGATATCATGGATGGTGAAAAATACCTGATAATTGCTGTCCCGAGCATTGCAAGGAATGCCGACATATGGAAAGTCATCCAAAGCTCGTATCGCTGATGTTAGAGCTTGAATGTTCGGGCATTCTATGACACCAATAGCAGGTCCAGGATGTTGATGCCTACAAAGAATGTTCAATAAGTTTCGAGAAAGTGATTTGAAAAAGCTTGAAAACATTTACTTATACAATAGATGAAGAGCAAATCTAAAACATATAAAATGTAACAGATGAGGAAATAAATATTTCAAGCAACTAGCAGATCACATATACAGATAAAGGGGAAGAGAAAACATAAAATATTAGTTATAGGCAAAATTCCTTGGCCAGATCATGTAGTTTGAATATTAATGTAATTGATGTTTAATATGCAACTGAAAATATCATGGCAATGACAAACCTGTAGTCAGCTAATGTCTTTTGCAAAAACTTAATACCAGCGTCATTCAATCTAAAATATTCAACCTGAATACCAGTGAACATCATCAAGAGGAATTAGAAATGGACAGAATTGAGGGAAATTTCCATTCTATCAAATAAAAAATTACTGCACCTTGAATGTAGCATTTCCACGCTGTGGAGGTTCAAGGGACATCATCTGGCAAGCTTCGCGGAATTGCTTCTCAAGAAGTGCTGAAGACAATTCTTTGTTTTGGAAAGGATTAACAACAATGGCGTATATTGTTAAAGTGACTGGAAAGTATAGAACATAGATAGCCCTTCCATCAGATGAGCTAAGAAACAACACAAACGAAAATGTGTCAAAGAAAATCTGAATGGAGTCAACAAGTAGTACAATTCTTTCTCCAAAAGGCTATGGTGGTAAAATAATGTTTGATATGGCAAGTACAAAGAAGAGTTACAGGAAGAACATGTATAAGGGCCATATCATAAAGAATCAAAACATGATAGCTTGAGGTTTTAGAATAAAAAACCTCAACATAATATGTTTGAAACATCGTGTCAGTATATTACATACCTATGATACAGATAGAAAAAGGAAATTGTATGTTCCAGATAAGAGCATTCAGCAGTAGTCTTCATCTGCAGCTCAGTCAGATTCCATACATCATGAACATTTCGGACTTTTGCAGTTTTTTCCACCTTGCACACACAGCCAATCTGAAGGATTGCATTGTACTCTAGTGATATCTTTGTTTCATATATTCCCTTGTGACATTCAAAACATAATTCTATCAATTAGAGGTTCAAATAAGAAAGACGATAGCAAGATCAATGAATAAAGCACGAAAAAAAATCTCTATAGATTTTGTAATTCTACAACATCATTCAAATATTAGAACATGGACCAGAAAGGAAACTTATAAGAAAAAGAAAATCAAATCAAGCTTTGCCCACAGTATGAAGAATATATACCATTCTAGATAACTAAATCACAATCAATGCTTCTAGACAACATCCGGTTGTCTAGGCTGCATCCTCAGCTTCATATAGTACTAGAAGAGAATTGAAAATCTTTTGATCAGCTATTAATATTTAATATGTGATAAGTAATGAACAATAACGCATTATATGAATAATAAAATTGACTCAGTCCTGTAAACTAATTTACTTTAAAAGTTCAGCAATTTACCACTGAATCTAGCCAACTAGAGTAATTCCTTAAACGAACCTTCATTTCAAGATCTTATTAAGTTTTCCTTTTCCACCTTCCTTTATGGCGGATGCAACCTGAATGAGGGTATTTCTTGTCGGATCGTTGGTGCTAACCATTAATCCCAAAGGCTCGAGCTATTAGAAATACGCAGCCAATTCACTTAAAACGTACAGACGGGTCTCGAACGACGTTAGGTCTATTGTTAGGCCTCTTGCCATTAAGTCTATTGTGGACCGCAACCCCACTCAACTTATTGGACTCACCCAACTCAACTTATTAGTCTCTTGGGCCTATTGTCACGGGGCAGAAAGTTGGACCAATTTTTAACCCATAAATAAATAGCCAACATTTCTCTCTATGTATACTCTCATAAGCATGCTCAGAACACCTTTATTTAAAGAAACAGGGCAGTTATGCCAAGCTGCAATAGTTACCACTTCCACTTAAAACTTTTTCTTTTTGAAATAAAAAGCACCCTATTGTATCTGGTCATTTTGGTCAACTGAAATTGCAAGGAATAGAGGAAACAAATCCACATTATATACTAGAAATATGCACAAAACAGCGGTAGATTCTACTAAATTGGATCTTCCAATAAGGAAGAAAAAGAACCGACTTATTATGCAAAACATAATTACTATGCAGTAGACTCCATTGCTTTAGGCTTTTAGCAGAGGAAAAGACCAGAATTAATCTTCTTGCTTTCTCAACATTGTCACAAACTATTTACCTCAACTTCTGGGTCTGCCAAGTGAGCTGCAAGCTTCTTGCTTTCAGCCCTGAATTGATCTTCATTTATTACTACCTGCATCAGAATGTAACATATAGCAATTTAGTCAATTAGAAAGTGCAGTCTAATGGATCCAACTCATTGCTCTTTAAATTAAAGAAACTCAAAGACCATGGCACCTCAATGAGATTATAACAAGGTCTTCTATGAGGAAGAATTTTTTTAACACGTCTTCCAGGAAATTCTTCTGTAATAGGTGCTCTGGTGTTGAGATAGAACACCCTTGGGACATTTATTGGGACCTTGACCATCACCCCGTCTGCAACAACCCATGCCAAAAAGAGCCCAGGCTGTTGGCTTGCAACAATTTGTATTATCTGGTTCAACAAATCATTTGAGCGAATCAAGCATCATTGTACAAACACAAAGGGTAGATTGAAAAAGAAAACAAAACTAAGGCACTAAATTATAAAAGAAAGTGGCTCAAAAATTTATCTACCTGCCAATGTGATCTAACAAGAGCCGAATCATGTCTCTTGAAAAATGAAGAAAACCGATTCCTACCCTTATCATGTGAACGATTGAACATGGAGGCAGACAACTTTGAATCATCAAAACCTAATCTGAAAAAAAAAATTACGCATAATTACACGTTAGGAAGCAAAAAAACAATCAGTTGCCTTTCATCAGCAGCAATATATCTGACCCTAGTAGGCTGAAGCAAAAGTATTTTTTTAACAGTAAAGAAGCATCTTTGCTTAGAGGAAAGTTCATCAATTTCCTGTAGGCTACAATTTCTGTAAGGAGCCAGTCACCCAGCCCACTAGTACTAGCAACATCTTGGCCTGAGCCACCGGCACAATAGGCCTAAGCCCAAGTTATTAGTACTGCAAGTACTTAGTCCTTATATACCCGCACACAATATGTTCCATCCAATATGGGAATATTGGGGCGTTATAAATTCTATACAAGAAGCACTAAAGAACACTAGACATAGGGGCAAAGTACTTCAGCTGGAAATGTGTTGGTAAGAATATGGTCAGATTAACCATCAAAAAGAAAATTTCAATTGAAAATTGATTTGTCACAAAAAAAGTTAGCAAACAAAGAAATTTGAGCCTATTCACTAATATTACAATAAGAGCATTGTAATAACTAGAAGTACAGGAAAAGAATATATATATATATAGTCTAGCTATTATACTATCGGTAGCACGGAAGCCTCTGTGCTATCAAGTTGTTTTCAATGATGTGGCTTCCAAATCTACGATCAATTCCGTTAGACTAAATCTATGTTATTAAAAATATCTAGAAAACAACTTTCATGATTTTTCGACATCATTTATACATTAAATGAGTGGTCTAAAAATGAACAACTAAAAATTAAAATTTCATAAAAAATAATAATATAAAACTTCAATTCCATATCAGAGGTCCAGATCTTGCTCTAAATAGTGAAGAGAATTTTTTATCAAAATTTTATCAAATTTGAATTGTTCTACATTATTAAACTCACAAGCGCGTCACATCGGCCATTAAAATTATCAATTTTGAGACCTTTTGATCACTAGTCAAATAATGTCAAAAAAAATATGAAATTTAATTTTCAAATATTTCCAATAGCGTAAATCAAGTCTAATGAAACCGATTGTCGATTCGGAAGCTGCATCATTGAAAATAATCTGGTAGCACAGAGGCCTCCGTGCTACCGATAGTATAGTAGCCAGACTCTCTCTCTATTAAATGTATATATATATATACATTTAATATGCATTTGACATATAATTCATGATCATTCGTGTGCATGGCACACACTTTGAGTCAAAAAACTTTACGTACCTTCATCTCTCTCAACCAATAGATCGTCAAGCCTTATACAGGCCTAATATGTAAAAATATTAACTCATTGTTCAACAATATAATCTGATTACTGGAACTACAGAGATATGCCTAAAAGATTGAGTTTTCAAGTAAACACCTAAATTTAAGGAATCACTATGATTTTAGAAAAATGAGTCACAACAAAATGAACAAATGATGACTATTGTTGATTCAATAGTCCACAAGAAAAAAACTATGTGTCTTTTGTTCATCTTTGTTCCCCATGTAAAACAAAACAACGGTGTTGTTCTGTCAAACTAATCTATGCAAAACTCGAGCCAAAATGTTCCAGATCATGAAATTGATCTCTTCAGGAATACATCCAAGTACCAAACTCAAACTTGCTGCTTATAAACTACTGTAATAAAACACTGCAAATTACTACCTGCGTCTCTTCTTTTGCTCACGTGTTTCTCTCCATTTCCTCTTCTTGGCATCAAGCCATCCTTGATAATCAATATTTCTGTCGATAACTTCAGCAGAGGCATTGTTTTTCTTCAGCGACATGAGTGGTTCATTTGACCTGCACGCAGCACCATTTTGCTGCTGCTCAGCTCCCATAGAAGATTGTTTAATTGGATAGTTTTCTTTATTTATTTCATAACTATGAACTATAGGCCTATGGCCTTTTCTGGAAGGAGCCTTTGAGGTGACTAAGTCTTCGACATCTCCAAGATCTTTCTCATTTTGCATTGCTGCATCTTTGCTCGAGATACTGAAGATGTCAACAATTTTACGCTGCCGAAATCGGTCCTCTTTCTCACGGACCTTCTTGTGCAGCCAATCAGGATGGGCCACTCTAGGAACAGGGTTAGAAACCTGAGAAAGGTTTAATTAGAAAATAAGTCAAACAGTTCAGTACAAGAAACTATAGCTTGCACCTGGCGTGCTTTGCCAACCCATGCATCACCAGTGATCCACCTTCTAGCCCATCTCTTACTTCAATGCCCACTACCGAGTTAGTTGCAGCCTTTCCTTGATTCCAAAAATATTGGATAGTTGGATTGAAAGTGTAAGGTAGAGTGGAAGGTAGATCACTGGCAGTGCACAGGTTGATGTGGTGCACCTCTTGCGGGCAATAAATACTTGTTCAGAACACTAGCGGATAAAAATTAGGCCTCGACCTTCTGCATTGCAGCAGGAATTGTGATGATCTTCTGAATAGCTGAACTAAGACGCTGCTTGTAATAGGACCAATCAATTATAGATCGAATGCCTGCATCTGATGAAATTTTGCACCATTTGCGTAGATAGTGCTTTGCAATTTCTGCAACACGAATAGCCAGAATGAAGTAAATGAATGAGATTGGTCCTAAATTTAAACTAATAATAAAGTATCAATCTAACACACAATAAAAAAAAGTATCATACCAGCATCTGTTTCAAATATGGCAACAGGGACAGCACGTTCACTTACTGGAGTGCCCTGGACAAATTAGCGGTTGACATAAGTTTATTATGAAATTTTGAAATTTCTTGACATTATTAGTGGAAAAAAGGTAAATAAAATATAAACTATTTAAACCAAAATATTTTAATGTGTAAGATAAGTGAATGAACAGGACAATTCCATAGATATGCCAATGATCAGAAAGAAAGGTCAAGGAGAAACAATATGGAGCAAAACAAATGGCCAATTGTAACGATCATATGAATAGCCATGTGAAGTAGCAAGATCTTTAGCTTCATCCTAATAGCTGAATGTTATGGGGTAAAGAAGAAGCTCAATAAATTTGTTTAGATAAATCAACCAAAGTTTCTCTCTCCAATCCATACAAAAGAGCAAGACGTATCAGAATAACTAATGGCCCGATGGTACAAATGCTAGAGAAGAGAGATAGCTTTTAACTGTACTCTCTTCCATGACCAATGTATACTAAGATAGTGCTTTGAAGCAATAAGTTAAAAATTAAAATAAAAAACAGATATTTGATGCAACTCTGCAAATTCATAATAGCTCGAAAAAGAAAGGGTATTTGGACGTACTTCCCGAAAATTTTTAAGACTCACACATTGGCCCAGCAAAGTTTATATATAATAAACATCCCTCGAAACTTTAAGGGGGTGTTTGGATTGGGTATAAAGGGGGGATATCCCCCCTTTATACCCAAACGGTTTGGGGATATCCCCGTTTGGGGATATCCCCCCCAAACGGGGATATCCCCCCCCACACGGGGATATTCCCCCCCCCATACCGGGTATTGGGGGGGGGGGGGGGGGGAGGCGAATATCCCCCCAACCGCCCCTTCCCAAGGCAGAAATGCCTTGGGAAGGGGCTTTTGTTTTTTTTTTTTTCATTTTGTTTTTTTTTTTATACTTGATTTTTTTTTTTTCTTTTATACTTCGTTTGTTTTTTTCTTTTTTTTTTTTACTTCGTTTGATTTTTTTTTATTAAAATTTTTAAATTTTAATAAATATTTAAATTTTAAAATTTTAATTTTATAAATTTTAATTTTATTTATTTTATATTTTAATAAATCTAAAAATTTTATTTTATTTATAAAAATTATTAATTTTAAAATTTATACAATATTTTTATAATATTTTTAAAATTTATATAAATTTATAAATTAAAATTTTTACTCTTACTTAAAATTTTAAAATAAACATTCTTTTTTTTGCTCACACTTAAAATTTTTTTAAAAATTAAAATTTGAATAAATTTTAAAATTTTAATTTTGAAAAAATTATTAAAAAAAAAGAATAATTAATTAAATATAATATATAATTAAAATTAAATTTTAATCATTAAAAAAATTATATATAATTATAAATTTTAATATATATAATTATATATATATATATTTATATAAAAAAAGAATAATTAATTATATAAAAAAATTATATATAATTATAAATAGAATAAAAAGAATAATTAATTAAATATAATATATAATTATAAATTTTAATCGTTAAAAAAATTTACTAAGACTAATTAAAATTAAATAAAATTTGTTATAGTATATAATTAATTAAATATAATATATAAGATTTGTTACAATTAAAAAATTTTAATATTTTCTTTAATTATCAAATTTATAATATACATAAAAATAAAGGTCACATCGTCATTAAACATAAAAGTCAACTTTATACCACTTATTCTTCATCCCCAATCCAAACACTACTTTTCTTATACCAGGTTTAAACCAGGTTTAAGCCTCATTCACATCCAAACACAATTTAGGTTTAAACCAGGTTTATCCCTTACTTTATACCTATACCTGGTATAACTCATTCCGGTATAAGCCACATCCAAACGGTACCTAAAAGTTTACAAATAAACCTTTTCCCGTCAATTAAGCAAAGAAGCTTGAACATTTATAGCTAAACAGCCATTATATCTTTTAAAAAATAGTCATTATTTGATGGAAAATGAAGAGAAAAATTAATATTGAAATGGTCAAACCTGCAAAGTTAAGACAGTCATTTGCATAAGAAATGATCAAATATCAGTGCTAATTGATGGGGAGGGATATATGTGCAAGTTTTAAAAGTTTAGAGGGAAAACGTTAGTAGAAACAAATACATATTCTAAACATTCGCAGAGATGTAAATAATCCAATTTTCCCAAAAAAGAATGGCTTACCTGTGGCTCTCGAGCAACAATATACTGGCAATGCAGTCCTTTGTCTTTCACCATACTGTCCCCAAGAAAATCAGCAAGCCGCCTTGCTGTGGTTACAGCACATGACTTCTGCACTCCATAATCAACTAAAGACTTACTCATTGTGCTTGATTCTGAGATGTAATCAAGCAACTCACTATCAGCAATATCGATTCCTTGATTCTGACGAAAAGATAAGCATGTTTAGCATAACATGAATCGACTGTCTGACCAACTTAATAAAAAAAGAAGGTTGCTCTGAATTGATTTCTTACATCCAAAAGATCTAGCCAGCAGTTTGCAACAGATGCCACAGCTGCATAGCATTCCTCTAAGGTCGACCCATGGAGAAATTTGTCAAAAACCTCTGCCTGATAATTAGAAAGAAGATTAAGAATGAGGAGTATTTTTAAATGCATTATGAAATTCATTATTTTAAGCTTGTGAGCAGCATTATGGAAGTATATCAACAGCAAAAAAGGGAACAAAGGCCACAAAGATGAGAAAATGTTGCCTCGAACTGGTCATCCATGGACAACTCATGTAAATCTTAACTTCAGGAACCTTAGCATGTTCAATAAACCATTGGATGTGTCCTAAAACATCTAAAAGGCTACATAACAAAAATCACAAGTTTAAGACATCAATTTTTTATGCGTCGAGCAAAAGCTCTTTTTAAACCGTTGATATTTCAGACTACTTGATGACCAGGAAATAGTATCAGAAAATTATAATTTCAAATATGTATATTTTAGATGTTCCAGATTCCATTCAGGCGGTTTACATTTTGATTTCCAGTCCATTGTGATTGGATTATAGCACAAAGTTCTTGAATGATATATTGGACCACAAGGTAGTTAGAAGCGCACCATGGTCTAAACCAGCATGCCCACACTATCTAACACAAATTTAAGTTTATTTAGTTTTTGAATGTGTGACTCTAATGAACTATGTTATTTACCATCAATAATTATCAAATTGAACTAAGTAAATTATATAGGTCATTTTCAAGCAACCACTGTCTTTTACATTTGCAGTACCTCTATACAGAACAAACGTGAACATACATAGAACAAAGACATACCTGGAAAACCTTTATAAGCTTCAGCTCACCTCTACGTTTGATCTCAAAACCTTTGAGCTCTGCGAGGGTGCCATCTTCATTAAAAACAGCATACCTCTTCTTAATTAAAATTCCTTCTTCCTTTGAAGCTGGGAGTATCATTGCCTACCATAAAGGTTCACAGCAGTTTGGAAATAATGTACGAGAAAAACGCATAAAGGTCCGAATTTTACTGAGGAACTTTTATTGCAAGAATTCTACCTTGTAGGGCCCATCAACTTCAAATTCTATGGAGCATTCACTGTGTGTAGTATAAATCTTATTAACTGGATCTTTAAGTGTCTGGCATGAGGTTTAAGAAACAAATATAAGTGAGATAGGCTGAGTGAACCGATATATTGAGAGGATACGGCATGAATGTAGAGAGAGGAATCAGAATAGAAGCACACTGCCAATTACAGTACATTTCTTGGGTCATTCCTTTACCTGGTACTGGTCATTAGTGTTGTTCCTTGCCACATCGACATTAAGCATTACACATGGATATGAGATAGTGAGTTTTTTCTTTCCATCTCTGAGAGAAAAGTATCATGACAGCAAAACAGAAGATAAGCTATCCATAATAGTACAAGCCAAAATAATTTAAAATGTGTTATGTAATAACATGTCTTCCTTCAGATGAGTGATTAGGAATATTTAAGAGACAAATAATGAACTCACTTCGTTTTAAAGGTAAAATTCTCAGGAAAAGAGCCAGGAAGAGCACACCAGATGCCATCTGTATCCAGCTCAAGTGGCCTTCCAATCTTCTCAACGAGTAAACGTGCATTTTGTATTATCTTCGCACCCGTATAGGTTACAACTCCAGCCATTTCCATTGAATACCATCTTGCACCCCTTTAGAAAGCCAATGAAAAAAGTTTATTAGTACCTACATACCTATCCACCAAGCACAACAGATTTAAGGTAAAAAGTAAAATCATTCAAATGAAACTCACTTGCGCATGACGTATCCATAGAAGGAATTCAAGATGCATTTGTGAGCAAGCTGTAGAGAATCATAGAGAATAACCATATCCTGCGAGAGGGGTATTAGGAAATCTAATGAGAATAGTCATACGCTGATAAATTCAAAATAAGGGAGACAATAATAGCACCTGTGCTTCCTGAATTTTTATAGAATTTCCACTTGCTTTTGCCTCTGCTAGTTTTCCCTTCCATACCTTATTAAGACCTTTGTACTCATACCTCCTGTCCCGGAAACTGAAATTCAACAGTAAAACAAAGTTAAACTTTAATGAAAAGCACAAGATCAGAATAAGGGTTTCAAAATGTAGAGGAAATTAAAAGTTTGTAAACCTTCGGACTGTGTCCACATAGAAAGGATTTTCACGCATGCATATTCCAGCCTCTCTAAGTTCTGTGATTGGCTTGTCGAGAACCCTTCTATATGCCTGTTTTCAATCATTATTAGGGCACTTAAGAGGTTTTTTGATGAAATTGTTCTGCTGTAGGTGCTTGCTTACCTTCTGGCAGTACTTTTTTAACCGTTCCTTCAACTTTAACTGCTGTTCTGATTTTGAGAGGTCAAGAAAAGGCTTCAAGGACTCACTGTTACCATTGTCTACTAGCTCTGACTCAATTTGTTTCTTTATGTGATAATAATCACTAAAATGCATGGCATAATAGTAATAAATTAGTACGATGAAAAGTTCAAGTTTATCTTGCCATGAAGTTTAAATAAACAGTAAATGTAAAACCTCTTTTTTCCCATGTATGTCTCCCCCCTCCAAACCCATTCAAGCTTTCTAAGGCAATTCTTTCCTGGACGGTTGAAATCACATGCAGTACAGACAACGTCTGTAACAATTGATGGTGGCTGCAGTGACAGGTGAGATTTATACACATCATTATCAAAGTAAATAGGACTGTATACAACCTTGATGTAACTGATAATAAAAAAAGGTAGAATTAGATGTAGAAAAGTCTCACATAGGAGAAAAGCAGGGCAGATGCATAAATTCGCATTTGAAAAATAAATGTGACAGTTTATACATTACAGCACCAATCAAAGCAAAGTTAATATTAATAACGAATAGAGAGCTACCAAGTTTTTTTGGATAGCTTTTCCTTTGAAAGTCATGGAAGCTTGAGAAAGCAAAAGGCCTAGTCATATAGATATAGAATGATGTAATGATGCAATCCAAATGAAAGAGAAACAGGTAAAAATTCATGGCCATACCTGCAGTCTGTTTGTTAAAATAATGTTTGGGTACATAGCAGCGACATCTAGATGATAAATGAGAGGGTGCTCCTCCCTTGTTGGATGATCCCGCAATAGCATGAGCTGCCAGATAAAAAGAAGAGTACAAAGCTTAGTCAAAATGTTGCTTCATAGGTAAAACAAGTTTATATAGAGTACTTCATCTATTTTTCAACAAACAAAATAATATAATTCAAAGTTTAATAAATACTCTCTATCAAGCTAAGATGTAAGAATTGCAGAACTTGATGGTGTTTGCTGTAATTAATACCAAGAACTGCAGAAACTTGATGGGATATGTTGTAACTAATAAAATACTTTGTATTGAGCAGAATTTATGTAATTTAATCTGAACTAAAATGAGTTGCATTAGTAAAGTTTGGTACAGCCAAACTTTGTGTTCTTCAGCTCTTGTTGAAGTGTCACACGATTAAAAAGTTGAGATCTTTCATATATGGGTTTTAAAAGAGAAATTAACAGTTATTAAATCACCTTATCTAATATGGCATTCTTCACATCCTCATAGTTCAAGATAGAATCAACATCCATTTTCCCCTCTACTGTTATTGCATATTGCAAATCACGATCAAGATTGCTCATCAGTATCTGAAAGAAGAGCAATACATTAATGTCAGAAAAATCAGCTGCCAGATGAAGTTATGTGTACACAAAAGAAACACACAAACACACACTAGCACAAAGCATGCAACTGTTAAGTAAAGGTATGAAGAATGTCTACCTATTTAGAAGGTGTTATGACGTTTGCCAAATGATAGCCTTCATTATATGTAAAGTTACAGATAAAAGATGCTGATGTGGAAGCCAACCAATAAAGAGAAACAAGTACACCACAATGCTCAATTTTTGTGGCTGACCTAATGAAGTTTTTTTAAACTTAATTCTTGCCTCTGCCAAGCATTTTTTGTTCATATCTGAGAACTCAATTATATCGGAAAGAAATGGAACATACTTCAAGGGAAGTGCAATGCAGAAAGGACATGATGGAAGCTTAAAGGTAGCAAAACAAAGACAGGATTGGGAGCTTAGAGGTAGTAAAATAAAGACAAGATTGAAACTTAGAATTGACAAATTCGAAGGTAAAATCCGACTATGATATGTTATACAAACAAATAGAGTAGGAGGAGCAACCAAGTCAGCAACCAGACAAAAACAGAAAGCTAACTAGCTTTTCACTAATTATATATGCCAAAGCACCACTAATTACTGCCATAAAAATGTGCCTAATAAGGATTGACCTAGCCAAAAATAGTCATTATATATAATTTACGAATATATAATATTTTAACTGGTTGCCGACCACAGCTGCTTAATTGACTGGCATGTGAAACCTAGATACCATCAGTCCCCAGTTTGAAGATGCAGGGGCAGAGACAGAATTCTATTGCAGGAGGGACAAAATATTATGCCATAATGTCGAACTTTTTCTTATTAATACATGTTAATTCCACCTTATTGTTGGTTTACACTTCTGCATCGTCCACATTAGATATATTTGCCCTTACTTTAACAGGGAATTTCATTAATAATCCCAGGTGAGAGGGGGTATCTATATATTCCATGGATAGGGATCTCCTCCTCCCTCACCCACCGGTATATTTGGCTCCGCTCATGTGAATATGTCTGCCTAATGCAGAGGGATAAATTTCTGACATGACATCTTGGAAATAAACAAGTCCAGAAAACATGAGGGATTACTACAAGGTAAAATAACCTCATATGCAGATGGATCGAGTTGAAATTTTGTAGGAAGATCAGATCTAAAGACACCAGTTTCGAGGCATTCAACATGGCCCCCAATATAAGTCTCACTTTCTAAAAGCCGGCTGTTATAAAACTTCTCCGGATCAGCTTGGTGCTTGTTAGGACAAATAACGTTTGCCAGATACGCCTGTAAATTTAAACAAATTAATCGCAGTGAGTATAAAGGTATAAAAATGCAGCCAAAATAGGACAAAAAAGCCAGAAACTGGTATCATGGGTATTTTCTTTCAATATTATAGCACTATATTGTTCCATAAATAGGGGTAAATCATAAGAGCAAAAAGCAGTGAACATGAAAATGAAAAATTAAACAAAGGGCATGTGTTTTATTTTTTGTCATAAAAACTAAATTGAAAAAATGGCAGGCATATTAACATATCAGAGTAAAGGTATAAACAATCTCCTTGGAGAATGCCGGCTCAACTATTTATTAGCCTAAACAAACAAAATAAAGAACAGGATCCTAAGCTTGTCAAGCAGAACATAGAAGAACTTTAAGAAATGAAAAAAAAAGAAGGAAAGAGCTTCTTGAGCTATCAATGGCATATAAGAAATGTGCACTGGCAACCTTTGTGGGTAATAGCCATCAACATAGTAAATTAGTTTTAATAATCACCTGGACCATGAGAAGCATTTCACAAAGTGTTCCACTTCCTTTCCTCAAGACCTCATCCGGCGGCATAGGTATTATAGTTGCAAGAGAGAAAATAAATGGATGAACATATGTCATGTATAGGTAGTACGTTGCTACAGCATCTGATACAGAATAAGAAGCCATTTTCTGAAATGAAATCAATGTAAAGCATCAGAAAATTCATAGGGAAGTCGTAGAATGATAAAGGCAGGTAGTTGGTGACATTACTCGAAAAAATAGCAATCAAACTATCTGCCCCTTGACCTAGCTTTTGAAATAACATCCCTACTCCTAGAAGTAGCAGCCGGATAGTCAAAAAGGAAAGCCTCAAAAGTCTGTTGAGGCGAGAAACCCAAAGGGAGCCTCTAGGCCAGAAAAGTAGAAGCTCTAGATTTGAACTTTTCCTTCTGCTACAACAGGTTGCATTTGGAGGAATTTAGAGAAAGCCGTTGCTTTGTTAGACAGCTCTACTCAAATAACACGTCTATCAAAGCTCCAGCCAAACAAAAAAGGCCCTTAGGCACATTGTTCTCATATGCTTCATCGTTTGCATTTCTAAAGCAGGTTTAAATACTTTATTTCTATCAGCATATTGCATACTGTTAGAAATCAGATTATACTATGTTACCTGAGGTTGTTCCATGGCAAAGCGGACCATGTCTTCAGGATTCACCTCCAATGGATTGTAACCCAACTTAGCCTTTGTAACAGCCTGGAAATTAATAGAATAAAAAGGAAAGAAACTACAATTTGATCATTCATCAAAAGATGATAAAGGTTCAAAAGCTCAGTCAGCTACAGAACAGAGAATGCAGAGCTAGAATCATAATATCTAGCCATAGCTACGAATAAAGTATTAGAGTTCACATATCAACCCACAAAAAACGGTATGTTAGAACAAGTAGATTATTCAGAAAAGTCATTCAAAATATGGGAGCCCTTACAATTTGCTAATCATAATAAAAATTATAAAGATGTTGATTCAAATACTGCAACTTTTCTGCAACATAGTAAGGGATACATTTAAAAAATGGTGTAAGCTATACTAGAACATTTGGTTGAAATCATATAATAGGACAGGCAGAGTGAAAATGAAAACATGGGATTCTTAACTGGACAGATAGAGTGAAAATGTATATATGGAATTCTTAACTCCCAGAGTATCCTGATTGGAATCGATGAAACTAAAAATAGCATTGGAAAGTGTCACCTGATACCATAACTAGCAGACCATTGTAATAGATATACCGGAAGACGGCACAATTCCTTAGCACATAAATATTGAAGCTAGAGAGAAGTACTAAAGCACCAAATACAGATAACTAATAATAAATAAATATGGCAACAAGAGCTGAAAGTAATACAGCTTACGATTAATATTGAGAAAATAGTGCATGCATGCATTTCAGTGAGATGTGATCATTTCACCTTAAGGCCCTGGCTTCCTTGAGGAAGATAACTATCACGTTTGACCCAAGCAAAACAGTCAAGATGGCAAGAAAATTTAGCACGGCATTCTCCTTGATTGCTGTCATGCTGGAAACCTATTTCCTGGAAGGACAACATAACAGCAAGCTCTCTAGATGAGTTGCAAAAACAAAAGTATAAAAACCTATTTGAAAGAAAAAAAAAAAAAAAAAAAAAAAAAAAAAAAAAGTGCAGTACGTAGAAGCATCCCTTGCATCCCATTACATTGACTGAAAATAACAAGATATAATGAGAAAACATAGGGGACATCGACCAAGAACTTGCTTCCAGCCTTTCTATTTTAGTTGCAGGAAGTTTAGAAGCTCACACATGCAGCATTTCTAATATTTTTGTCTCATGCTTATGTCACTTCCAATATTCTGAATATCAAGACACACAGACTGTCCTAGACTTCAAACAGTTGTCAACTGCCAAATTAAGGAGGAAAATTATAGAAACTATTTTGGCTATATGGCAAAAATATTGAACCAGGCTTTATCATTCTCATCAACACAGTGCTGGTTAACAGAATAAAGAAACTGTACATCGACACAAAGTAGATACAGCATGTGAGTATAGTGATAATAGAAATACAGCAAATGAAAAATATCAAGAGGCATTGCACTAAATAGCCTGGTTTAAGTACTACAGTAGATATAAGAACCAATCTTTCTGGTACAATGTTAAGAATGTGAAATTATTTAATGGATGGTTGAATTGACAAACTCACAGTATACCTCACTCATCTTAATTCCGTGATGAGCAGCTCGTTTCTCCAAGAATGGCCAATCAAAGAAATCACCGTTATATGTAACATAGATACCAGGCTTCACCTCTTGCATGTGGGAAAACCATGCTTTAAGTAGCTCTTCCTGTAATAATACAGTAGAAAGTAAAAGATAGTAGGGGTTGCGAGTAATATTCTAAAGTAATGGGAACTAAAATTAAAGAACCTGACTTGATAAGACAGATTTTATAATTACCTCATTTTTCACATTCTTAACTTTAAAGTACCCCTCGTATTCTGGTTTAGGGGTATATTCCAAATCTTCGATATCTTCCCCTACACACTATTAAAAAAAAATAGAATAAATAAATAAAGTGAAAAAAAATAATTCAGTTATCCACATTGAGTGCAAAAGATGTTGAGTATGGTGGGAAGAAGCATAATAAATTATCATGTATGTACGTATTGATACATATAATATCATCCATGCTGGACCTGCAATCTATGAGAATCTAGTGACTTTCTTAGCAGCATTTATCCATACTGATCCTGCAACATTACAATCTATAAGTATCTAGTAACTACATGGGACACCAGTAAGGCGGTAAATCAAAGAACAAAAAGAAAAAAAAACAAATTCTCGTATAAGAATCAAGTGTGCTATGCCTCAGCAATTCGAAAAGTATTGGGTTATGAAGAAACAAAATTGCGGAACTAAGGAACTTTATCACACCTCTCGGTTGATTATCAAGTACCCTTGCCCATCAATCATGTATGATATCATCATTATCATATCATACTCAGCATCTGGAAACTTTAGTGGTAGTTTCGTCGTTTCAATGTCAAATGCACAAACATGAACTTCCGCACGTTGAAGAAGGTCGCCCCTTTTGTCAAGCAAAATACCCGAACTAGATACACCAACATCATACCACTTCCCGCATCTAATGTCTGACATGAGTGAAACAGAGAAATAAGGCGTGGCTGGTGCAGAAAATAGCAACAGAACAAGTTGCTAGGAAGAGAAGCAACCATGAAGTGCTGACTATTGAGAGCTACAACTAACCATTATCGATAGCAAAGCGGACATGATAGGGAACATCGTATTCACGTAGATCAACTATACAATCAAAATAATCTTGTGGCCTTTCTCTGCTGCAATTAACAGAAGTACAAAAGGTAGTTTAAATAAGGGAAAACAAATTCCAAGCAAAGCGTTGAGAGAAAAGCAAAGCAAAGATACTGAAAAGGCAAGATAATGCAGAATGAACGACATGTTTAGAAACAAAACCATCATAATATGAGATTACCTTTTTAAATTGTAAATGGATTCAAATGCTTCTGCAGCTTCCAACTTCACCTGGTTCCTTTCAACAACATGCAGTAGTTCATTCCTTACATGCATCAATTGTTGGACTGTATCAAACTGGATCTTTAGATATTGTCTATGCAAACCGGAGAGATGATTTTTCTGTGAATCCCCAATATAAGTTAGTATTGCCATTTGAAAAGTAACGGAGAGATAATTGCATTTGCATAGACATAAAGCATGAAAAGACTAAAAAGAAATGCATAATAATAATAATAATAATAACAACAAATTTCAATGTGAATCCAGTATTATGGCACATTAATCCCTAATGACCTACAATACAATGAATAACAAGAAAAAAAATATAATAAACAAAAAGTTACATTGAATTACAAGATGGCTCCACTAACAAATCCATACATCCGAAAGCAAACAAACTAGCATCACAAAGCTGGCTTTTGATCTTCCCTAACATATAGCATATTGAAAGAGTGACAAATCACATCAAATATATGAATTGCCATCTTATAAGGCAAAAAATAGTGTAATCTTTGCCTGGTGATAAAAAATAATTAACACAGCATAATTGGGCATAAGTGAAGTTAATTCGGCTCTATCTTACTAAATCAAGATCCTCCTTCTCCGCAATCTCTATATCAGCTATTCTTCCTTCATACCGGCGTCTGAGATATGCCTCGACTTCCAACTCCGTATTGTCCTGAATCATGCTAATATAATTGAGATCAACCGGGATACAGAAATATGAACACCCCAACCATTTAGCACGAGATCTTTGCATTCGCAGGTGTTCTCCTCACCTTCGAGGCGGCATAAAAGTAAGGCCGGAACTTGTACTTCACTTTGAATGTGGATCCATCCTGCAACCAAAAACAAAACTTTGTCCTTTAAGCACAAACGTATTCTGTAATTACATAGTTAGATGCACAATAAAAATAGAGATTACGAACTTTACCTGGGAAGCAAAGTAGAGATCGACGCAGCTGTAGATCTTCCCAGTGTCCTGATCTTCCCAAGACGACTAAAGATGAAATTGGGCGCAAATAACACGATTTTAGTAGAAAGAGAGAATTTGTAAGCTTCAAAGATCAAAATGAGAATGTGAGATTGGGGGGGAAAGGAGAAGAGAAGCCGATCGCTCACCGGAGCTAGGGTTAGCAACCACCCGAGCCTTTTCTCCCCCTCGGTGAAGAGGCCGAACCCTAGCTTGCTCTCGAGGACCTCCTCCGCGCCGAGGCGAATCTTCTGGTTCGACGATGCGTTCCTCGCCGCGCCGAACCTCTCCCTCCGCCTCCCCTCCCCGTTCATGGCGATCGCCTAGAGCGAGAGAGAGAGAGAGAGAGAGAGAGAGAGAGAGAGATCGGGGTAGAACCCTAAAATGCTCTTCTACGGGACGCGCGGGAGTGGTGAGTGGCTTTAAGCCATTTTCCCGCGCTTTTCCATCTCCGCATTTGGTTAGAAGAGTCGGAGGTAGGGATACCAATGGGTACGATACCCAAATTTTATCCAAACCGAGTTTGAATTAATCGAATATGAACTCAAATATAAAAAATAAAAATTTGATGAATTTATATTTAGATATGAATTTTGAGTATATCTGATCCGAGCCCAAATCAAATTCGAATCTGAATTAATTTTTTATTATATAATATATGTTTATATAAATATTTAATATTATATTTAAATTTATATTTTAAAATTTTAAATTTAATTTAATATTTTTTTAAATATTGTAAAAAAAAAAGAGAAAAATAATTATTTTGGATTTAAGTTTTTAGGTTTGAGTTTTAAATTTTTGATTTAGTTCGGATTTGGATATGAATTTTTTAAATTCGTCGGATTCAGAATTCGAATTTAATAGCCAGGTTCGAATTCAAATTTTTAAAAATTTATTTCGAATCCGATTCATTGACATTTCTAGTGGGAGGCGCCCTTGGTCCCCTTATTAAAATTGAAAGGTTAAATTAATACAACCAACATCTATGAATAGATATAGGTGAATCTAACATCTTACTTATTTAAGAGTTTATAAAAATAAAAAACAATCATTTAAATTTCAAAATCTATTGAGATTTTTAATTTTAAAAAATAGATTAGTAGAAGAATATAGGCCATAGGAGTGTAGAGGTTTGTTTTTTTGTTTTTGTTTTTGTTTTTGTTTTCCAACTCAATTAGAAATATTAATCAACTAGACTTGAAAATAATTAAATTTTAAACTTTAAATCTCATATATTAACTACCCCCACTTTTTAGTATAGTATAGTGCATTTTTATTTTTACCTTCTATGCATCGAAGAGTTGAATTGATTTTATTTTTGTTTCAATAAAAAAATTATTATTAAATATAATAGTAAAAAAAAAAATTGAAAATCACAAAATGACTTTTTCTTTTTTCTAAGAAAAATTTAAATTTTTTTTTGCAGGATTACAGTATATCAATAGATTCAATCCTAAACAAAAACGCCCAAAACATCATTGCATAATATGCGAGTAAACTTTAAGGTTTGGCAAGCCCATTCTAAAGTCCAAACAAAGAGCTAATTAGTTTTTGATAATAAATTTTTAAAATAAAATAAAAAAAAAATTATCAGATAGTTAAGTATAATATTTTAAACTACTAAGTAATAATAAAAAAAAAAAAAAAATCTGCTATACTATTTAGTTGAAAAGGTAAAATTATGGTAAAAATATGATAGAAGATGAGTAATATTATTCATTAACTCAAATTGAAATGTATAATATTCACTTTATATATTTAAGAATAAATTTTTTTTCATCCGCGATTTTAAAATGGAAAATACTACCCGTACACCCCATTCGGGGTGTATATCACACACCCCATCCATCTAATGGGTGGGGTGTGATGATGGGTCAATCGATAATCGATGTGATCCGTAAAAAATATCGTCACCATTAAAATGGTGGAGGTGTATGATATACACCCATTCGGGGTGTACATGTAGCATTGCTCTTCTCAGGAGTGCAGTATATGACTCCCTCTCTCCCTCCACCGACCCAATCTCCTCCGTCCCCAACCGAGCAATGCGAGCGCATCCTCTCCTCCCTGCGCTCCCGCTCCCCTCTCCCCCTTTCCCACCTCCGCGCCCTCCACGCCGCCGCCGTGAAGAGCGGCGCCGCCGCCCTCCACCCGGCCTTCTACCCCTCCCTCCTCGTCGCCTCCTCCCGCTCCTCCGCCCACCTCGACGCCCTCCTCTCCTACTCCCTCCTCCGCCGCCGCGCCCTCGCCCCCTCCTCCGCCGCCGCCGCGGCGCTCCCCGCCCTCCTCCGCTCCGCCGCCGCGCTCCCCTCCCTCGCCGCCGCACTCGACGCCCACGCCCTCGCCCTCAAATCCGGCCTCGCCGCGCGCCGCGTCGCCGTCGCCACCGCCCTCGTCGCCCTCTACTCCTCCCTCCGCCAACCCGACGCCGCCCGCGCCGTCTTCGACCGCGCCCTCCGCCGCGACGCCGTCCTCTACAACACCATGCTTGCCGGCCTCGTGAAGTGCGGACAATTCTCCGAAGCCCGCGACCTGTTCGACGAAATGCCCGAGAGAAACGCCGCCTCGTGGAACACCGTCGCCTACATGTACTGCAAGATGGGCGACTTGCGCGCCGCGAGAAACCTGTTCGACGAAATGCCCGAGAGAAATGTGGTCTCTTGGAACGCGATGATTTGTGGGTACGTAAAGGCCGGTGACCCCGACGCTGCCCGCGAGTTGTTCGATGCGATGCTGCAAAGAGATTCTGTTTCTTGGAACGCCATGATCGGTTGCTACGTCCGCAACGGCAGATTCCCAGAGGCATTGGAGTTGTTTAGGTCGATGCAGGAATCGAATGTCAAGCCCGATGAAGTAACCGTCGTTGCGGTACTCCCTGCGTGTGCTCATCTGGGTGCATTAGATATTGCGCGGTGGATTCACGCCTACATTCGGAGGCAGAGAATTAAGATGGATGTTCATGTAAGAACCGCGCTTGTTGAGACGTACGGTAAGTGCGGAAGCTTAGAGGATGCGAAGAGACTATTCGACCATGCGGCACAGAAGGACGTGTTCTTGTATAACACTATTATGGAGGTTCTTGCAATGCATGGGGAGGTAGAGGAGGTTTTTGAGGTGTTTGATTATATGAGGAGTGAAGGGATCAATCCAAATAATGTCACTTTCATCGCGCTTTTGAGGGCTTGCAATCATGTCGGAATGGTCGAAACCGGACTGAAGTACTTCCACACGATGAAAACTGAGTTCCGATTGGAGCCGAAGGTCGAGCACTATGGGTGCGTTGTGGATTTGCTTGGTCGAACTGGGCGTTTGGAAGAAGCTCGTGAACTGATCTTGGGAATGCCGATGCAGCCGCCTCCCGTAGTTTGGACATCTTTGCTTAGTGCTTGTCTGATACATGGAAATCATAAGCTAGGAGAGGAGGTGGCTCTCCATCTGATAGAGCTCGAACCGCGGAGTTGTGCAAATTATGTAATGCTAGCGAATATATACTCTAAAGCTAATAGGTATGAAGATGCTGCGAAAATTAGGCGAATGATGAAGGAGAACGGTGTCGTAAAGAAGCCCGGTTGCAGCTCGATTGAGGTCGATAACAGGGTTTACGAATTTTTCGCGGGAGATCGAGACCATCCTCGTTGCAAGGAGATATACGCGATGTTGGATCGAATTGCTTCGCGATTGAAGAGAGAAGGATACAAGCCTTGCCTTATCTCTGCTTTGCATGATGTGGATAACAGCGGAAAGGAGCAAGCTTTGCTTCATCACAGTGAGAAGTTGGCGCTTGCATTTGGGTTGATCAGTACGAACAGCGGAGCCACCATTAGAATCGCGAAGAACCTTCGCATCTGCGAGGATTGCCATTTGTTCATGAAGTTGGCGTCGAATCACTACGGAAGGCGGGTTACAGTACGCGACTGCAATCGGTTTCACCACTTCAGTGAAGGATCTTGTTCTTGCTCAGATTATTGGTGACCAAATATCAGATTCTGCTGTGTGATTATATAATTAGCTTTTCCTGGAAACTAAGGCCAACAATAGGAGCTACAATTGGAAGCCAGATTCTATCTACCTGAATTAAGAATATTTGGTTAAGATCTCTTCTCCTCTGAGAAGAAGATGCAAAGGAGAATAATAAGAGAGAGTAAGCATTTGGATAAGAGAGAGAATAAGCTCTTATTCCTTTGTTTATATCTAAACTCTTATTCCTTTGGAAAAGAAGAAGATGCTGTTCTCCTTTTCAGTTTATTAATGTTGTTCCATCCATTTTTCTGAAACAAATTTATTCATACATGAGAATAAATTTAATTAAAGTAAATATAATTATAATTATTATATTAATTTTTTAATTAATCTATTATTTTGATTAATTTAATTATTTTATTAACTAATTATCTAATTGTTAAATAATTAACTAAATAATTTATTAATTTATTAAATTATTAATGAACAATTCTCATTGTTAATTATTTTATTAGTTAACATTTAGTATTATCTAACAATAGTTAATTAAAAAATTTAGATTATTATTTAATTAATTGTTATTTTAAAATTATAATTATTTTTATTCTTATTATTTTAATTTAACTATTTATTTTCAAAAGTTGTAACTATACCAAAAATAAATAATTTTTATTTTTATCCAAACAAAGCAATAATACATAGGGCAAAATGATCAAATTACTTAAAATTATTTTCAAAAATTATGACGCTAATGGAGAAAACGTAATAATCAAATTGTGCTTATTTATCTACTTCCATTTTTTGTTCCGTCGAGAGGAAATCTCAATATTTCAATTTTTAAAATTTGGGGTAAGTAAAAAAATTTCACATGCATCCATCCTATCATCTGATCCATTCATTTTTCCTACCCATCCTATCATCTCATCCATTAATTTTTCCTATTATATAGTTAACACATAACTAAATCTTTAAATTTCTTCCTATTATATAGTTAGGCTATAACTAAATTTTTAACTTTTTAAAAACTTGTAAAATTAATATGTTCATAACTACATTTTTAAATTTTTTTCTATTATATAGTTAGCCCATAACTATTTTTTTCTTAAAAAAAAAAAATTAAAACTTATAAACTAATATTTGTAAAATTTCCAATTTATAATTTTATAATTTATGATTTAAATTTTTTACATTTCAAAATTCACTACTTTTATTTTTTTTACTTATAAATTAATATTTACAATTTTCTAATTTTATATATTTTTTAAATTTGTCATTTAAATTAGTACAATTCGAAGTTCATTAATTTGAAATTTTGAAACATTAAATTTACACATTAGTTTTAAATTTTTTAACTTATAAAATTGACATTTGCAAATTTCTAAATTTATTATTGTTAATTTATAATATTTTGAAAAAAATCTAAATTTATTAAATTTAAAGTATGATAAATTAATACATTTTGAATAATCTAAGTTTATTACATTTAATCACAAATTATAATAAATTTAAAAAATTAAAAGTCTTTTTTTTTATAACTATATTTTAACTTCTTTTCTCACATTCGTAACATTCGTTGACTATTTAAATATTAAATTTAAAATTAATATTGATTAGTTGACTAATGTTATGATACGATAGGATCAAGAAATATTAAATTACGAATTAAAAATTGTAAAAAATAAAAATATTAAATTTATATGTTTTAAAATTTTTGAGTATTAAGTTTTACATTCTGAAAACCAAATGTTACTTATAAATTAACTTTATAAATTAAAAATAATTTAAATTAATTAACTCTCAATTTTTATAAATTTTTAAAATTTGAAACAAATTTAAGATCCAATCTTATAAATTAAATTCAATGTGTTGTAAATTGATAGATTTTGAATAATTTAAATTTATTAAGTTTAAGATTTAATGGCATAAGCTATGATATAGTTACTTAACTAGTTCCTAATTTTTCCTATCCATCAGTAGCATCAGTTAACTATTCAAATATTGAATTTCAAATTAATATTTTGTTAATTGATGTTGGAAATGTAATTGGATAAGTTAGGGTATAATTACACAAGAAATTGAGGAATATTGAATTACAATTTAAAGATATTCAGAAAATAAAAATATTAAAATTATATAATTTTATACTTTTAAAATCTTTATTTAATTTTAAAGAAATACTATTAATGTGTTGGAGTGTATACTACAATTTTTAATTCCTGCAATTTACAGTACTTTTATAAGTATTCTTTAACTTCTAATCTTCTTTTTTTTTTTTTTTTCTTGCATTTATAGGTTTTTCTAGAGTAGACTTAGTTTCTAGCCCAATTTTTTTTTATAATACAATTCATTCACTTAATTTAGCCCATTTTTTAATCAATCGAATTCTTTTTCTAAACTTTCGGCTCTTATCTGTCAACTGAGTTAGAATTCGATTGAACTGATCACTTTTCAACCGAATTACTTAACTTAATCGTGGCACATTCGAGAGTCAATACATGAACCGATCCACATCCGAAAGACACGCTTGACTTGATCAACAACTTGATTGGGTGGAGTAGTCTTAGTTTCTAGCCCAATTTTTTTTTATAATACAATTCATTCACTTAATTTAGCCTTTTTTTAATCAATCGAATTCTTTTTCTAAACTTTCGGCTCTTATTTGTCAACTGAGTTAGAATTCGATTGAGCTGATCACTTTTCAACCGAATTACTTAATTTACTCGTGGCATATTCGAGAGTCAATAAATGAACCGATCCACATCCAGAAGACACGCTTGACTTGAACAACAACTTGATTTGGTCAAGATTCCTGCGAGTTTAGTTCACTATACTCTAGAGAAGGCCAGCCAATACTCGATATTCATGTGGTGTGAAGCTGCTATGATTTTAGAATTGAAGAATGCAGCTTCTGTACCTTTAGGCCCTGTTTGGAATGGGACTAGAACAAGAAATAAGTGGGATATCCCCCTTATTCTATCAAACGCATCAGAAATTATTCGGTACAGTATTTCCAGTACAAACAGAATAAGCTGGAACAACAGTTATTACCTATTATTTTATAATTTTTTTTTTACCAAACTACCCCTCCTCCCCTACTTTCTCTCTTCCGAATACATTCTCATCATCACAAATCCCTCTCTTTCCTCTCTCTCTTTTCCTTCTTCCCAATACACTCTAATCATCACAAATCCCTCTCTCTCCTCTCTATGTTTTAAATTTAATTGGATGTTAAATTAAATATTATTTTCAAAATTTTAGAAATTTTATTTTGATTTTGATTTTATCATAATTTTTGTAAGACTTTAAATTTTGAAATTTTATATTCAAAATTTTAACTTTAATTTAAACAAATAAAATGTTAAATTAAATATTATTTTCATAAAATATAATTTGAAATTTGATTCCGATTTTGATTTTGATTTTGATTTTGATTTTGATTTTAATTTTATCTTAATTTTTGTAAGGCTTTAATCCATTAATTAAAACGAAGAAAGTAAAAGTTATTATTTGAAAATTAAAAAATTTTATGTTTAAAATTTATAATTTAAAATTAATATTATAAAATTTTAAATTTTAAAATTTAAATGTTGAAATTTTATATTTAAAATTTTAAATTTAATTTGAGAAAATAAAATGTTAAATTAAATATTATTTTTAAAAAATATAATTTGATTATGATTTTGATTTTATCTTAATTTTTTTAAAGCTTTAATCCATTAATTAAAACGAACTAATTAGATTTTAACAATTTTTATCACATATTAAATCTTGAGGGCAAAAAGGTAAATTATCCCAATCTAACATTTTTATTCTTTTTATTCCCTATTCTCATACCAAATATAAAATCTCTTATCCCTGGAACCATTCCAAACGCTTTTTTACACTAGTTCCGTACTTTATAGTTACCCCTGGATTAGCTAGTTCTGCCTTAACCCGTTACCAAACGGGCCCTTATATTTCCATTTTTCAATGACGGTATATTTGAATCGATGATCAGCTCAATTTGATTTGATTTATACTATTTAAAATATTTAAAAATTAATTTTTATATTTTTTAATATTATTTACACAATGATCGAAAAATTTTAAAAATTAATTATTTTAATGGTTGATATTGAGGCAATTGCAATTGCAAGTTTAAAAAGTATGAAAATATTTAAATTGAATATTATTTTTTTACTATATAAAGTAAGATCAATCTAAACTTCAAAAAAAAATTTAATTTTTTTTTTATAAAATTTTTATTTTTAATAATTCATGCTTTGATCACTCAATTATAAATAAATAAATAATAGCAAAAAATTATAAATTTTAATTTTAAATACTTCAAATCATACAGATGAAATTTAACCGAATTAATTGTAAACTTAGATTAATATCCAATGATCAAAAATAAAGAAAAAAGCAGTAAGCTTCATATTGAGAGAGAGAGATCATCACATAGGAATCACACGGAAAGATCAGCAAATGCATGGCAGAGACCTCTCGTGCATTGATGTTACGCTCCGAGCCCACAGCGAAAGTTTTTGAACACACAACAGATTCACTACGTGTACGAGGACGTACCTCACATACGTAAAGTGTTCAAAACTATCAAACAAAAGAACTATAATCTACAACTAAATATATATCATAACGAAAAAATAAAATTATACTAATATTTATTACTGTACAAAATACAAACAAGATCCAACTTTAAAAAAGAAATAAATACAAGTAAGGGCCCTGGCCTAACCTATCATGTAGTATAGTGCACAAAAACTAAACTATCAATAAAGTGGACTATCTTTATCAAAATATGCTAGGTAGGGGTTGTTATCTACGGTGCAATCCCCTTACCTCGGTCCGAAACTGGCTCGAATGGTCCTAAAAAGTAGACCACAAGCGGGTGTGAGAACTACAAAATAGTAGTTCTCAGTGGGTACGGTCGATGACAATCACGATCTACCCACTAGGTCTACCAGAGGTAAGACAGTGAAACTACTCAAATAAGTGAGTAACAGAGCATAACTGAAAATATAATAAAAACAACACTACACTATCATGCCTCTACAACAAAACCCAAAACGCAACAGTAAGTCAACATTAGCCATCCCAACAGTACACCGTACCCAATCCTGAACTGACCGTCTCAACAGCCCGGTCAAACCTGCGCCGTCTACAAATAGGCCACAATCCATCTCTCTCTACTATTCGGGTTGCACAGCCGATGGTGGTCCGTCAATAATAGACCCTACCCTCCTAACACCAATTATCCGTCCCTTGTGTCGACAAGTCTCTCATAAAGCTCGAAATGGCATGCAGGTTACGATCAACGGTGACTCCTCAGATCACCGACAATAAAAGGCACGAATCCCAAGATCAACTCACGCATTTCCAACACGAAAGTACCACATGTCTCGAAACTCGTGCCCCCCGCGCGCCACAACCAGACGCACTAACCCACGGCTCACAAAACCCCAAAATAAATCAACCACTACGTTAATATGATGTGGCATAAATACTACTATCAAAGTACCCCTATCTCTAACAACCAACAACACAATCGAAGGGTCAACTCATATCGACAACATGGTTCCCCCAACAAGCAAACAACCCAAACCAGCTATAAAAATAATATGTACCCCTATATACGCGCAACCCGAAATCCCGTACGTCCTCACTAAAACACCAGACACTCTAAATCTCTAACAAGGTTCCCCGACGACAAGGTTCCCCGACGACAGATAAACCTAACATGCAATAAATATGCCTATCCCGAAATTCGCGTACCCAAAAGATCCACAGAAACCCTCTAGCAATAAAATAATCATATTCATAAACCTTGGATCCCAAACAGTCAATAACATGTAAATCATGCAATTTCTACATCTAAAAGTAATAATAAAGCAGAAAAAATTTCTACATCTAACATGCAGACATAATCAGTAATCCGCCATTTTCGGTGACACGAAACCCACCTGGAAAGCAACTCTTGGCAGAACTCGATCGGTGGAAGAATTGCACGCCCAACAGTGATAACCACACGCGAACTGCACAGCCCAAAAAGCCCGACGGCACCCTGCACAGCTAAACAGCACAAAAACTCAACCCTAACAGTTTAAAGATGTACAGGGTTCACAAATCCAAAACTCTAACGGGCAACTCCAAAAACAATCAAAAAACTGTACCGAAAATCACAGCAAAACCCAATAAAATAAAAGAAACTTACCTCAACGTCAATGTGCTATCGAAACTCACGCACGCATGTTCGATCGGCTCCTCAAAACGTTCCGCACGCGCTCCACGACACTCCCGACGCGCTCGGGACTCTCTTCTTCCTCTTCCTCGTGCTCTGTTTTTCTCTCTAGCTCCTTCAGACGCGAATAGAGAAGAAAAATAAATAAATAAATAAGATTTCCGGGCTCCCAAAAACCCCAGATTGGGGCGCCCGAAATCATCTTTCAGGTGCCTGGAAAATCTGGGCTATAATAGTAGGCTCCACGGGCGCTCGCTTCACGTGCTGCAGCCAATCTCGGGCCGCCACGTGTGCCGCGCCCGCACGTCAAGGCGCGCGTTAGCGACGCGACAGGAGGGCGTCAGCGACGCGACGAGAGCGGGTCGTGTCGCGTCGTGCGTCCCGTCGCTCGCCCGGCCCAAACGGGCGGCACCACGTTGCTCCTCCACACTGCGCCTTCCCGTGCGCTCGCCTCGGGTGCCGCGCCGCCTCGCAGACCGAGACCACACACACCATCTCTCTCTCTAAAAGGTTTCCCAAAACGCATCTCAAACTCCGTTTTTCACATCGATTCGCGCTAAAACGGTCCCGGCCCAATCCGACACTCCCTCAACATGCAAAAAGACCAATCTGACTGTGACTTTGCAATTTGCAAAAGTCCAGTACCTCAAAGATGCACCACTGCACTTGCAAGGAAGGTGCATGCATCATGCATGAGAGATAAAAAAAATCAAGAAACACTAGTGTAAGGATCCGCGCGATACGACGGATAAAATTTATTTAGTAAAAATTTATAAATTAAATAAACAAATATAAAAATAAAACAAAATAGAAAGATATAATTATATTTGATTAGATTTAGTAATATAAAAAAACACATTAAAAACTAAATAGAATTACAAGATCAACGAAAAAAAAAAATGGAAGAAATTTTTAAAAAAAAACTATAGAAAAACAAAATTTATTACAAAAAATATTTTGAAGAAATATTTAGAATATTACAAGAAAAAGATAACAAATAATAAAAGTCACAAAATCTCAAATTTACATACCATAATTTGAAGTGAAACTAAATTGTAAGTATGTACGTAGGTGGATGTATCGAACCGAAATAAAATATAAGAATGCATTTTGATAGACTGATTTAGCTTACTTTAATTTTTCTAATTCGCGAAATTGGAAAGTATTCGTAATATGAAAAGTGTCCAATTTGTCTGATTTTTTTTTAAAAAAAAATTTATGTCGGTTATTGAGAAAGTTTTATTGCATACATAATATTTAGGATTAAAAAAAAATAATAACAATTCAAGAAAGAGGAAAAGACGAAAAAATGTAACAGCCCAATGAAAAGAAAGAGGTGGCGATTCGGTTCAAACTAAAAAAGAAAGATGAAAATGCGGAAGTTTAATTCAAGCAAAGAAAAAAAAGACAAAGAGACGACGGTTCGGTTCAAACAAAAAAATGAGAATATATGAAATACTTGGACCAATTCGGCCCAATGCAATAGGTATGATCCGATTTGCTTCGCATAAAGAATATGAAAATATTGTCCATTGGTGTAACCCTGTTCGATTCAAGTCAAGTAAAGAAAGAAAGATGCAGTAAGTGTGATTCGATTCGGTTCAGGCAAAGAAACAAAAAAAATATATGCAGGACTTGAACTGATTGTGTGTAATTCGATTCGATTCATTCAAACAAAGAAAAAAATATATAACAGACAATTTAAATTAAGCAATAAAAATAAAAATAAATAAAAAATTTAAGCCGGCTCATTCTAAATTAAAAAAATTGATGACATGTAGTAAAAAATAAGGTAAATCCTACTGAGATATAGATTGCTAACAAAAGGTGTTTGCCCATGATGTTTTGGTTGTTCATGAATGTATAAAATTATTTGTATCATTTCCTCCTAAGTTCCATCGTTCTGGTAGTTTCAAGTTGCCGTTCAATCCTGATATATTTTTATTATTTTTTTAATTAAATTTTAATATTATATTCAAATGGGTTTAATTGATATTTTATACACAACTCTTATTTCATTTGTCATTTCTAAATTATTTTTTATTAATTTTTTTTATTCGATATTAAATATAAAAATACTATTCTCAGCTTAATTTTTTAAACATAAATAATTATTTCATATTATTTAACATATTAATCACAAATATGTATATTTATTAAGTACTAAGTTTTAAAATTTGAAAACCAAATGTTATATATAACTTAAGTTTATAAATTAAAAATAACTTAAATTAATTAATATTGGAGAGGAGAGTAGTATATTTTATAGAAAAGTATTGTGACAAAGAAAAAAAATTTATTAACTATTTTTATTCTGAATTTGACAATGGATATAATTCAGTACTTTTTAAGAAAATTCTAATAGCAACCACTTAACAATATTTGAATAAGAAAATTCTAATAGCAACCACTTAACAATATTTAAATATCTAACTAATTAATATTAAGAGATGATAAATAAATTTAAATTACTAATACAGCTAAATTTAAATTTATAAAAAAATATTGGATTACTTATCAATAATTAACTCTCAAATTTTATAAATTTAAAAAATTGAAAAAGGTATGATGAAATCTTACGAATAGACAGTGGTTCGGTATAAGCAATAAAAAATGAAAATATATTGAGCAATTGGACTGATTCGGTTTAAATAAAAAAATATTGAAATATGGTCTAATCCGGTTTAGTTAAAGTAAAGAAAGAAAGATGTGATACGATTCCGTTTAAGTAAAGAAAAGAAAAAAAATATGTGGAAAACTTAAGCCGGTTCGGTGTTTAATTCGGTTTGGCTCAAATAAAATATATATATATATATATATATATATATATATATATATATATATATATATATATATATGTGCATAATTTAAACCAATTTGACGTGTAATCAGGATTCTAGTCAATCAAATAAAAAGAAAAACATGCATCATGCGGCTCGATTTAAGTAAAAAAAATAAATTAGAGAACTTGAGCCACTTCAACAAATAAATAAATAAATATATATATATATATATATATATATATATATATATATATATATATATATATAGAGTGGTGCTATTGGTACACCCACCGTCCGTTTACAGGGTGTACGATCTACACCCCTTTAAGGGGTGTACCAATAGACATTTCCATATATATATATATATATATATATATATATATATATATATATATATATATATATATAAAGAATTTGAGTCGGTTCATAATTTTAAATAAAAAAATTATTCTCACATGACTTAAAAAAAAAAATAGAAAGAATAATATATAGATTAGTGTAGGAACCCACACGATTCGACGGATAAAAATTATTTTATTAATAAATTAATAAAATATAAAATATAAATTTTTTTTGCATATAATACAAAATTGATTTTATAAAAAAAAATATAAAATAGACGGCTCAGCTAGAATCAAATAAGATCAAAATGAAAAAAAAGAAAAGAAAAAAACTTCGTAAGATTGAATAGAGCGCAGTAAATTGATGACCTCACGATGATCGAGTTTTCAAAAAGAGCTTAAAAAAAAAAAAATTTCTAATCCCAAATTAAGAGCTTCGAAGGAAGAAAATTATTCGATTTGAGAGTCTGGTTTTTGCAATATATTGACTCTAAAACTTTTTATACTCTTAAAAAAAAAAGAAAAATATAAATTTTGAAATTGAATATCCCCCGTTCATTTTTCCTACCTACCTTTTCGCGATCGCAAACTTATTTTTTATTTTTCCTTGAAATTCGATTAGACGTAGATAAATCATAATATCACACATCCCTTCTATTTCTCAAATTTGTAACCTACACAGGATGAAAAAATATTCCACGTTTCTTTGATTTTTCAAATTTGTAATATACACGTAGAATGAAGAAATGAGCTGTACCTCTACGATTTTCTAAATTTATAATCTACGCGATGAAAAAATATTCGGTGTCCCTTCGATTTTTCAAATTTGTATCTTACGCCACTATAACAAAATTAGGTTATAGAAACATATATTTATGACATTTTTATACAAGTGTCCTATCTGTATTTCATCTATATCCAAAATTAGATTATAGGGATATATTTTTGGGACACATTATAATAATGTGTCGCTATACACTCTAGCGACTGCACATATAGCGACACTAGTTATAAGTGCCGGCGTTTTTGCTAGCGATATTTTTTTTCAGATTTTAGAAATACTTAAAAGTGTCGCTATAGTATAGTTTTGTTGTAGCGCGCGTAGGATGAAGAAAGAAACCATATACCTTCAATTTCTCAAATTTATAATCTAAGCGTAAAATAAAGAAACGAAGTAGATGAGGATGAAGAAAAATTTGCCACATGATAAAAGAAAATTAAAAATTCATATATTTGTATATATATATATATATATATATATATATATATATATATATATATATATATATATATATATATTGTTTAGCCAAAAAGCATGCTAAATAATAAAACAATAAAATATAATATTTTGAATCACATAGGAGAGTAAAAAATAGTCTAAATCACGATTGAATAGTAACTTTCAACTTTCAGTTAATTAATTTACCGTTGTTTATTACATTGCTCATTAATTTACCGTTGTTTATTACATTGCTCATTTTTAGCTCTGCTTGATGCTCGCCACACTAAATTTTTTATTTAATTTTTTCTCTTGAGAAAAGAAAAAACACATCCAAAATTTATGTCTTCAAATTCTAAATATGTATCATATATCCAAAACCACGAGCATAGCATTACTCAACTCTAAAGCTAGCATAGCAGAATCACATACTATAAATCTTCCACCATAAAAAAATTAATATTTAAAAATAATTTTTTATATTTAATAATATTTTAAAGTGCCTTAATATAAACTAGCGTCACATTTAAAAGTATCAGCTAAAATTAATGACTATAAATAAAAAATCGTCATGTATACACTGACACTTATACTAAATATTTATAAAATATAACATTTTAAAATATTAGGACATCTTAAATTTCTACGCTTTAAAATATTAAAATAATAATAATAATAAAATTTATTATTTAATAAATTAGTTTGATATTTAAATAATAATATATTTTGAAATATCCATATTTATTATATTGTATAGATATTTTTTTTTTCATGAATCTTCTGGAAAACATCTTTATATTTAAAAAATTTTATAAGGTTGGAACACACGTGCAAGTCATTATTCATGACTTGGACCACGGTTGACTAGTTGGCATCCGATCTTGCAGAATAGAAAGAGAGAGAAGAGGCCAAAATTCCGTAGGACTAAAGCGTTTATAGACTGTCTCAAATCTCCCTGGGGTACTATCATTCACAATTTTTCCTTTACCCAGTTTATACCTTTAACTACAAAACCAAAATAGAAAATGACACAAACCAGGTTTTATTCTCAAATTCAGTTGATAATGTAGAACATGAGATGCCATCATATTATATGACAATACTGCATCCCAAAACCTAAAACACTAGACTTCGCAAATTTCTACTACAACTCAAGTTTCTCACTTAGAACAAGCTAGTACAGCTACAACTACTATCATAGTCATCGTCGTCTTCACTGTCGTTGTTATCGTCGTCTTCGTCAATATTCAACATTCAACCTGTTTTATAATCGTATTTACTGTTATAAAACATCAAACTTCACAAATTTCTACCACAACTCAAGTTTCTTACTTTTAACAAGTACAGCTACAGCTACTATCATATAGTCGTCTTCATTGTCTTTACGATTATTGTTCCTCAACATTCAACCTGCATCTTCACAGGACCCATCTGGAAAGCCCTATCCCACGCATAACGGAACTTGACAGATGCGCCACTCGCGATGCTCCGCCCGTTGTTCACGAGGTAGCCGACCCCGTCCTGCCGGAATAGTGATGGGTCGACGGATGTTGAGCTCGCAAATCCCAGAGAATACAGGTAAACGTGTGACACCGAGCATCTGCATCCATTCTTCACCTCCACCTCGAACACCGGATCGTAGCCGGCCTGCAGTCCCGTGTTCGTCTGCTGAACCTGAATGCTCGAGGGAGCGCAAGGTTGGCCCTTACCTAATTCAAAATTCAAAACAAAGGCAATTAAACCTTATGATATATAATTAAGTTAATGCACGACTTCTATTTGAGCCTCCTACTGAAATTTGAACTTCTATTATTAAAAACTTGACAATTGCATGTTTCTTAGAGTAAAGTAAGCTCTAACGGAAACTGAACCAAACAACAACAAAGTAGAGATAACTTAGGAGAGATACCTTGTACGAAGAGGCAAAGGAGGAGAGCATAGAGGAATTTGAGAGCATGTGCCATAGTGAATATGTGGCTTCTTTCTAGGGTGCTTATTGGAGCCTCTTCTACTTGGTATTTATAGAAGATGTCGTCCTATGTAGACGTTGACGTGGCTCTTATCTCTCGATAGGTTTTCGTACCTATATAGATGGGAATCGGCTTGTATTAATTTGTTGACTGATTAGTCAATTTGGTAAATGTTTATATTACAAAAGGACGACTAGTCAATGTCCAGAATTCTCCATGTAACTTCAAGGAAATTGTAACCCCAAGATAAGTGAGTAGGACTTGTGGGCAATTAGGAGCATGGCTGTCTTGTTTCTAAGTTAGTTTTAATAATTAATTTTTTGAATCGATGATCAGTTTTGTTATATTTGATCTAACGCATTTAGAGTATCTAAAAAATAATTTTTGAAAATTTTTTGATATCATTTACTGGATAATCGTAATGGTTTAAAATCAATAATTTTTAACGATTGATGTGTACTATTCATAAATTTAATGGTGTAAAATTATTCAAATCAGATAAATTTTTGATAATTTTTTTTTATATATTATCTATAATAAAATTAATATTTTATTAAAACAAATTTAGTGCTATATCATAATTGTTTGTGAGATTATTATTTTCATCCGTTGATCTTTGAGTTATTTCGATCACTGAGTGAGTGATATTGAAAAAAAGCACAAATTTTATATAAGATACTAAACTTTTGAAAATAGCAAAGTTGCACTATGTAGATAAGTCGGGCATGTTGGAGGAGGTCGGGCCGAGTTGGGATCGTTTTAGCGCAAATTAGCGCGAAAAATGAAGCTCGGGGTACATTTTTTAAAGGTTTTTAGTAGTTTTTTGGGCTTTCGGGCGCGGATTCGAGCGCCCGGATCCGCTTTTAAGCTGCTCGAAACACGGCTGAGGTGCTGGGAGCCGGGCACGTGGCGCAAGGCGGCGCAGGCCGCATGGTAGCGCGAGGTGGACGCGTTGTGAGGTACTGGACTTTTGCAAATTGCAAAGTCGTAGTCGAATTAGTCGTTTGGCACTTTGAGGGAGGGACTGTTTTTGTGCGAAACGGCGTAAAAAACAGAGTCCGGTGTGCATTTTGGGGAGGCTTTTGGAGAGAGAGAGAGCGTTGTGGTGGTGGCGCGGCTCCCGAGGCAACGCGATTCTCGAGACTACCGCGCGGGGATGCACGCGCGGGCAGGCTAGCGGCTTGGGTGCGACCGTGGTTGGTGAAGCCACGTGGCGCCGCCTGGTTGGGCCGGGTGCACGACGCGACGCGCGCACGTCGCGTCGTTGACGTGCGCGCTGATGCAAGAGCCCGAGCACAGGCCCTGGCGCAAGGCGCGGGACACGTGGAGGCTCGGGAATGGCCGCGACACATGAAGCGGGCACCCGGGGAGCCTACTATAGCAGCCCGGATTTTTTGGGCGCCCGAAAGATGATTTCTGGTGCCCAAATCTTTGGTTTTGGGCTATAAAAGCCCGAAAACCACCCTTTATTCTATTTTTTTCTTCTCTGTTCATATCCGAGGGGGTTACAGAGAAACAGAGCGCTAGGGAGAGGAAGAGGAGAGCCGTGAGCGCGCCGGAAGTGCCGTAGAGTGTGCTCGGAGCGTTCCGAGGAGCCGAATTGATGCGCGTGCGTGAGTTTCGATGGCACGTTGACATCGGTGTGACACCCCCATAATTTGGATTAGTACGTCCTATATGTAAATAATATAATAGGACTAAATCTCTTAGCTCGACTATAGCATTTTGAGTGGTAGCAAGACCCAACAGGTTAAAATGGTTGAGCGTGCTAGAGCTAGAGTTACTCTAGGATGGGTGATTCGCTGGGAAGTTGGGAGGTCACAGTTGGTATCAGAGCCAATCACCAGTCGAAAATGTGAGATGGATCTCGGTTGAGCCAGGGTTATATAGCGGGTAGAGCGCGGCTCCCCAGCTAATGACCTTTGTGGGTGGAGTGCAGTTTCTCACAAGGCCGGCTAAGATTAGCGAGATGAGTCTCACATCGCCTGGTACTTGTGAGTGTGCTTGAGCATGAAAATGACGTCAGGGCTTAAAGGGGGGAATGTGACACCCCCGAAATTTTGATTAGTCATATATAATAAGACCCAAGAGGTTAAGAGGGTTGAATGTGTGAATATGTTAGAACTACAGTAGCTCTAGGATGGGTGACCTCCTAGAAAGTTGGGGCGTCACAGTCGGGGTAAGTTTCGGTTATTTTATTAGGTTTTGCTGTGTTTTTCGGTACAATTTTTGGATTATTTTTGGTGTTGCCCGTTAGAGTTTTGGATTTGTGAACCCTGTACCTCTTTTTAACTGTTAGGGTCGAGTTTCTGTGTCGTTTAGCTGTGCGAAGTGCCGCCGGGCTTTTTGGGCTATGTCGTTCGCGCGTGGTGATCACCGTTGGGCGTGCAATCCTTCTGCCTACGTAGTTCTGCCAAGAGTTGTTTTCCAGGTGGGTTCCGTGTCGCCGAAAATGACAGAGTACCTTTTATGTATGCATGCTAGATGTAGAAATTTTATCTACTTTATTATCACCTTTAGTTGTAGAAATTGCAAGTTTTGTCTACTCTTGGACCGTTCAGGACTCGGGGCCTAGAATTATGATTATTTTATTGCTAGTGGACTTTTAGGGATCTTTTGAATACGTGGATTATGGGGTAGGTGCTTTTATAGCATGTTGGGTTTATTTGTCGTGGGGGGAACCCTTATTAGTGCTCTAGAGTGTTTGGTGTTTTAGTGACAACGTACGGGAATTTCGGGTTGAACGTGGATAGGGATAGATGTTATTTTTATAGCAGGTTTGGGTTAGTCTGCTTGTCGGAGGAACCATGTTGTCAATTTGAGTCGACCCTTCGGTTGTGTTGTTGGCTGTTAGAGATAGGGGTATTTTGATAGTGATATTTGTGCCACGTTATGCTGACGTAGTGGTAGCATTATCTTGAGGTTTCGTGGGCCGTGGGCCAGTGCGCATGGTTGTGTGTGCCAGCGGCACAGGTTTCGAGACGTGTGGTACTTTTGTGTTGGGGATGCGCGAGTGGACCTTAGAGTTCGTGTCTTATGTCGTTGGTGATGTGGTGGCCCGAATTCCCGTGATGTTTGGCCATGAGGTCAGCGACATGCAGACAACTATCTTTGTGTGTCGAGTGCATTTGCGCGCCAAATGGACGCGAGAAACGAACTCAGTGCGAAAATATGATCAAAAACACATATTTTTGTGTTTTGGGAGGATTCGGGCGCCCATAACCATGTTTCGGGCACCTGGAAGTGGCCGCATGAGGCCGCGGACCACAGGTCAATCGAGACACGTGTCGTTCTAGGATTCGCGCGGCGTGGGACACATGGCGGACAGGGATTGGACCGGCCTTGCGGGCGCGGCGCTCGCGGTGCAGTCAACCTGCGCTCCCATACCACCCGCCACGTGGAGCGTGCGGATTGGCTGGCGCCAACTGCCGTGTCGGGGGACGCGTGGCGTGCTGTGGACGGCGCGATCAGGATTCGGGTGCACCCTGGATTGGCGCCACGTGTCTAGTGATTTTCGGGCGTGAACATGGGGTGAATCTGGGCGCCCGAATCCTAGGATTTTAGCTCAAAGCTTATTGCTTCATTGTGGCTATAAATAGGGAGCTCTCCACCATCTTTGGGACTTTTTTGATGATGCTTTCGACCAGAGTTGGAGCTCTTTCACTTCTCCACCATCCTTGAGCATTTTGGAAGGGTTTGTGAGCTTATTCTTCCTTCCTCCATCACCATTGTTGAGCTTGAAGCATTGCTGCAGTTGCTGGCAGATTCGACGACACTTTTTCGTTAGCGTCCCCTGGTTAGCAGAAGTGGAATTTCGAGCTAAAATTTGGAGAGGAGCTGTATCTCTGGTTGATCTACAAGTTTGCTATGGTGAAAGTCATCAATTCCAGCATTTGAACAGGTAATTATAGCCATCTTTGAGCTCTTTGTACATAGTTTAGAGTTTTTGGACAAAGCTGAATACTTATGGGATTTCCTTGTCTTTTTCTTATGGAATTGAAGATTTAAATACTTGGGATTGATTTAGACTTCAAGAGGAACAACTGAGAACCTTATTTTTGAATTTTTAAAGGTATTTTATACATCTTATTAAGTCTTTTTGGAGAACCAAGATGCTAAAATTTTGCATGCTGTGTTTATGAACCCTTATTCATTTCTTTCAGTTGTGAGTGCAATTTCGTGGCTTAAGTGAGGTTTTATTGATGAACTAAGAGGTTAATTACAACATCAAGAGTGTGGTGAGCATTTTCTTTATTGGTTTCAACTTATGGTTGTGCTTGATTTGGACTCTACAACAAGTTATGTTTCAGCTACTGAATTGATGCAGATTTTGGGACAACATCATTAAGACCTGGATATTGGCTGAACTTTGGGACTTAAAGATAGCTTTTTATGGATTCTTGGATGTTCCTAAGTTAAAGAGGAACTTAGGAACCATGTTTGGTTCATTTCGTTGAGGTATGAGTTCTGTTTGGGCACCGTTTCGCTTATTGAGCCGCTTGCTGAAATTCTCCCGTCCGACTTAGTGTTTTTGCTCTTGCGCTCTATCCGGTAGGAGTTTTTGGGAGTTTTTCAGTTCGTTGGAACTGTAGGATGAACGTGCACACCAAGTTTCAGCCGATCGGATTTCGAATCGATATGTTTCAGGTGGGTTGGATTTTCTCCGAAATTAGCGGACTTCTTATTACGTCTATTGCGTAGTTATCAGCATGCTAGTAGTAGTGCTTGCTATTAATGTTTATGATAGTTTTAGAGTTGTGGAACTCTGACTAGCACCCCTGTCATATATTGCATGATATCTGATCAGACTCTAGAAATTTTTTAACTTGGGTATATTTTAGTCGTATTCGGACCTTTTACACTACTGCATTATTTTCCTTCTGACTTAAGAGTTTATCCTCGCCCTGGTACGGGGCTGAGTGGTCGGGGCAGTGTAGGATGCATGTTGCGCTCGTGCCTGGGGGCCGAGTGGAGTTTGGTAGCTAAGGTTAGATATTGTTCTAGCGTCGGGAGCCGTTTGGATAGACGGTGGTCCTGGGCCATTGAGTGTTTCTGGCCAGTGTTGTTAGTAGCTGAGTTGGTGAGTTTCGATCTAATTGATCATAGATTTGGACTATAATCTGCATGAGCCATATTGAGCTCGATAGAGATGCTCGATTGTTCCTTGGTGGGGTCGCTCCCCTCGAGTGCCGCTTCGGAGCTGGGCCTGCTATTTTGCTTCTTTGCGCGACGTCGATGCAGTTCTTGTGGGACGCCCTACGTAAATCCCGTCCTTGGTGGATGTGTGGTAGTAGGTAGGCGCAGGTTTGACTGGATCCGGTGTGGCCGTCAGTGTGATTGGGTTGATTGAGCATCTCGAGATTGAGTAGTTTCATACTATCATCTGTTTCACCCTTAAGCATCATAGATAGAGGCATGATAGCTGTAGAGTTTATTCCAGCTTATTTCTTTTCCTTATACTATCTCTGTTATCTTATGCCTCTAGTAGACTTAGTGGGCAGACCGTTGGTCTTGGAGACGGTACCTATTGAGAACTACTGTTTGATATAGTTCTCACACCCTCTGTTGGTGACTTTTTTTCAGACGCATCTACTCATGCACCTGTTGTTTCTTCCGATCGAGGTAAGGGAGTCGTGAGCTAGATCCCTACCCGCTTGTGGAGAGTAGATATACTCATTTTTTGGAGGTTTCCTGTATAGTCAGCTGGGTGTATTTTATCTTTTATTTTGATAGATAGTTGTATTGTGAGGATTTGACATGTACAGTGGATATATGTAATTTCCATTTGATAGCAGTTTCATTTCAGCTCTAATATCCATGTAGTTGTTAGTTGCTATCTTTTGCAGGTTAGATGTTGTGCCTATGCAGGACTTCCCGTATGGGTGGCAGATCTGTTGGCGAACTCGGGTCGCAGTTTCAACCCCGGGGCGTGACAGATTAGAGTGGTATCAGAGCCTAGGATGTTGGTCATTGTGGACTTAGAAACCCTAGGCTTGTGGTTGGATCCTAGGATGACTTACGAGAGAGTCGTGATATGTAGCGAGAGTCCTCATTGAGTTTTGTAACTGTCCCAAGAAAAGGGATGAGTGATTGACATGTCTTCTCCCGGTAAGCGGCTACGTTGGCTGCAAACAACATAGTGCTACAGAAAGGGGGACATGCCTTACACTTTCGCTAGATTGGGTCGAGAGTTGGTTTGGTACTGATTTTTTCCCTTTTGTCGCAGGTGAGCACGATGCCTCCCCGACGCAGAGTACCGACGTGTTCACACCCTACCCCATCCGATGAGCCTGAACAGGAGGAGCCAGGGCAGGTCCGGCAGAGTGAGGTCTATGAGTTGCGGACCCAGGTGGCTCAGTTATCAAATGTTTGTCGACGTCAGGTGGAGACTATGGACCTGATGTGTAGAGTCCTGGCGTTCCCTTGCCCTTGTATGCCTCCCTTTTATTTTGACGGGACTTAGGAAAACCTTTCACTATGTTTCTGCAATGGACTGGTCTGGACCGTGAATATTTTTCTGCGATTGAGCTCGAAAAATGAAGGACGGCAAAGCGAACGGATTCGGTTTCCGATTTACGGATCTCCCGGAATGGGGGTCAAAGCATTTGCTTTGAGTGGTGCATCGAAACCCGTGCTAAGTGGCTGGCACGCTTTTCGAGGTGATCGGACGGGATCCTGCGATGATCGGACCTTTCATCTTTTTACGTTAGTGGATTATTTTATTTATTTGGTGGTACCTCGATCTACGGTTTCCGTTTTGGTTTCGTTTATTTCGCAATTCGTTTCGGGGGCCGGAGGGTGATCTAATAATTCCTTGTTTCCAGGCAGACCGTCGGGGCTCGCGAGTGTTTTTAGTTAATAAAGCTCGCGAAACGGAGAACGGCGGTGAAATCGGTTTTGAATTCCGACGCCGGAATCTCCCGGAATAAATTCCGGAAGATAGCTAACGGTTCAGGTGGTTAACGCGGTTTTTCAGACAGACCGGACCCTGGTTCGCACCCGGCTTGTACCCGTTTTAACTTGAACTGGGTTCATTCCCATTCCCCAATTTAACCGCTCCCGCCACCTTAATAACTACCCGCAACTCCCCATAATTACGTGCAACTCCCCATAACTACCCGCAACTCCCCATAACTACCCGCAACTCCCCATAACTACCCGCAACTCCCCATAACTACCCGCAACTCCCCATAACTACCCGCAACTCCCCACAAACCGCCTCAACTTCCCACCACTCCCCCCAACTCCCCTTAACTCCCCTTAACTCCCCTGCGTACGAAACCCCAAGCGCAACGAGAACCCATGTCACGCCCCGGAACCCGGGCTCGACAACAGATCCGCCGCGCACACGGGATTTCCCGAGTACACGAAGCGCTGGTAACCTGCTCCGATATAATATGAACAATAAAAGAGCATAATGCAGAGCTGAAGTAGAAGAACCACATAGTATCTCATACTGGAACTAAAAATAAACTGTAATATGTACAATAATCTCCCAGCTCACCAAAATAATACAACCAGCCGGCGAAAGCCAGACTCAAAATAAAAGGAGAATATCACCGTCTGAGTGAAGGGTACAACGTCTATCTACAGCTCTCAGTCTCCCAGGAGATCTATCTACTCAGCGATCCCCTTACCTTTATCAGCCGCGGATAGCCTAGCAGCTCCCGCAGACGACTCTGCAAAATAAAGAAGAAGAAAGAAACAGAAAAGAATAATGGGGGTGAGAACTACCAGATAAACCAGTAGCCTCCCCTAGTGGGCAAAACCTCAACTCTGACGCACCCACTAGGACTACTAGAGGCCAGAAAAGAATAAGTGGTAAAGCTGTAAACAGAACTGCTGAATAAAGGGAAACCCCCACTAGTATGCCTCTAAATGCAGTGCCAAAAGGAATGACTGTATGCATCAGTATCTAACATGCCTGCCTGAATAAACCCAATCTTATGCCACCAGTAAAACTGGTACTGCCTGCTGCGCCTTGCCTGCCCAAATCGGGGATGCTGGCCAATGCATAACACCGATAGGGAATGAGAGTCTCAAGGACTCAAGCCTGCCTGTAACACACTCCGGAGTGGCACTCGAGGGGAGCGACCCACACGAGTAAAAGTACCTCAGTAATAAGTATCATAAGTGTCGTAAACAGCAGGACTGGATCATGACTATGATCAAAGTGGGAAAAGCCATCCACTAAGAAACCCTGATATGATGCCATAGTACTCAATAAGTGGGAAAAACCATCCACTAAAGAAAAGCCCGATCCCCTGCTGATGCCAAAAATAAACCAGACTCAACCCCATAAGGATAAACATCCGGCCGACCGCCTACAGTCTGCGGTCACCGCAACACCCCACAAGTTTATAATCTAACATAACCTTGGCTATACTATCCCAAACCCCTGCTCATACTCGAGCGACAAGCAACTGAAAGCAAAAGAGAGCAATAAAACATGTCAAGTCTTAATATGATAGTGTAGCAATAAATAGTGGCCCTACCTGATGTCCGGGTATGCATGCAACTGTCTTTATTTTAAAAGTTGTAAAATAGTGTCAAAGATTTAAAAAGATTGATTTACTGAATAAAAGTCATTTGCATGCGAGATTATAGCCTTTGTCTCAATCACAGTGTCCCAATATAAGTCATCATATCATCTGTGGAATTATATTAAATTTTAGGAGAGTTTGTCCCAGCGGTTTTCATCAATTGTCCTGTTAGTAGTCCTGTTAGTAGTCCTGTTAGTAGTCCCAATAGTTCTCATCAATTTAGTTTGTCCCAATTGTTCTCATCAATTGTCATATTAGTTTGTCCCAATTGTTCTCATCAATTAAATTTTAAGGGAGTTCCAGTAATCCCAGTGAGCTTGTCAAAAATGAGGTAAGCAACAACCGCCCACCTCGAACAGCTCAAATCACACCCAGATAGTCTCCTGGCTGTCCACAGTCCCCTAGAACTGCTGTCTGCCGAGAACGGTGCCCTACAGCAACACACATTGCACAGGGTGTAACTATATTATTCATAAAAATACAGCTTTTGCTGTTTTTCAAATAGCACGAAAAGAGAGGAGTTTTTCACCTCTGCATAGTGCTCAGAAAAATCCAGAAAAATTACGGTTGCGTTCCTCGCGAAGAGTAGATCAAAATCGACTCTTTAAACGCCTCGATCTGATGCTCCTACGCCAAGATAAAAATCGGAGAAGTTGACACTGTCCAGAAATTTCCACAGCAAAAAGGGGGGTCAAAGAGGCCTCGGGAAACGTGCCAAAAGTACGAAATGGAGCAAAGTGATCAACACGGAAATCGAAGTCTTACCTCTTAGGAACGCGCTGTCGCAAAAATCGTCCAAAAATTCCTCCTGGTTAGCCCACAGGGAATTTTCGACGGAACTGCGACGGGAAATGGGCCGAAAAAGAAAACCGTCGCAGTGCGCCGCGTCGCAGATAACTCACTAACTGTAACTTCAAAAATTCTGAGATTTGGAGGAGAGAGAGAAGAGAGAGAGAGGAAGAAATTTCCTATAGAGCTCAAATTCGGATTCTCTCTCTAAGGCCCGCAATTTGAGGTGGGAAATGAGGAGGGGTGGGGGCTTCTTATATAGTGGGCCAAAGGGAATATTCCCACACGGGATTCGGATCCGAACAGGAAACACCAAAATCGGCCATCCATAATGCGCCACGTGTCCACATAACAGCAAACAGCCTGTGCAGGCCCAATGAAAATCGCCACGTGGCCACGTGGTGCACGTGGCCGGTCCGCGCTCCGGGTCTTCCGGAAGATGTCGGCCAATAGGGGAGCGCCACGTGTCACCTTCCCACGTGCTTCTAGAAGCCGGCCGGCCAATGGGAAGCTGCCACGTGGCAGAAGGAGTCTTCGGTGCACCCGGTGCACGCCAGGCCCATGGACCGCGCACCCGAGCCCCCCGCCCGCGCCTGCGCCGCCGCCCTCTGCCGCTGTGCCGCCGCTGCGCCGCCGCCCGCCGCCGTGCGCCGCCGCCCGCCGCCGCTTGCCGGTCGCCGGAACAGTAATTCCGGCGGCCGGAGTTACTGTTCCGGCGTGAACAGTAATTTTGCGCCGAAAAAATAAAGTAAATATACCGTTTCGATCGTTTTCCGCGCGCTGAGTCCAAATACGACGTCCATTTCACCAAATTCTCATCCGAAATTTTGCCGAAAGCTCCCGGAAAATTCCATTTGCTCCGATTTTCGCGCAGAGTCTATTTTAAATGTCCAATTTCGATTCTACAAGCTCCGTTGCACCGTACGAGCTCTCTACAGTCACTGTTTAATATTACACAGTTTCTGCGGGAGTCCGGATCATCACATCCTCCCCCACTAAAAAGAGTTTCGTCCTCGAAACGAGACTAAACAATAATCCTCAGTCCGATGTCTCGAATAAGTAGGGGTGAGCATCCCTCATCTCCGACTCGAGCTCCCATGTAGCCTCGCGCTCGTCATGATTGCTCCATTGGATCTTCACATAGGGAATGGCCCGACTGCGTAATTCTTTCACCTCTCGATCCAGAACTCGCAGTGGGCGTTCTTCATACCTCAAATCCTCGCTGATCTCAAGCGATGTGAAGTCGATGACGTGCGATGGGTCGAAGATATACTTCCTCAAAGTAGAAACATGAAATACATCATGGACACCAGCAAGCCTTGGAGGAAGTGCGAGTCGGTAGGCAACTGGCCCGATACGCCCCAATACCTCAAAGGGTCCAATATATCGGGGGCTAAGTTTCCCACGAATGCCGAACCTCCTGATTCCTTTGGACGGCGAGACTTTCAGGAATACATGATCTCCAACCTGAAATTCTAAGTCTCGTCGCCGAACATCGGCATAGCTCCTCTGTCGGCTTTGGGCGGTCTGAAGATGCTTTCGAATCACCCGGACCTTCTCTTCTGCCTCTATCAAGACATCTGGTCCCAAGGTCCGCCTCTCGCCTACGTCACTCCAATAAAGTGGTGATCGACACTTGCGTCCATACAATGCTTCAAACGGAGCCATCTGAATGCTCGCTTGAAAGCTATTGTTGTACGCGAATTCAGCCAAAGATAAATGCCGAATCCACCCTCCGCCGAAATCCAGGACGCAAGCCCTCAACATGTCCTCCAGGATTTGTATCGTCCGCTCCGATTGCCCATCAGTCTGCGGATGAAAAGCTGTACTGAACCTGAGTTCAGTCCCCAAGGCTGTTTGCAAACTCTTCCAGAAATGCGAAACAAACCTCGGGTCTCTATCTGATACTATGGAGGCTGGTACTCCATGTAATCTTACTATCTCATCTAGATATAACTGGGCTAGTCGCTCAAGTGGCCACGTAGTCTGCATGGGCAGAAAGTGCGCCGACTTGGTAAGTCGATCTACAACTACCCAGATAGCATCAGCTCCTCCCTGTGCCCTAGGTAGTCCGACCACGAAATCCATCGTAATGTGGTCCCATTTCCACTCGGAATTGGGAGACTTTGTAACTTGCCAGCTGGCACTCGATGCTCAGCTTTCACCTGCTGACAAGTTAAACACTGAGCCACAAATCTCCCAATATCCCTCTTCATGCCTTTCCACCAGAAGTGTGCCTTGAGGTCTTTATACATCTTAGTCCCACCAGGATGTAGGGTATAAGGTGTATAATGGGCCTCTCGCAATATCTGTTCTCTAATCTCCACATCTATTGGCACACATGCTCGGTTTCTGTACCTTAGTACTCCCGAGGCATCTACCGAAAAGTTCCCAGACTGATCACTCGGAATATGATCTCTAATCCTGGCCAAGTGGGGGTCCTCACTCTGTTTCTCTTTGATCCTGTCCAGCAGAGTGGGCTGCACGACTAAAGATGTCAGTCTAGCAGAGACCCCAGGGGACACAACCTCTATGTCGAGCCGTCTCATCTCCTCTAATAGCGGTGCCTGGTCTGTGATCAACATAGACAAACTTTGCACCGCTCTCCTACTCAAGGCGTCAGCGACCACATTAGCCTTACCTGGGTGGTAGAGAATATCTACATCATAATCCTTTAATAGCTCTAACCACCTACGTTGCCTCAAGTTCAGCTCCTTTTGCGTGAACAGGTACTTTAGGCTCTTGTGGTCGGTGTAGATTTCACAATGCTCCCCATATAGGTAATGGCGCCAAAGCTTTAGTGCAAATACCACAGCCGCAAGCTCCAAGTCATGGGTAGGGTAATTCTTCTCATAATCCTTGAGTTGCCTTGATGCATAAGCAATTACCCTCCCTTCCTGCATCAACACACAACCAAGTCCGCTGTGTGATGCATCACAGTAGATCACATATCCTTTTCCCATAACAGGGAGGGAAAGGATAGGGGCGGTCATTAGTCTATTCTTCAGCTCCTCAAAGCTCTTTTGACAGTCCTCACTCCAGATAAACTTCACTCCTTTACGCGTCAAGCGAGTGAGGGGTGTGGAGAGCTTCGCAAAGCCTTCCACAAACCGACGGTAATACCCAGCTAAACCCATAAAGCTACGTACCTCAGAAACCGTCGTCGGTCGGGGCCAATCACGGACTGCCTCAATCTTCGCTGGGTCCACCGCCACACCTGCAGCGGAAATTACATGGCCCAAGAAGACTACCTCCCGAAGCCAAAATTCGCACTTTACCAGCTTGGCAAACAACTTCTTCTCTCGTAGAAGTTGCAGCACAATCCTCAAGTGCTCCTCATGCTCCGCATCACTTCGGGAGTAGACCAAGATATCATCAATGAACACCACCACGAACCGGTCCAAATAAGGTCGGAAGATCCGGTTCATCAAATCCATGAACGCGGCAGGGGCATTAGTTAGCCCAAAAGGCATAACTGTGAATTCATAATGCCCATACCGTGATCTAAATGCCGTTTTCGGAATATCCTCGGCCTTCACCTTTAACTGGTGGTAACCGGACTGCAAATCTATTTTAGAGAAGACACAAGACCCTTGCAGCTGATCAAAAAGATCATCGATGCGCGGCAAAGGGTACTTGTTCTTGATGGTCACTTTATTTAATTCCCTATAGTCCACACACAATCGAAGTGACCCATCCTTCTTTTTCACGAATAGCACCGGCGCTCCCCAAGGCGACACACTCGGCCTAATAAAGTCCTTGTCCATCAAATCCTGGAGTTGCGCCTTAAGCTCTCGCAGCTCAGCCGGTGCCATCCGGTACGGAGCCTTTGAGATTGGCGCAGTTCCCGGAACTACGTCAATCACAAACTCAATCTCCCTATCTAGCGGCATGCTTGTCAGCTCAGATGGAAAAACATCCGGGAACTCGCGGGCAATAGGGATATCCCCGAGTCCCGGCGCCGCCGTAGGCCCTTCAACAACACTAGCCAAAAAGGCTACACATCCTCGATGGATCATCTGCCTCGCTCGGGAAGTCGAAACCATAGAGGCAAAGAAAGCACTCTGACATCCCCGGTATACCAACATTTCCTGGTCTGGCTCTCTAAAAGTGACGGTCCTCGCGGCACAATCAATGGTCGCAAAATACCGAGCCAGCCAGTCCATCCCGAGGACCACATCGAAGTCCTTCAATTGTCTCAGGACCAACAGGTCTGCTGGCATAATCCAGGACTCGATTTGCATCGGGCAGGACCAACAACACTCCTCCACGTGCAAAGTGTGATCGGGAATCTGAACCTCTCGTGCACGTGGTAGAAGTCCTACCTTTAACCCATGTAATGATGCAAATGACCTACTGATAAAAGAATGCGATGCTCCAGTATCAAATAATGTACGAGTCCTAATGCCAGAAAGTAAGGTGATACCTGCCACCATGTGATCTGCGGCTGAAGAGTCCTCTACCTGCGCCGCATACACCCGCCCACTTTGAGCTGGAGGGCGGTACTCCGTGGGATGGGAAGAAGATGGCCTGCTTGCTGGAGCATATGGCCGCTGAGCCGTCGACCGCTGTTGAGATGAAGATGGAGCAGATGCTGAAGAAGGAGCCGTCGATGGCGCAAAAGGGCAAGTAGCTCGGACGTGGCCAGACTGTCCACATCTATAGCAGCGACCCCACCGCTGGTCGCAGGTGTTGGAAAAGTGCTGACCTCCACAGAAAATACAATTGCTGGGGGCCCGTGGTTGTCGTGACTGCTGTTGTTGCTGAGGCTGTCGCTGCGACCCACGCTGCGACGGCTGGGATCTCTGCTGCTGCTGCTGCCGCTGCTGGGGCCTCTGGGGTCCACCAGGCCCTCGCCGCTCCGACCGTCCTTGGCCGAAAAACTGAGGCGGTGGCGGTCGGGGCGGCCTCCAGGAACTGGCCTGTCTCCCGTCGTCCTGCGCTGGTCGCTTTCTGTCTGCGCCTTGAGCGACCAGGCCCCCACGTCTGGCGACGACGTGGTCTCCTCTCTCAACCCACTGGGCATGCTCTGCTGCCTCCTCCAAGGTTTGTAGTCTCTGGGCATGCACCAGAGTATAGATCTCTGGGCGCAGGCCCGACTCAAAGAGCTCCACCTGGTGCGGTCCGTCCCTGGCGACGTAAGGTACGCAGTTGAGTAACCGCGTGAACTCCTGAAAGTAGTCCAATGCTGTCCGTTCGCCTTGCTGAAGATTCTTCAGATCATCTTCCAGCTTTTTCTTCATACTCGTGGAAAAGTACGTATCCAGAATCATCCTCTTGAACTCTGACCCAGGGTAGCTGTCGAGTGATCTGGAACTCCAGAGGCTCCACCCGACGCCACCATGCATCAGCGTCCCCGTCTAAGCAGTGTACAGCCATATGTACTCTGTACTTCTGGTCAATGAAGAAGTCCCGAAATAACTTCTCCATTGACGAAAGCAAGTCCAATCTCCCACGGCTGGGTATTCCGCCCTGAAAACCTGGGCGGTCCCCGCTTACAGAATTGAGTAAGTTTGTCAGCAATCTCCTGCTCCTCCGCAGGAGTCAAAGGCCGGATTGCTCCCTGAGCAACAGGGGATGCCGCGATCACCGGTCCAACTGGGGAAGCCACAGCAGGGGGGGTGGTACGGGAGAATTCTCAGGGGGTGCAACAACAGGCTGCGCCCTCTGTTCTAACATCTGCGTCAGCGACCCATGGCCTTCTCCTGACGCTGCACGGCCTCTGCCATCTGGGCCATCTGAGCCTGAAGCTCCTGCACCTCACTCTGCTGGCCCTGCTCGGACTCCTCCGGCTCGGGCTCAGGGGATTCAGGCTGAGAACGCGTCAAATTCTACGTCGCGGAGGCATCCTATCACAAGAAAACACTCAGTATCATATCCCCACACGACCCAATCTAGCGAAAGTCAAAGACATCCCCATATTTCTGTGACTTTATGTTGTCTGCAGCCAACATAACGGTTCACCAGAAATTAGGCATGTCAATCTCTCTTCTCTCACTGGAAGAGTCAAACAATAAATCAACGACTTTCGCAAATATCACGTCTCTCGTACCCTATCATCCTAGGGTCTGCCAAAAGCCTAGGGTTTTCTAAGTCCCAACTGACCTATCCCTAAGCTCTGATACCAACTTAATCTGTCACGCCCCGGAACCCGGGCTCGACAACAGATCCGCCGCGCACACGGGATTTCCGAGTACACGAAGCGCTGGTAACCTGCTCCGATATAATATGAACAATAAAAGAGCATAATGCAGAGCTGAAGTAGAAGAACCACATAGTATCTCATACTGGAACTAAAAATAAACTGTAATATGTACAATAATCTCCCAGCTCCCAAAATAATACAACCAGCCGGCGAAAGCCAGACTCAAAATAAAAGGAGAATATCACAGTCTGAGTGAAGGGTACAACGTCTATCTACAGCTCTCAGTCTCCCAGGAGATCTATCTACTCAGCGATCCCTTACCTTTATCAGCCGCGGATAGCCTAGCAGCTCCCGCAGACGACTCTGCAAAATAAAGAAGAAGAAAGAAACAGAAAGAATAAATGGGGGTGAGAACTACCAGATAAACCAGTAGCCTCCCCTAGTGGGCAAAACCTCAACTCTGACGCACCCACTAGGACTACTAGAGGCCAGAAAAGATAAGTGGTAAAGCTGTAACAGAACTGCTGAATAAAGGGAAACCCACTAGCATGCCTCTAAATGCAGTGCCAAAAGGAATGACTGTATGCATCAGTATCTAACATGCCTGCCTGAATAAACCAATCTTATGCCACCAGTAAAACTGGTACTGCCTGCTGCGCCTTGCCTGCCCAATCGGGTATGCTGGCCAATGCATAACACCGATAGGGAATGAGAGTCTCAAGGACTCAAGCCTGCCTGTAACACACTCCGGAGTGGCACTCGAGGGGAGCGACCCACACGAGTAAAAGTACCTCAGTAATAAGTATCATAAGTGTCGTAAACAGCAGGACTGGATCATGACTATGATCAAAGTGGGAAAAGCCATCCACTAAGAAACCCTGATATGATGCCATAGTACTCAATAAGTGGGAAAAAACCATCCACTAAAGAAAAGCCCGATCCCCTGCTGATGCCAAAAATAAACCAGACTCAACCCCATAAGGATAAACATCCGGCCGACCGCCTACAGTCTGCGCGGTCACCGCAACACCCCACAAGTTTATAATCTAACATAACCTTGGCTATACTATCCCAAACCCCTGCTCATACTCGAGCGACAAGCAACTGAAAGCAAAAGAGAGCAATAAAACATGTCAAGTCTTAATATGATAGTGTAGCAATAAATAGTGGCCCTACCTGATGTCCGGGCATGCATGCAACTGTCTTTATTTTAAAAGTTGTAAAATAGTGTCAAAGATTTAAAAAGATTGATTTACTGAATAAAAGTCATTTGCATGCGAGATTATAGCCTTTGTCTCAATCACAGTGTCCCAATATAAGTCATCATATCATCTGTGGAATTATATTAAATTTTAGGAGAGTTTGTCCCAGCGGTTTTCATCAATTGTCCTGTTAGTAGTCCTGTTAGTAGTCCTGTTAGTAGTCCTGTTAGTAGTCCCAATAGTCTCATCAATTTAGTTTGTCCCAATTGTTCTCATCAATTGTCATATTAGTTTGTCCCATTGTTCTCATCAATTAAATTTTAAGGGGAGTTCCAGTAATCCCAGTGAGCTTGTCAAAAATGAGGTAAGCAACAACCGCCCACCTCGAACAGCTCAAATCACACCCAGATAGTCTCCTGGCTGCCACAGTCCCTAGAACTGCTGTCTGCCGAAACGGTGCCCTACAGCAACACACATTGCACAGGGTGTAACTATATTATTCATAAAAATACAGCTTTTGCTGTTTTTCAAATAGCACGAAAAGAGAGGAGTTTTTCACCTCTGCATAGTGCTCAGAAAAATCCAGAAAAATTACGGTTGCGTTCCTCGCGAAGAGTAGATCAAAATCGACTCTTTAAACGCCTCGATCTGATGCTCCTACGCAAGATAAAAATCGGAGAAGTTGACACTGTCCAGAAATTTCCACAGCAAAAAGGGGGGTCAAAGAGGCCTCGGGAAACGTGCCAAAAGTACGAAATGGAGCAAAAAGTGATCAACACGGAAATCGAAAGTCTACCTCTTAGGAACGCGCTGTCGCAAAAATCGTCCAAAAATTCCTCCTGGTTAGCCCACAGGGAATTTTCGACGGAACTGCGACGGGAAATGGGCCGAAAAAGAAAACCGTCGCAGTGCGCCGCGTCGCAGATAACTCACTAACTGTAACTTCAAAAATTCTGAGATTTGGAGGAGAGAGAGAAGAGAGAGAGAGGAAGAATTTCCTATAGAGCTCAAATTCGGATTCTCTCTCTAAGGCCCGCAATTTGAGGTGGGAAATGAGGAGGGGTGGGGGCTTCTTATATAGTGGGCCAAAGAATATTCCCACACGGGTTCGGATCCGAACAGGAAACACCGAAATCGGCCATCCATAATGCGCCACGTGTCCACATAACAGCAAACAGCCTGTGCAGGCCCAATGAAAAAATCGCCACGTGGCCACGTGGTGCACGTGGCCGGTCCGCGCTCCGGGTCTTCCGGAAGATGTCGGCCAATAGGGGAGCGCACGTGTCACCTTCCCACGTGCTTCTAGAAGCCGGCCGGCCAATGGGAAGCTGCCACGTGGCAGAAGGAGTCTTCGGTGCACCCGGTGCACGCCAGGCCCATGGACCGCGCACCGAGCCCCCCGCCCGCGCCTGCGCCGCCGCCCTCTGCCGCTGTGCCGCCGCTGCGCCGCCGCCCGCCGCCGTGCGCCGCCGCCGCGCCGCCGCTTGCCGGTCGCCGGAACAGTAATTCCGGCGGCCGGAGTTACTGTTCCGGCGTGAACAGTAATTTGCGCCGAAAAAATAAAGTAAATATACCGTTTCGATCGTTTTCGCGCGCTGAGTCCAAATACGACGTCCATTTCACCAAATTCTCATCCGAAATTTTGCCGAAAGCTCCCGGAAAATTCCATTTGCTCCGATTTCGCGCAGAGTCTATTTTAAATGTCCAATTTCGATTCTACAAGCTCCGTTGCACCGTACGAGCTCTCTACAGTCACTGTTTAATATTACACAGTTTCTGCGGGAGTCCGGATCATCACAAACCCACTTCCCCAACCTT